>CAUYUJ010018911.1:15000-32500 GCA_963575745.1 Prorocentrum cordatum
GCAGGGTGTGCGCCAGTCCAGGGCCCAGGAGGGGGCCCCGTCTGGGCTTGCGCTGGCCTGCACCTGCGCAACTCAGGAAGACACGGAGGAGAAGGAGGAGGACGATGGCCGATGACCACAACGGGGTACTCCTTGCGCAGGCTTCGGGCGTGTGTGGAGGGAGACGGACCCTTGGAGGACCCTGGGGCCTTTGGTTCAGGTCGGGCGTGTCCCCCTACAGGCGGATTTTGGACGAAAAATAAAAATATTAGAATATCCAAAATGCCCACAAATATCTTCAAATTTCGTCCCCTGAATATTTTTTGGTGGATCAAATTTGAGCACTCCTCCTGTAGAGGAACAGGCCCGACTTGACCTTGGGTCTCGGCAGCGGAGCGTACGGTAGGTTCATGCGGCGTTGGCGCGCCAGCGACGCCGGCAAAGGCGTTCAAGGTTGAATTCTGTGACGCGGAATCACCGACGGATATTGTAACGCCATTGGACCCGACTGAATTCAACCTTGAACGATCGGGGCCGCGATCGGTTCAAGGTTGAACGATCGACGCGGTGTCAAAAACTTTTGCGTGCGCCGACGCCGCGCGAACCTACCGTACCAGGAAAAGGACCCCCCAAACTCCGACGTCATGACTTTGAGGAAGCCTGGCGTCTCCTCCTCGGTCTCGGGCTCTGGGGGCCCCCGAAGGTCCGCGAGGGCGACGACGGCGACCCTGGGACCTGTCCTGGGGCGCGTGCTGAGCTCCTCCTCCTCCTCCTCCTCCTCCTCCTCCTCCTCCTCCTACTCCTCCTCCTCCTCCTCCTCCTCCTCCTCCGCCTCCTCCTCCCTCCTCCTCTCCTCCCTCCTCCTCCTCCTCCCCCTCCTCCTGCTCCTGCTCCTCGGCGGCGGGGGCGCCTCGTGGCCCCCGGCGGGGCCAGGGAGGCCCAGGGGCGCCCAGAGCACTCCGCCCCCGATCCTGGACCCCTCCTCCCGGATCCTCGCTTCCCGACAGCGGCGATCCCAGACCCCCTCGCGCTGTGAGCACAAGTCTCGACGGCAGGTTTTTCGCTACTGCCGGCCTCCCGGGGCCCTTCCCGGGCCTCGGGGGCGTCAAACAGAACGACTCAGGATGAAAGACCGGTCCCCGGGAAGGGGGCCAGACTTCTGAGGGGCACGCCATGTCCTGTACAAATCACGACGTTGTGGGTCTGGGACAGCGGCGATGAGCGGTGGGGACGCACCTCGCTTCCTTGGCGGGCGGCGCCCGATCCAAGGCCATGATGGCGCAACGGCGACGACGACCGACCGACCTACCGACCCCTCCCCGCCGTCCATGGAGGCCCCTGGAGGCTTACAGCAGGTGAACACGAGCACCTCCAAGCCTGGATCCTCGACCCTCGATCGTCCTCTCGTCCCTGTGCTAGTTTGTGCTCGTCGCCGTCCTCCTCCCCCCCTCCCCCCCCATCTTCCATCCTTGCCCCTCGGTCTCGCCGGTCTCGGTTGGCGTGATGTGCCTTTCCCGTGCGCTCCACCGTTGGCCAGCTGCGCTGGGCCTTGGGCCTCGGGCTCCGAAGGCGCCGCCCTGCTGCTCGGAAGGCAGCCGCTCGCTCGAGACGAGCACGCCTGACGACCGACCGACCCCCTGACCCACCCGGACGCATCCGTGGCGACGAGGACGCCCCGGGACGCGATCTGCCAGGGCGGAGGGGGAGCCTCGATCCCCTGAGCCTCGCGGCGAGCACGACCGACCGACCGAGCGACCTCCTCCGAGGACTGCCGCCTCTGGTCCGTGTGGCGGCCCCAGCAGCGGCGACAACGACCAAAACGTCGACGACGTCGGCGATGGCGACCGACCGACCGACCGACCGACCCCGCGGGCCTCGGAGGGTCCGTAGAGGCCTGCAGAGAGGCCGCACAAGCGGCGAGCAAGCAAGCCTTCGATCCTACGCCGGCGACGACGTCTACGACGTCGACGACGAGACCACGCAGACGACAACGACGCTGCCGACGCCGACGCCGACGCCGACGACCTCGCAGGTAGAGGCGGAGGACCGCCGCTTCTGGTCCGGGCGGCGGGCTCGGCTGCGCGCGTGGCTGGTCCGCCGTCGCCGCCGCCGCCGCCGCCGCCGCCGACTGTCGCCGCCGCCGCCGCCGCCGCCGCCGCCGCCGCCGCCGCCGCCGTCGTCGTCGTCGTCGTCGTCGTCGTCGTCGTCGTCGTCGTCGTCGTCGTCGTCGTCGTCGTCGGCGTCGTCGTCGGCGTCGTTGGCGTCGTGGGCGGCGGTGGCGGCGTCGGCGGCGTCATCGGCGTCGGCGTCGTCGTCGGTGGCTCGTTGTTGTCGTTGTTATCGTTGTCGTCGTCGCGGTCGTCGTTGTCGTCGTCGACGTCGTTGTCGGCGTCGGCGTCGTCGGCGTCGGCGTCGGCGTTGGCGTCGTGTGCGCTGGCGTTGTCGTCGTCGTCGTCGTCGTCGTCGTCGTCGTCGTCGTCGTCGTCGTCGTCGTCTCGAATTTACAAGTTTTTGGCCTGGTGCCGCCAGGGGCCTCCGTAGGTCTCCATCAACTTCCCGAGGGAGGCCTCCAGGGACCGCGACGGGGGTCGATCGGTCCGCTGCCGTCGTCTCCTCCCCTTCTTCTTCTTGCTCATTTCCTACCCTCGTTCTCTTCTCTGCAGTTGTTGCCTTTTCCCCTCTCTTCCTCCTACCCTCCTGCGCTCCTCCTCCTCCTCCTCCTCCTGTCTCTTCTTCAATCCTCAGCCTCCTCCTCCTCCTCCTCCTCCTCCTCCTCAGCTTCCCCCTCTTCCTCCTCCTCCGCCTCCTCCTCGTCCTCCTCCTTCTCCTCCTCCTATCTCTTCTGCAATCCTCCGCCACCTCCTTCTCGGCTTTTTTTTTCTCCTCCTCCTCCACCTCCCATCCCCCGTTCCTCGCCCTCCTTACTGCGTATGCCCCACGCCTCCTCTTCAAGCGAGGCTCCCAGAGGCGTTCTTTGGGACCCACATACCTCTCCGGGCTCGAACAAAAGTCCACTGCGGAATAGGTTGTGCAGAGATTTCCGCATTTTTGGCGGCCCAGTTCCGTGGTCCGGGGCCTGCAAAAAGCCAGCTCGGCATGAAACATTAGCTCTGGGAGTACATTGGTTCTGGGAATATAGTCAACCCGCATAGTATTGCATCCTTACCTCCTCGGCCCGTCCTTGGCCTCTTTCGTTGGCCGCGCCCCGCTCGGAAAACTTCGAAGTGGCCTTCCGAGGCCCTGGCATCCTTATCGCGCATCCTTACGATACGGGCCGGCTGTAGGTCGAGAGCTCCGCGGGCCGTCGACTCGGAAGAATCGAGTCGTCCGAGGTCTGGGCACGCAACAGGTGTCCGGCTTCCAGACCGAGTTTGTGTGACCAGCTCTGGAAGCCCTCGGCCACGCCGGCGTTGGCTGACCCCTCTTCCGGGGCGCAAGCTTCATTTGTAGCTGGCTCCCGCCAGCAACCGCGCCCTCGTCTTATTCCCAACCATCCTGTGGTGTTGGGTCCTCGTTTTGAAGAGTCAGCGCCACGCTTCTCACCTCGTCCCGCCCACCTCCCCCTCCTCCCTCCTCTCATCCCTACCTCTGCCATCCGCATGTCAGCTATTTCGGCACACCCCATGGGGATCACCACCTAAAGCCCACGTGGCGACATTCGCATTTGGGCGTCACGCCCGTTTCGGCACACCCTTCAGGCGTTTCGTGGCCCCATGTGGAGCTCCATCTAAGGCCCCAGTGGCGACGTTCGCATGTGGGCGTCACGCGCGTTTCGGCACACCCCTCACGCGCTTCGTGGCCCCAAGGGGAGCTCCACGTAAGGCTCCAATGATGACGTTCGCATGTGGGCGTCACGCCCGTTTCGGTGCACTCCTCGCGCGTTCCATGGTCCAGAAGGGAGCCCGGCGCTGCAGGTTGACGGTGGGGGGGGCTCTTCGGCCAGCAGGGCGCCGCAAAGAGCCACACTTTGTTGTCTACTCAGATGCTTGCACTGGGAACTGCACGGAGGATAATGCCAGGGGGAGTGCGCAGGAAAAAAAAAGGGAGCCCGCAGTGGCACAGCTCGCATGGGTTGCCCCCCGTTTCGGCATTCCCCTCGCGCGCTTCGCGGCCCCCATAGGGAGCTCATGCGAGCTGGAGGAGGAGGAGGAGGAGGAGGAGGAGGAGGAGGAGGGGAGGGGAGGAGGAGGAGGGGGAGGAGGAGTCCAATGGCGTGGTCCGCGTGCGGCACCCCTCTCCTCCCCCAAATTCGGCCTGCCCCTCGCGCGTCTCGTGGCCCCATGGGGAAACCAACCGAAGACAACACTCACAGCTGCGGTACACCTTGGGCGATGCTTAAGAAAACTTAAATTTTCGGCCAGAGTCTCAATTATTCTTAATGTTTCAATGTAACTCCTAAGATTTTGAATAGACATTTTGGGTTTTTATTCAAGTTCTGAGACTATGAATTTCTTAACCCATGATTTCTTAAGCATTTCGCAGGGTGTACTCACACTTGTGTGTGGCTGGGACCTGCGCCAGGGTAATTCTCGCCAGCAGTTGCCAAGGGCCACGCGTCAACGGGGCCAGGCGCCTCGAGCAGGAGTCGATGTGTGGAACCGTGCCCCATGTGGCACCAAGGGCGCGGCAGTGTTTGGAGGGGCCCGAGTGGAGACGGGTGGTGAACAAGAGGAGCATATACGCCACCCTAGGAATGATGGACGCGGCTCGGAAGGCGGGGCAGGATATTGCCCAGGGAAGGGGAAGGATGGGATGGTTCGGTAGCGAATCATGGAAGCCTGGTATACTTCTTGATTCCGTTTCTAGCGTCGATTCGCGTTTGGGAGTCGATGAGACAGCGCCGATGTAGCCTCGCTTAGCGCCGATTTAGCGTTGATTAGCGTCGATTTGCGTCGATTTAGCGTCGATGAGCGTGGGCTTTAGCATTGGTTAGCGTCGATTGAGCGTCGATTCAGCGTCGATGAGCGTCGATCCGCACAGCCGCCGAGATGGTATGGGAAGCTCCCAGGAGTTGCCGCCGAAGGACGGGAAGGACATGCGAGAGGCCCCGACCTCGCCTCGCCGTGGCAGAGAACTTGCGGCGCGGAAGGTTTTTCTTTTGCACCATTTTTTCTGCCTCTGGGGCCTCTCACCAGCCCCCGGGCCGGCACGGGACTGCCACGACCAGCCCATCCAGGACGAGTAGCCCGTCCCGGGGGAAAAGGTCCTGACCCCCAGAGGTCCACGACGTGGGCAAAATCACGACGTCGAAGGGGAGGGGGGGGGGATGAGCGGGGGATGGGAGGTCAGGGGGGTGGAGGTCACGCGCAGACTTACAGGCCAGGCAATGGCGTCTCACCGAGACGCTGCGGGTACTCGAGACAACTCCTGCTCCCATCGGCGCCCGCACAGCCGTCTCTGCTCCCGGGCGCTAGAGCAGGAGGGTAAGGCGTTGGAGGGCAGGAGCCGACGAGCAAGCAATTGCACAACCATAAGTTCTGAGATTTCCGCGCGGATGTCTTGGATCAGCGTTGGGCCCCGCTGGCGGCGCCTTCAGTGCCGCCCCTGGCGCGCTCCGCGCGCCAGGGAGGGGGGTCCAGCGCAGATCCAAGAAATTCGGGCTCACCTCTGAAAGTTTACATGCTTCTCTGCCGTTTCTGTGCCTCTGGATAAGGGGCAGAAGCAGATCGGGGTCGGGGAACCTGTTCGAAGTCGAGGCTCGCCGAGGCCAGAAAGGTCTCGTCTCTTCTGATTCGACGTTCCTTGTGGTAGCACGATGACTGTACAGCCGACCCGCATAGTAAGGATGGGCAACCTTCCCAAGGGCACCCTTGCATCCTTGCCCCTTCGGCCCATCCGTGGCCACTCGCTCGCCGCGCCCAGCTCGCAGAGCGTCGACATGGCCTCCCAAGGCCTTCGCATCCTTAGCGTGTGTGTTGACTGTGAGGAGGAGAAGGAGGAGGAGGAGAAGGAGGAGGAGGAGGAGGAGGAGGAGGAGGAGGAGGAGGGCGCCCCGAGGCAGTGGGACAAGCTCGAGTCGGAGCTCCAGCGCCTGCAGGTGCCGGCAGAGGGGGGCCCGGGGCTCCGCCCGCGGCAGCGGTCGATGTCGACGGCTCGCTCCGAGGGCGGACTGTCTACACATCCACCGCCTATGGAAGCGATGCCCCAGGTTGGAGCCGGTTTGGGGGTTGAGGCGGACGCTCCAACATCCGAGAGCTTGGGAAATTGGGGTGCCTATGAGCAGAGCTCGTTCGGAGGAGGACAACCACGCAGATTAAACTCAGTCCTCCCCCTCCCCCCTTCCCCTCCCGTGGAACACAGTCAGAGCAGGCGAGGGGAGGGAGTAGGACGGAGGTTGACTCTTGTACATGTTCGGTTTCTAGCTACGGGCAGGAGGAGATCGATGCGGTTTTAGGTGTTGTTTGCCCGTTTGCGTTGTTGGCCCCCTTGCGGCCTCCGGGTGCCTCAGGAGGGTCCAGGGTTAAGTCCAGGGATCCGTGGAGGCCGCCGGATACCCATCGTATTCGTGCCCCAAGTCCTGGCAGCACGGGTGCAGGTGACGGCGTGACTTGCGGGGGTCTCTGCGGGGGTCTCCTCCCCCTCTTGCTCTTCCTCCTCCTCCTCCTCCTCCTCCTTCTCCTCCTCCTCCTCCTCCTCCTCCTCCCCATTCCCTCCACCTCCCCCTTTCTGCCTCCGTCCACCTCCTATTCCTTGATTCCTCCTCCTCTTCCTCCTCCTCCTCCTCCTCCTCCTCCTCCTCCTCCCCTTCCCCCTCCTCCTCCCCCTCCACCTCCCGCGTGTTCTGCGGAGTTCTTGGCGATAGTTTCGGAGGCCTGGAATCTTGTTGCGCATAGGAGCTCCTCGCTCCGCTGACCTGTGCCTGGGTTCTATCTCGTGGCTGGCCCCGGTCTGCCACAGGGTCCTGGCGGTTTCGGGTCAGCGCTGACCGGTGGCAGCGCGCCCGCCCAAAAAACAGCGAAGGCCCTTTCAGATTGAAGCCCCAGCCTCGAAGACCCCAGCTCAGCCTCCACGTCTACTCGACTCTTGCTGTCTAGGCACAACACAGACCCACAGCCAGAACCGACTGGTTTTTCTGGAGGGCCCCTCGGGAGAGAACCAACCGACCTCGACGCGAACGCTTTGCTTGTGGGTTGTGGTCGATTTGGTCGTCCTGGACGCCTAATGTCGACCACAGCCAGTTCGCGGCTGGTTTTTCGGTGTTCTGACGAATAAGGACATGCGCAAGACGTCCCCGAGGGCGTGTCCTCGACGTGGTTGTGGTCGCTTGCCGTCCTCGCATCTCGGGCCCGAGAGGTCCGCACGGGGGGGGGGGCGGGGGGGAATGTCGCTGTCCCCTGCCTGAGATGCGGGGGCCCTGCCAGAGCTCTCGGGCTCTTGCTCGGGTGCAGGCTCCTCATCGGAGCATCGGTCAAGCCTCCTTCGGCCTTCGAGGTCGATCGGTTTCCGCTCCTCATCATTCTTCCCCCTCTCTCCTCCTTCCACGTTGGCATCCTCCTTCTTTCTTCCTCAGTCCAGTTCAGTTCACTGCGGAAGCAGGTGTCGATGTCACCCGCCCCAAACAACAGACAAGTTCACGCAACGATGCCTTGATCAGCCCGAGCTGGCAACCTCAAGCCACACCTCGAGAGGAGCTGAGCAGGGTCCCATCTCTCCTCCCACAGGCCAGCCGCACATCCAGGAGCTTCGTCGGGCTCGGATCCCCCTGATATCTGGACCTTCTTTGTGCGACGCACGGATGAGGGCCACAATATTCAGGAGGGAACAAAAACACACAGACACAAGTAATCGTCGATTCCCAAGAAAATATGGGAAACTATGGGAATTGGGCGGGAAAGACAGAAGCCCAGAAGACATTGGAAAACATTCAATGAGACCGTGAGTCCTTTTCAATGAGACCGTGTATTTATTTGTGTGTCCCAGGGCCTCTTCAATGAGACCGTCCACCCCCTGTATTGCCGAGCCCAGCGGGGGAGGCTCCCCTTCGCGAGCCTCGACCTCTGCTGTCGAGGGTCCTTGATCGGGGGGCGGCATTGACACTGAGACTTATGATGCTCCAATCTACTTAAGTCTTGATCGCCAAGAAGAGTTTCGAGCGCCCCAAAAGGTACCGACCCTCAAGGGTTTTCACGTGCCGGGCCCTGGGAGACACTCGCCCGACACTGTTTCGACACTGTTTCGTCACTGTGTTGACACTTTTTTGGGGTCTCGAAATTATTTCTGGGATGCGGTCCTTAAGCAGGACGGGAACACCATAAACTGAGACGCGAGAAAGGCAGCACCAGACCAGGCATAACCTCCGTATGTCAAGCACGACACCGCCCGCCCACTCCCCCCGGCCCGACTCCCGTCATTGACAACAGCTTCTGCCTTGCACAGGTTGTGACCTTGGAGGTGGGTCAGGGGGGTGAGCTCCGTGAGCTGTTCAGCATTCCCTGGAATAGCTTCCGAAGTATCAGAAGTAAGGACACCTTCAAATCGACTCTCGGCTTCCACAGTGCAAGCCCTTCTCTGTCAATGTTCCGAGCCTGGCTGAGAGCAAGCACTCTCTTGGGCGGATCAGTTTCCGTGTCTCGTGCCTGCACATGCAAGCAGAAACCAGACGAGTCCGCCCAATCTCTGTTGGCCATGATCACATCTTGGATGGCACCCCAACGAACGATATCTTGCTGTAACGTTCGTATCGCCTCCAGCGCCTGAACCTCGAGTTTGGGCAGAGGGTGCGCATGCAGTCTTAACGAAGTGGTCTGCGTGCGTGTTGCCAAGACGCTCCAGATCGCTACACACCAGTGAGGACATCGGCCGATTGAGGACATCGGCCGCCGTTGCATGGCCTTTAACTTATTTTTCTAGCCATCAAGCCGTCCTCAACAACGTGCCAAACCTTGCTCCAAATGTGGGCTCTGGGATTTTGGACGAGCAACTCTTGACTCTATCCCAGACGCGCCCAAGAGTCCCAGAACAATTAGTGCACATTCCAAAATCGGAAAACGGATCACCAAGCTCAGCCGCCATCTTGTATGCGAAGTCCTCCCCATCTCGCGCCTGCTGGCGCGGAGCAAAATCCTTGGGAACGGGGCCAAAGGCCGCACAGACAACACCTCCGAGGTCACTGACTTCCGCGAGGCTCCAGCCCGCTCTTCTCTCACACTCACAGGTCGGGTGCAAAGCTGACCCGTTCGAGAAAATCAGACCCCAAATTTTCCCTGAGGCAGGTCTGTTGACCCAGAAACCAGGACACCTTCTGTCGGCGTCACCCCAACATACTAAGCACTATGTGTTTGTCGCCCCCCCAGGGGCGTCGCGCGCACCGAGACATCTCATAGTATATGCGTCGCGGTGGGCGCTTTCTGGCCACACCGCTCGGGAAACGATGCACTACAAGATGGGTATACTACATGTTCGGGTCGGACGCGCGCCTCCAAGGAGGATCTATAGTATTAGTATGTCTCTGTGCGTCCCATTCTGTCTTCCTCCTCTTCCGTGCCCCAACTCCTTACCCTCATTCCATGCGCTCCTGGTGTGCTGAGCTCGCCGGGCCGAACTGCAGCACGGCCGCACCCGCGTGCTGGCCATGCTCGGCTGGATCGTCACCGCCTTCGGCGCCCCCTTCCCAGGCAACGCGTACCCGATGTCCGTCCTAGAGGTCCACAGCAGGCTGGTCCAGCAGGGGCACACGGACAGCTCTCCGCCTCGCAGCCACCGCGTCGACGCTGACCGACCATCCGTGGCCGCTCTTTGACCACCGTGGCCAGAGGCCGTGTCGGCGGTGGGGGATCCGCGCGCTGTGGCGGGCCAGGCGCACCGCCCCGCGCAACAAGGGGGCCATGGATTCGTCCTCCTCGCCGCGCGCTCCTCGCTTCACCGCCCACCAAACCACCCCAACCCAACCCGACGGCCCCCATCTGCCCTCCATCTCCAGTGTGGGGGGAGGGGTCCGGGAACGCCGACAAAACGCATGGAACCCGCACCCCCCCAAACCCGAAACTCGGGCAAGATTCGGGTCTTCGGGCTGGGTTGGAGGAGGGGGAGGAGGAGGAGGAGGAGGAGGAGGAGGAGGGGGAGGAGGAGGAGGAGGAGGAGCAGGAGGAGGAGCAGGAGGAGGAGGAGGAGAGGAGGAGGAGGAGGTGGGGGAGGAGGAGGAGGAGGAGAGGAGGGAGCAGGAGGAGGAGGAGGAGGAGGAGGAGGAGGAGGTGGGGGAGGAGGAGGAGGAGGAGGTGGGGGAGGAGGAGGAGGAGGAGGAGCAGGAGGAGGTGGCCGAGTGCGGCGCGATAGCAGCGGCCTCGGGGAGCCAAGGCCAGCAGAGGCAGAAACTCCCGGAGCTCCGCACGGACCTCCTGGATCGGCGCGGGCGCTTCCCCGGCGCCGCCCTCGGCGCGCTCCGCGCGCCAGCGGGGGGGGGGGGTCCAGCGCCCGTCCAGGAACTCCGCGCGGACCTTCGAGAAATCCCGATTCTGCCGCCCTCCTCGCTCCTTCCTCTGGCGACTCCTCGTGGGGAGGGTGCTGTTTCTGCGGATCTGGCCGCGCTGGCGCTTCTGGGAAGACAGGAATCCTCATCCCCCTCACCTCCTCCCTTTCCCTTCCCTCTTCGTACCTCCTACATCCTGCCTGTAGATGCCTCCCTCTTGCTCCTCGCGCAAGCTGTGGGCCTACAAGGATCACTTCTGGGACCTGGAGCTATGCCAACGTGCTGGTCGACGTCCGCACGGACCACGGAGAAGGCGGAACGGTCGCCTACGAAGTGCTCCAGCCCCGCCGCCGACCTGCCTAGAAGGCGTTCCCCGCGCACGCGCGGCACGGCATCGGCGCTCGCGCTCGCTGGCTGGCTGGCTGGCTCGCTCGCTCCTGCTCCCTCCCTCCCTCTCCCTCCTGCCTCCCTCGTTCTCGTCCTCCCTCCAACCCCGTTCTCCTCCCCATGTGCCCGTCAGCGCAGCGGAACGCCCGCGATATCGGGGAGGCCGCCGTGGACGCGGTCGGCAACAACAGCTCGACGCACGTCGCCGCGGTCAGAGAGGCTCGGGGACCCAGCCACGCAGTCTGCAGCTGACGCTGCTACTGCGCATCTGTCCAGAGGAGAAGCACGTACGTACGCATACCAATGCACTCCCCTCGTGATCGCAGTTTTTGGGCCCGAGACGACGACGGACGCTTCAGGGGTTTTCGAGCGCGTCTTTAGATTCTCGTGGCTGCGTCTGGACGCAGCTCGAGGGCCAGGGAGAAACCCCGCGACCGGCCAGGGTACACTCTGGGAGTGGTCCAGGGACGGATTCCGAGAGGGTTTGGAGAGGTGTGGGCAAGCCTACCGACGCCGATGCTCTTCCCTCGGTCTGGCCTTTTTGAAGCCTCCTGGGGGGCCCTCGTCGCCAGAGCCCGATTTGCATCGGAATCCTGGTGAAGGGGCACCCCAGGAGGGGTCCGGTTAGCGGTATCATTTTATCTCATCGTTTCTACAACATGCTTTCTCCTCGCCCTCGAGAGATCTGGGTGCTCTGAACCAGCAGCTATGCACGTACGACGGCGTTCTGGCCCCGTTTCGGCCCCCAGTGCCCTCACGGATCTGTCGAGTGAATGGGGTCGAGGGCTGCGAGGGTGCGCAATCCACCGTCGTTGGCCTGACAATTCTTTCAAAGGGGGGGGCAGAAACCAGGGGACCCCCCCCTCTCAAAATGAAAAACCAGAAAGAGGGGTCAGAAACCAGGGAGCCCCAACCCCCCCAATCCCACCCCCTCCGCCAAGAACGCCCCCTTTCTGGGAAAATTAGCGGGGGTGTCTGGACCCCCCCCCTCCAGGGAACATTAGTTGGGGGAGCCAGACCCCCCCCCCTGGGAAAATTAGTGGGGGGGTCCAGAACCCGCCCCCCCGCGGGACATTTTTTTTTGGGAGTCCAGAACCTCCCTCCCCCCGCCACCCCCGCCGGCGACGACGACGACGACGACGACGACGACGGCGACGACGACGACGACGACGACCAACACGCCTTCAGCGGCGGCGGCGGAAATCCACTAGGGCTCGATCCAGCTCTCTCAGTGTCCTATTGGGCCCTACTGTACTCTACCCCACTCTACCCTACTCTGCTACGTTCCTCTACTCTACTTTTCCCAGCCCTACTCTACGCTACCCACTATTTTCTACTGTACTCTAACATTCTCGACTCGACTTCAGTTTGCTTGTACTCTACTCTGCTCTTACTCCTCTACTCTATTATACTCTCATTGGTTCTACTCTACTCTACTCTACTCTACTCTACTCTGCTCTGCTCTTACTCTGCTCTTCTCTACTCTGGCCCATTATAACCAACCCTACCTGACTCTACATTAATCTGACATGCTCCACTCTATTATACTTTGCACCTACTCTACTCCACTCCTACTATACTTAGTTCTGTTGAAGTATACTACTATTCTGCATTGCTCTACCCATCTACTCTTCTCTGTTAGACGGTGCTTGCTCTACTTTACTTCTTCTGTACTCTACTCTTCCCTACCGTACCCTGACATACTCTATTACATTCTCCTTCAGATGTGCTATACTCCTTCTGTATTCTATTCTACTATACTATACTCCACGCTGCGCCGCTCTACTCTACTCTACCTTACTCTTCTCTACTCTACTCTATTCTACTCTTATCTGGCCGTACCGTATTCCACCCTGCTCTAACCAACCGTACCCTATCATATTATGTACTATTCTTCTTTGCAGCTTCACAACTCCTCTCAGTCTCTTCTCGTACGCTTCCCTGCTCTGCTCTACTCTGTTCTGCTTTAAGCTATTCTACTCTACTCTACTCTACTCTACTCTACTCTACTCTACCCTACCCTACTCTACCCTACTCTACTCTACTCTGCTCTACTCTACTCTACTCTACTCTGCTCTACTCTACTCTACTCTACTCTACCCTACTCTATCGAAGACGCCTACGGCGAATCACCGCCGCCCCCTGCCTTTTTGGAAGCGCCTATGTGGCCGAACGTTGAGGCCAGACCTGCCAAATTATCGGACCACGTGTTCCCCGAATCGGTTTGGAAAGCCTTCGGGGAACACGTGGGCATCTTGAAGGTCATCTTGGCCGTCTTGGAAGCCTCTTGGGCAAGCTTTGGGCGATCTTTGGGGCTTTTTGGGGCCGTCTCGGGCCAGCTTCGAGCCAACTTCGGCCATCTTGGTGGGTTCCTGGCACGTCTGAAGCCGTCGGAAGCCGTTTGGGGGGCCTCTATGGGCCGACTTGGGGCCCGCTTGGAATGCTCCAGGGCCGTCTTGGAGGCCATCTTGGGCGTCTGGGAGGCCATCTTGGGCGTGTTGGAGGCCTCTTGGGCCCTCTTGGGGCCCTCTAGGGGCCATCTTGGAGGCCACTTGGGCCATCATGGGGCTCTCTTGGGGGCCTCTTGGGCGATCTTGGGGGCTTCTTGGGCCGTCTTGAGCCGTCGGAGAGCCGAAAAGGCGCAAATGCCAAAATCCTTCAAAAACCAAGGGAAAATCAATGATTTTGGCCTCTTCGGACTCTCCTGGAGGACCTCTTGGAGGCCTCTTGGGCCGTCTGGGAGGCCTCTGGGGGGCCTCTTGGGCCGTCTTGGGCCGTCTTGGACTCTCTTGGGCCGTTTTGGAGGCATCTAAAGGCCATCTTAGCCGTCTTGGAGACCATCTTGGCCATCTTGGAGGCATTTTGGAGGCCAGTTCGAGCCATCTTGGAGGATTTTTTCCGGTCGTTGAGCACGTTTGGGGGCCTTCCGGGTGGCCGGCGGGTTCTGCCGGAGCCCACTGGGGAGTTCTTTTGGAAAAAGAACCAAAACCAAAACCTGAAACATCCAGCACGCCGTGCACCCCTGCAAGCAGGGGGCGGCGGATCTGATGACCTTCGGCCCATCCCGCCACCGTGCCTGGGTTGTGGGTCGAATGCCTTAGGAATGTTGGTTGCGAACTCGTGGTTGGCCTCTGGGTAGCCTCTGGGTCAGCCCTTAAGCGCAGCGCGCTCCGCCAACTGGAGCGAAGCAATGGAAATTCCCGGATTTTGGGGCCCATTAGCGAAGAACCGCTCCCCTAATGGCAGCGAGGCAATCCTCGCGCCCTTGACCGAGACCAGTTAGCGGAACGGCGCTCCGCTAAATCGAGCCAAGCAAGTTCTGGACGCGTGGTTCGAGGCCAACTAGCGGAGCGGCACCTTGCTAATTAGGGCTAAGCAAGTTTCGGCAGCTGGATGCTGGACCCATTAAAGACTCTTTTGGACGGAGGACTGAGGGTTAGGGAATGGGCAAACGAGTTGAGGACACGCCCACTCAGTGCCCAGAGGCACGGTGGCGGATTCAACTCAACACTCTATTCTACTCTACTCTATTCTACTCTACTCTATTCCACTCTGCTCTGCTCTGCTCTACTCTATTCGACTCTACTCTACTCTACTCCATTCCATGCTACTCGACTTTAGTGTACTCGACACCAACTCCTGCTCTACTCTTCTCCACCCTACTCGAAGCTACTCCACTCCATTGTACTCTACTCTACTCTACTCTACTCTACTCTACTCTACTCTACTCTACCCTACTCTACTCTACTCTACTCTACTCTACTCTATTCTATTCCATTCAATTCTGATTCTCTCTTTTTTCCAATCCTGCCTTACTCTGCGCTGCCCTGCTCTGCTCTACCCCACCCTACTGTACTCTACTCTACTCCACTCCACTCGACGCTACTCTATCATTGGTCTTTATGAATATACACCCCCTCTCACACCCGGCCATTGTCCAACCCGGAACCATGCCGATTCCATGAGGGCCCGCCCCCCCACCACCCCTGTCAAAAATCAAAACAAACCGCACTCAGCCTCCGCATTTGGAGCATGCGCGGCCAACCCGATGCGGCCTCCTCCCCCACCATCCCTAGCAACAAAACAATGCTAAGTACACTTTGGGGCAAAGTCTTGAGCCATGTTCGCGAGGCCCGCGAGCACTTCGTATTGTTTTTGTCAAGGACGGCGGGGGTGTTAGCATATTCCCGGCTGTGCGCAGGGCTACCATCCCTGATGGCAAATCATACAGCGTGCACCTCGTCTGAATCATGCGCAGCCATCCCACAAACATTGTCAAGTGCTTTTTGACAGGGACGGCGGGGGTGGTGGGGCGTGGCCTGCTGTACGCAGGCCCACCAAACACAATGATGGGCATTGGTTTTCGACAAGGATGGCGGGGGCCGACATGTTTCCCGATGTGTGCTGTCACGTGCGCAGGCGCACCTGACGCACTCTGCACGTGCCCCGAACGTGGCGCACCTGGCGCGGCTGGAGTGTGCGGCACACCTGGCGCTTTCGGAGCACTTGGCGCATCTGGCGCACCAGGCGTGTCTGGCACGCTCGGGCCCCAGGGTTGCCTGGCACGCGTGGCGCCTCCTGGCACGCGTGGCGCACCTCGCCCAAGCGTCGCGCACCTGTGGTTTTGGTGCCCAGTAGCTGTCCATCCAAAGACGACCGGTGAACATGCTCAGGCTCGGGTGATACTCATGTATTGGGAGGGCGGGTGGGAGTGAGCTAGACGGCTTGCGGGCGGGTGGGTAGCTTGACCCTACCCTACCCCACCTATCTTCCCTACTCTTCTCCACTACTCTTTCCCATCCTACTCTACTATATTCTATTCCTGCTCTATTCAACTCTACCCATCTACTCTATCCATCTGCTCTTCTCTATTCGGAGCCATTTTACTATAATTTGATCTGCACCTCCCTATTCCATTTCACCCTACTCTAACCTCCCGCATCCCACTGTACTCGACTCTATTTTGCCCTCTACTGTACCCTTATTATATTATATTCGACGCCTACTCTACTCTGCTCGTCGTCATCGTCGTTGTCGTCGTCGTCGTCCTCGTCGTCTTCGTCGTCTTCGTCGTCGTCGTTGTCGTCGTCGTCGGCGGCAGCGGTTGCGTCGATGTCGGCGTCGGCGTCGGCGTCGTCGTCGTCGTCGAGACCTCGGCAGGCGGTGGATATGGGTATGTTCGGGTTCCCGGGGGCCAGGATAGATCCAGATCCGCCGCCCTCTGGAGCACCGGGACGTCGGTTCCCAGGCGGTGAATATGGACCAATCCCCGCCTCGCCAGCGCGCCGTGCCGTGCCGCACCCGCGTGCCACGCCGTGCCGTGCCGTGCACGGTCTCGAGCCTGCGAGGAAGCTGCCGTGCCGTGCCACGCCGTGCCCGCGTGGCGTTCCGTGCCGTGCCTCGGTGTCGAGCGTGCGCAACGGGTTGCCGCACCGTGCCGTGCCCGCGTGCCGGCCGCTGGGGCTGGGCTCAGGAGGAGCCCGACGCAGCGGTCGTGGCGCCAGCATCGCAGAGCGGCTTTCGTTCGGAAGGCGATGGAGAATGTCGCTCTGGATATCGAGGTGAGTTTCGTGCGGAGTCTTTTCGGCCAGGACTGAAGAGCAACAAGAATCCACGCGACATGCACTTGGTTTTCCGTTCGCCGCTGCGGGCAAACATCCACGCAGAGGTCCGCTGCAGCACGTCTGCAAGGCTGGTGCAATGACGCATCGGTATTGCCCCCCATCAGAGAGCGCGTTCCTGATCCCAGCGAGTACCTGCTCAAGCTCGCTCCGCGGGCGCCCTTCCGCACGTGCTGGCAAGTTCGGGGGCCGAAGCTGTAAACTTGCAGTTCTGACGAAAGGGCAGGTGCGCGCTCGCTCCATCTTCACGCCGCTGCTCTCGCCACGTACCATCGATTTTCAGTGGTGTCTTACCAAGCACCAGTCGACACCACCCCACCCACGACCTGCTAGGTCGTGCGTGGGTCGTGGGTGGGGTGGTGTCGTAGGTGGGTCGTAGGTGGTCGTGTGTGAACAGGTGCCGAAACTTTCAACATCGCCAGGTCGTAGGTGGGGTGGTGTCGTTTGGTGCCTGGCCCAACAGGTGCGCGCTCGCTCCATCTGCACGCCGCTGCCCTCGCCACGTTTGGTCGACTGCCAGTGGTGCCGCTGCCCCTCCCCTCCCGCTCTGCCGTATCCCCCTGCCCCTCCACCTCTCCGCTGCTGCTGCTGCTGCTGCTCCTCATCCCCTCCTACATGTGCTCCTGCTCACGCTTCTGCTCCCCATTCTTCTCCTTGATACTCCTTCTCCCCCTCCCTCCTTCCCTTCCTCCTCCGCTTCCTCCCGTCTGCTCCTGGTACTACTCCCAGTCCGCCTCCCTCGTCCTCTGAACACTCCTCCCCCCTCTGCCATCCTGTTCCCTCCCTCCCTCCCTCCCTTCCTCCCTTCGCCTCCGCCCCCTGGACTCCTGCCTCCTCCTCACCACCACTGCCTCCCGCTCCCGCGGCCACTGCGGCTCCTGCATCTGCTGGTCCTTCCTCTCCCTTCCTCTCATCTCCGGGCACGGGCCCCCCGCCCTCCCCCCTCTCGAGAGGCCGTCCCCTCCAACGGCACGAAGCGGCACCACGTCAATCCCCTCGCCGGCGGGGGTCGGGTTTGGGGTCCTTCTCTTCATCCTAGCCGTGACAGGGGACGAGGAGGAGGAGGAGGAGGAGGAGGAGGAGGAGGAGGAGGAGGAAAAGGAGTAGT
>CAUYUJ010018911.1:35000-61494 GCA_963575745.1 Prorocentrum cordatum
GCAGGTGTCCGGCATTCTGCGGGTGAGACGAGAGGCGGCGGCGATTTGGAGTTTCGCCATCTGACGTTTGACGCGTGAGTATCTTCTTCGCGATTTCGGTTCGGCGACGCCCATGTCATGCTGAAATGCCCGACACGTTGTTCTTGCATGACGTGAGCACATTGCTGGTAGTATGACCAGACGGAGAGCACAGGCCGCAGCTTGCATGCCACTCGAAGGATGACCTGAGTTTGTTCTCTTTGCGATTCGACCGTATGTCAGCAAAATGCGCAATTTCCCCTTGTCTCTACCGCCCCGGCCCCCAACTGGTGGGCAGGCATCAAGCTGAACTTGAATCCGAAAAGCACCGCGGATCTTCTCCCGGCGCTCGCCATGCTCAAGTCGCTCTACGAGGAGGGTAAGCAGAACATCGCAAACCTGAACGAGCGCGAGAAGCGCCAGGGGGGAGTGGGGGGAGCCAGGTTTCCGATGCAGTTATGCTTGTTCCTGCTTTTTTTAGAAAGTCGTGTCCCCTGGACCTCGCGACCGCGTCCCGGGACAGCGTTTTCGTCGCAGATAGTTTGGATCGCCTCGGGTCCCGCAACGGGCGTCCGAAAGCCGAATCTCGAACAATAATCTTTGGCATGTGAAAACAGCACGACGTCCGAGGTCTGGCGATGGTCGCGCACGAGCATAGGCAGTGATTGAAGCCGGCAACGGTGTGGATTTCACAGTGGTCTGCGCATAGTCCTCCTGGCTTGTGTGCGTTCGTTCCGAGCCGACCGATGAGTCGCTGTTCATTCTCCGAGGAAGTCACCTTCGATGCTGGAGTCTGTAGCTGCGACTTCGGTCCGCCCGACTCGGACACGAGCATTCGGCAGAAGGCTTCTACACGCCTCCACCATGCCTGGTACCCAGGATGGTGTGCATACCTTCCTGGCCTTGGTCAGGACGGCGTATCTAGTGGCCTGCGGCCCATCCCACAATCGCACCTGGCTCGGGGACAAGAGGGCTGCTGGATGGCTCTCGGACTCTCTTTGGCGGCATCCTGGGTTCCAATCATGGTCTCGAGGCTTCTTTACCAGCGATCTCGGGGACTCCTTGGGCCGTCGTGGAGTGTCGCCAGTATGACTGAGACGGGGACAGAGTTCGAAGCGTGCAGCTTTCCAGGTTTTCGAGGATGGTTGAAACGTCTTGGTTTCTCTCGGGGGACCTCCCGGGAGTCTCTTGGGGGCCTTCTTTTGGATGTATCTTGGGCCCTCTTCAGCTGTCTCGGAACGCCTGGGGGCAGGGGACTCTCTTGAGCTGTTCTGACGTCCTCTTGGAGCCTTCTTGCAGCCTTCTTTGTCTGTCTTGGACTCCCCCCAAGGTTGTCTCGAGCCGTGCTCGGGGCCTCTTGGGGCTGCCCTGGGCCATTTTTGAAATGTTCTGTGAGCACTCTTGGGCAGTGTTGGTGCTCTCCCAGACCATCTGGAAGTCAGCTGTCCGAGGACAGTGTCGGTATCAGTCCTGCTCGTTAACATGTGTCACGTGTGCGGAGCTACACTGTCAATGTCGCGTTTTCCTGTGGCTTTGCTGTGTTCCTGCTCGCAACGCACATCGCGAGAGGCGGCGGAGAGCTTGAGAGATCCACCGACCAAAAAAGCTGCATCGGTCATGGTTTCTGTTCGGGCATAGAGCACCGCGGTCGTCTCCCCCGTTCTGTCCTCCCGCCTCCCTCCCTGCGCCTGGCTCCTACTTCCTACCTGTTTCCTATTCCCCCTACTCGAAGTTCCCTAATAATCGTCCCTCGGGTCTGGTTTTTTAGGGCGCTGTTTTTGGAAGTGGGGGGTCCGGTTTAGTAGGGCGGTTTCTTTAAACCGAAGACGAGGGGGGTCGGAGTATTGAGGCCCTCCGTTGACAGGGGAGTCCGGAAAATAGGTTGCCGTTGAAAGGGGGTCTGGTTTTTTAGGGGGGGTCGCTTATTAAGGGATTTCGAGTACTTGCCTGCTTCCTGAATGCCTCCTACCTCGCCTCCCAGGGGGCTGCCATCCGCGCAATTGTCGCCACTGTTGTGAGCTCCTGGGAGGTCCAACGGAGCGCGGAGCTGAGGGTATCCAAAGTAGACCTCGCCGCCCTGCGTGCTGCCATCCGCGCAGCTGCCGCCGCCTTGGTGAGCTCCTGGGTGGTCCAGCCGAGTGCGGAGCTGAGGGGATCCACAGTAGACCTCGCCGCCCCGGATGCCGTCAATTGCGCAGCTGTCGTCACTTCCGCGTGAGGTCCTGGGTGGTCCCGAGGAGCGCCGAGCCGACGTGATCCAAACGAGACCTTGCCTCCCTGGAGGGACTGCCATCTGCGCCACTGTCACCGCTTTCGTGAGTTCATGGGTGGCGCGGCGAGATTCTGCTCGTCACCGCATCGCATCCCCTGCTCCTCGCCCTCATCATCGCACCTCCTGCTCCTCGTCCTCGCTCCTCCTCCTCGCTCCTTCTCCTCTTCCTCCTCCTCCTCCTCCTCCTCCTCGCTCCTCCGCCTCCTCCGTCTCCTCTTCCGCCTATCCTCCTCCTCCCCCTCCCCCTCCCCCTCCTCCTCCTCCTCTCCCCCTCCTCCTCCTCCTCCTCCTCCTCCTCCTCCTCGCTCCTCCTTGCTCCTCCTCGCTCCTCCTCGCTCCTCCTCCTCCTCCTCCCTCCTCCTCCTCCTCCTCCTCCTCCTCCTCCTCCTCCTCCTCCCTACCGTCCTCGTGACGCCGCGAGACCGCGGCAAAGACCGACGCTGCGGCGGCAACGACGCCGCACGGCTGCGGGCAGCGGTGCAGTCGCGGTGCACCTCGTGCGGACACGCTCGCTGCAGCCTCGGAGCGGCTGCGGCCTCGCGCGCCTCGCCTCGCGCGAGCACGTGCGGCACGCGCGTGCGCGCGCCTCGCCGCACGTGCTGCTCGGCGCCTCGCTCGCTCGCTCCGCTCGGCTCCTTACCGCTAAGGTCGCTGCAGGAGGTTTTGACTATGTTTGGGCAGGTTTCGGGTACGTCTTGACCGTTTTCCTTTCGCCCCAGGATCCGCCTGTACGGGGGACATGCCCGACCTAACCTTACCGCTTGCCAAGCTGTGCGCCATGACCAGGCTGGCAGGCTGCAGACCAAGAGTGCGCGTCGGCCTCGCAAGGGCGACGTAGTGTCCATGCACTGCACGTTCGTGTTGGACGTGCGCCTTCAACGCCACCGCATCGTAGCAGTACAGTCGACCCGCATCGTGAGGATGGGCAGCCTTCCCAAGGGTACCCTTGCATCCTTGCCTCCTCGGCCCATCCTTGGCCACTTTCGTTGGCCGCGCCCCGCTCGAAAAGCTTCGGGATGGGCGTCCGAGGCCCTCTTGCGTCCTTATCGCCCATCCTCACCCTTCCCTGTCCATAGACCAGATCTTGGCTGCTGGCGACTGGTCAGGACCTCCCCCCCGCCGCCCCAGCCAGCCTGCCTGCGCGACCGGCAACGGCACATCGACGACGCACCGGCCCAGACCCAGACCCAGACGTCGACATCCGAAACCTGCCCTCGCCATTCCACGATTCGGGAGGCTCGGTGGGCGGCGGGGGTGGGGATGGGAATGCGCCGAGCACGTGGGCGAAGTCCGAACCCTACCCGTGCCTCGCATCGGTTCGGGAGGGTCAGTGGTTGGTGGGGATGGGGTTCAGACGTCGCCACCTATCCCACCTCTCTCCCCTCTCTCCCCCTGTCCACGGGGCGCCAAGCCCGCTTCAGGTCTGGTGTCCTCGTGGGCCTCTCTCTCTCCTGGCCGTCACCCTTCAGTATCCAAAAGTACGGAAATATCGAAGACGCCCACGGCGAACCATCGGCGAAGCGCAAAGCCGTGCCGCGGCACGGCGGGTGACGCCAGATCCCGCGCGGACGCCCGCTGCAGAAGCCCTCCCCCCTCCCCCACCTCCTCTCTCCCTCCTCTTCCCCCGTCCGCGGCCCCGGCGCCAAACCCGCTCCAGGTCCGCTGTCCTCTTGGGTTAGGTCGGGCATGTCCTCCTGCAGGCGGTGGAGGAGAAGTTTAAAATAGTCACAAACACTCAGAAATAGCCCACACAAGTCGAAGCATCGTCCCCAGACATTTTTTTTTGACTATTCTTGATCTTCCCCCTGCAGAGGTACATGCCCGAGTTAACTCTTCGCTCTCTTGGTGCCTGGTCTCTGCGGGGCCTCTTGGGCGGGCCCTGGGGCCTCTTGGGGACCTCTCGGCGGCCTCTGGTGGCATGAGGCCGTCCCCCAGGGCTCTCTCGTGGCCCGCCGGACCTGTCGGCGGCCGTGCTGGAGGGCTCCTTGGGCCCGCTCTGGTGCGCTCTTTGGGCCTCCTCCTCCTCCTCCTCCTCCTTCTCCTCCTCCTCCTTCTCCTCCTCCTCCCTCCTCCTCCCTCCTCCTCCTCCTCCTCTCCTCCTCCTCCTCCTCCTCCTCCTCCTCCTCCTCCTCCCCCCCTCCTCCTCCTCCTCCTCCTCCTCCTCCTCCTCCCTCCTCCTCCTCCCCTCCTCCTCCTCCTCCTCCCTCCTCCTCCCCTCCTCCTCCTCCTCCTCCTCCTCCTCCTCCTCCTCCTCTCCTCCTCCTCCTCCTCCTCGCTCCTCCTCCTCCTCCTCCTCCTCCTCCTCCTCCTCCTCCTCCTCGCTCCTCCTCCTCCTCCTCCTCCTCCTCCTCCTCCTCCTCCTCCTCGCTCCCTCCTCCTCCTCCTCCCCCTCCTCCTCCTCCTCCTCCTCCTCTCCTCCCTCCTCCTCTCCCCCCCTCCTCCTCCTCTCCTCTTCCTCCTCCTCCTCCTCCTCCTCCTCCTCCTTCTCCTCCTCCTCCTCCTCACGTCTTGGAGGTCTCCCTGGCCGTCCTGGGCCGTCCTGGAGGGCATCTCGGCCCGTCTTGGGGCCCTCTCGGCCCGTCTTGGGGCCTTCCTTTGTCCTGGCAGGCCGTCTTGGGGAGCTGCACTGGACGGGAGCCTGACGAGGCGAGCGTGGGAACACGCTCTTTGAAAGACAAGGGCGTTGATGATGTGGCCTCCCCGGGCTCTCTTAGAGAGCCTCCTGTGGCCGCCTCGGGCCCGTCTCATCGGGCCGTCTTGGAGCAAGGTTGGTCCGTCGTGGGCCACCTTGGGAGCTCCGTTGGCCTTCTTGGAAGTGGCGTTGGACCGTCCTGGAGGCCATCTTGACCCGATGCGGCCAGCTTGGGAGATCCAGGTCCGCTATGACCCCCGTCGGCGGATAGAGACGAGGCAACGCCATGGGAAGGAGTGGGAGGGAGGGGCAGGGTGGCAGATGTGGCGCGAGCGTGCCTGGCTCGCATTCCCTCCCCCTCCCCCTCCCCCCCTCTCCCCCTCCTCTCCCCCTCCATAGGTTCGAGAGAGGTCACCAGCCGAGTCGCGTCTCTGGACGTCGCCTCGCCGTCGTTCCAAGTCCGAGTCCAAAGCCCTCGGGGCCGCCCGTGCGAGCCCCCTGGCGGCAGGCAGTCCAAGACCTTCATCGAGGAGAAGGAGGCCGCCGGGTGGCCTGCTCTCGGTCGCGCCCGCCGCCTCGAGGGAGGGGAAGGGGGAGGGCCACAGCAACGCCACCCCCCTCCTCTCGGAGGCCCTCCGCTTCCCTGCTCTTGTTCACGTTCTGTACACGCACCTTGCACCTTTCAGCTCGCCGTTGTCTGAAGGTCAGGTCGCCTCCGCTCTTCCTCAGGTTGGGGCGTCGTTTCAAAGAGACTCCTTCGCTGTTATAGAGATCGAACCAGGTGGCGCCTGAGGGTGCGTGTCAGGAGGCTCACATGAACAGGAACATCAGCACGACGATGCCACATCGAGAAGAGCCCGCCCCATGGCTTCGAAGGGCACCGCGAGCGCATTGCAGCACACCCAGAACACGAGGAAGAGCGACATCCGCACAAGGAATAGCCTCATGAAGCAATTAAGAACCCCTCCTCTCTGGCGAAAGTATAACGCACCCGGCAACCCAGAAGCATTACCCTGGCATCTCGCACCTTTATGTGAACGCAGACGAGTCTTCTCGCCGAAGCAAGCAAACCGCCTAAGACATTCTCTCAAAATGGTCTCCTTGTGGTTCTGAAACAAGCGCCTCGCCTGAGACATCCTCAGGGGTGGACAGTCCTCCTTGGCCCAGCTAAACAGAAAGCATCCCCCTGCTCCTCCTCCTCAAGACTCCCTTACGGCACGGCACCAACACGAACAACGACAATAATACCAGCAATAAGCATTATATCTAGAACAAGGCCAATAACAGCAACATCAACAACAGCATCAACATCAAAAACACCAACAAAACCGCCATCACCAACAATAACAACATTAAGTCCCACGCAAAGGAGAGCCCAGCTTTTGAAAAGGAACCGTCCGTGCCCACGATGGGGGGCGACTAATTTTGGCGGATCGGGTGCTAAGATAACGCGCCGTGCGTGGCGGGGGCGATATCTTCGGATGCACCCCCACACGACGGCCGGGAAACACCATTTTTTCAATAGGGGTGGTAGTAAGAATCGTATGAGATAAGGATGATTAAGAAAATTAGAAAAAAGGAGGGAAAAGGAAAGAAGCAGGGGAGCCCGTCCGTTTTCGGATTTTCATTATTATTCAGATCCTTACTCTTATTCGTATTATTATTCTTATTCTTAGTCTTATTATTATTTGTAGTATTATTTTTTCTTGGTCTTATTACACTTCTTGTCTTTTTGGACAAGCTGACGTAATTATTTTGTGCGGGCGCGGTGCTAAGATAACGCGCCGTGCGTGGCGGGGGCGATATCCTCGGATGCACTACCCCGCACGACGGCCCTGAAAAAAAACTTTTCAGCAGGGGTGGTAATACAAACCGTATAGGGCAAGGGTGATGAAGAGAATGAAAATATTTTATTATCATTCTTATTCTTGTTCTCATTCTTGTTCTCATTCGTATTCTTATTTTTATTCTTATTCTAATTCTTATCCTCATTATTATTCCTCGTATTTCATTCTTATTCTTATTATTATTCCAATTCCAATTGGGATACCACCCGAGCCGGGGCGCGGGAATTATTTAGTTTCGTTCCAATTGCGCGGTGCTAATCATATCGTTCGGCGAAGACCGCCCCCCATAATCATTTAATTACGGTGCTGTGCTGATAACCCTGGGGGGGTCCTCAATGGCTTCATGAGGTTACGACGGCGAATACAGCAGCACCTTGTGGGCGGCTGCTAGATGGACCTTCAGACATGCCACCAGTATTCGCATGAACTCACGTCGGCACACGAACTGATTGCGCGTGTATGACCAATTCAAAAATATCATCCCAGCCGGTACACCAGTGATGCCCTGCAGCACGCACAACATAGAACACACATCTCATGCTGCCACGTCATGAGTAAATGTGGAATGCAAGAGAACGCACATGCCAGAATGCCTGCGGCAATGTGAGCCCGCTCGCTGCATTCACGCTGAACGATTACTTTGCTTCCTCGCCGAGGGGTGCTGCCCGACCTGGTAGACCACGAGGTGAGACAGAAGCCAGGCACTTCGCCTCGGAGAGCGAGCCTCGACGCCCGATTACGCGGCCGCTTCGACGTCTCCTGGGCGGCCCGTGACGGCGCAGGGTGCAGCTCGAAACATCTCCAGTAAAGCGAAAAGACAAATTACGCGGTGTAGGGGGATGCTGATGATGATGACGACGAAGAAGATGATGATGTTCATGATGATGATGATGCTGATGATGATGATGCTGCTGCTGCTGATGATGATGATGATGATTATCATGATGATGATGATCATGATGATGATGATGATGATGATGATGATGATGAGGATGATTATCATGATGATGATCATGATGATGATGATGATGATGATGGTGATGATGATGATGATGATGCTTATGGTGATGATGATGATGATGATGATGATGATGATGATGATGATGATGATGCTGCTGCTGATGATGATGATGATGATGCTGACGCTGATGATGATGATGATGATGATGATGATGATGATGATGATGATGATGATGATGATGATGATGATGATGCTGATGATGATGATGATGATGATGATGATGATGATGATGATGATGATGATGATGATGATGATGATGATGATGATGATGATGATGATGATGATGAGATGATGATGATGATGATGATATGATGATGATGATGAGCTAGGGAGGAGGAGAGGAGGAGGCGGAGGAGGAGGAGGAGGAGGAGAAGACGAAGAGGAGGAGGCGGAGGAGGAGGAGGAGAAGGATGAGGCCACCCCGGGGGAAACCGCCCTGTGTGAAGGGCGGTTCGGGAGTCTGCCGGCTCCGGACCACAGTTCGTCGGCCGCGCAGGAAAGATTCGCGACCGCCGAAGGAGGAGGAGGAGGAGGAGGAGGAGGACAATGATGATGAGGAGGAGGCGGTGGAGGAGGAGGAGGAACAAGAGGAGGAGGAGGAGGCGGAGGAGGAGGAGGACGAGGAGGAGGAGGACGAGGAGGAGGAGGAGGAGGAGGAGGAGGAACAAGAAGAGGAGGACTGGTGCAAGCGAAAGACTCATCAACGATGTTGCAAGCAACCCTCTTTCCAAGTTCCCTCTTCGGAGGCCCCTACAAGGAATCATCTTCACTGAAGGAAGTGCCCCGTTGAAGAACAACCATTTGAAAATACGGAACTGTGCCAGAACACCGTTTTTAGGACTTCAACGCCGAGAATCACCGTTACTGTTGCATCTAGACGATTGAGAATCGTGCCAGAGCACCATTTCTGGGACCTCAACACCGCAAACCAACGTGGCTGTTGCGCTCTGACATTCCGACATCGTGCCATAACGCCATTTCTGGGACGTCAGCCATTTGAAGCTGTTGCAGAATCTTGAGACGACTGTGCGCAGCGCTTGTACAAGAGCCGCGTGTTGACAAGACACGACATTCATCCGTGAAGCTCGTGCAATGTTTTCACCTGAACTTGCGCGTCGCTAAGGTGAGAGCCCCACTATGAAAATAACGGCCCTCCGTCCGTGAAGCTCTTGCAGTTTTTAGTGCGAATGTACGCGGCGCTAAAGCGAGAACCACATGTTGAAAACGTGCGGCCTCCAATCCGTGAAACTTTGGCAACTTTCTGAACGAATGTACGCGGCGCTAAAGCGACACTCACCAGGTGAAACGCCCAGTCCGTCCTTTCGACTGGCCTCGGGGTGCGACAGAGAGGAGTTATCCGTAAGGGCTTCGCCCCATGCCGCTGGCCCCCTGTCTCGGATAATGGGAGATGCAAAAGCTAAATCATGAGGTCTGGGCGCCGCCGTGAAGCAGTGTCGGGACCTGTTTGTTTTTCGACCCTGACCCCGCCGATCTGCGTGAGGGGTGCCCCTGAATTTCAGAAATGTGGCAAATCCCTTTTGTTTTGGATCGTGGCCCCGCCGATTTGCGTGAGGGGTGCCACCGACTTTGAGAAATGTGACGCGTCCCCTGTGTTTTTGGACCCCGACCCCCGCCGATCTGCGTGAGGGGTGTCACCGAATTTGAGAAATGTGACACGTCCCCTGTGTTTTTGGACCCTGACCCCGCCGATCTGTGTCATATTTCAGAAATGTGATACATCCCTTGTGTTTTTGGACCCTGACCCCGCCGATCTGCGTAAGGGGTGCTACCGAATTTCAGGAATGTGGCAAGTCTTATGTTTTTTTGGACCCTGACCCCGCCGATCTGCGGGAGGGGTGCCACCGAATTTCCGAAATGTGGCGAATCCCTTGTGTTTTTGGACCCTGACCCCGCCGATCTGCGTGAGGGGTGTCACTGGAGTTCAAACATGTGGCAAATCCCTTGTGTTTTTGGACCCTGACCCTGTGGTTCAGTGTGAGGGGAGTTAATTTTTACCCCCCAGAAAAATGATAACCCTCCCAGGGCGTGGTAATTCTGCTGGTTTGGGCTCCCCCCCCCGCGCGTTCATCAACAAGGAACAGCAAGCAGCAAGAAGCAGAACTGTAACGGTGGAAACTGGAAGCTGCAACTGGTAAAGGGAGCAGCACACTCCGGGCCTACAGCTTGGTGGCCCCGCAAGGGGGCCGGCGAATTTTATCAGGAGGAGGAGGAGAAGGATGATGATGAGGATGATGATGATGATGATGATGATGATGATGATGATGATGATGATGATGATGATGATGATGATGAGGATGAGGATGAGGATGAGGATGATGATGATGATGATGATGATGATGATGATGATGATGATGATGATGATGATGAGAGGAGGAGGAGGAGGAGGAGGAGGAGGAGGAGGAGGAGGAGGAGGAGGAGGAGGTGGAGGAGGAGGAGGCGGAGGAGGAGGAGGAGGAGGCCGAGCAGCAGGCCCAGCACAAGAAGAAGCTGGCAGAGATCGAGGCGAAATTCAAGAAGGGCGTCCTCTCCGCCGAGGCGCACCGCCGTGCTCCCCCTCGAAGAGAGACCTACTGGTCTTCGGCCCAATCCCGCCAGAGTCCTGTTTTGGGACCCTCTCCCAAGGGAGGAAAAACCACCTGGACCCGACAGTTGGCGTTTACTTGACAGCCCTGGGCGTGTACTAATCAGCCTTGCCCTGTTTGAACCCTTCCCTGGGTGCGTTTGCTAAGCGGCTTCGCGTGTCGGGGTGGTTCTTATCGGGGTGGATTTTCTGCCCTCTACAGTCAAGACGCCGAAATAAGGAACAGTTTGGGTTCGGAAGGGGCTCGATGTTCCTTAGGTTCCTCCAGTGCTGTTCCTCTTACCCTCCTGGGGCACGGAGGCGCTTACAGGGCCAAGAAGGGGCTGCGTTCCTCATTTAGCGTTCCTTCTTTCAGCAGCCCGACTGTGCTCTCGGGGAACCGCGGGAGGCACGCTGGGGAACCCCAACCCCGAGGGCCGCGGGCCGCGGACCGCAAGAGGGACCCGAAGGGCGCGCCAGCTCGTGCCTCGCGTCACGGTGGCGGACCGGCTTCACACAGATCATCGCTGGTCGGGGGCCTTGAGAGACGGGGGTCCATGCAAACGGGGGTCATCGCAGGCCTAGAGATTGACACCAACACCAATATCGGCGGTGTTCCTCCACCGAGGGGAGAAAGATCCCGATCTACCACTAACACCGAAATCTAGGATCATATTCCCCCTGTAGAGGCAGCTCCCTGTCTTGGTGTTGGTGCCCATTTCCAGGCCTCCAGAGTCAGCCAGAGCGCCAGGTCTTGCAGGATCCTGCAGGGCCAGGGTCACACTGACCCGGATCCAGGTGCAGGGTCCTGCAGGATTTTGCAGGGTCCTTTGCGTTGACCCGGGTTCGGGTGCAGGATCTTGCAGGATGCCCGACTGGCCCGGGTCTGGACCGACCCGGGTCAGAAGATCCCCGAGTTCGGGAGTCCGAAGGGATTTCTCGGGTCGGCGCTGGACCCCCTCCCGGCAGCAATTCTGGCGCCAACCCAAGGAATCCGTAATTTCCGTTGTCGTCGTTGCTTTTGCCGTCGCCGTTGCCGTCGTCGTCGTCGTCGTCGTCGTCGTCGTCGTCGTCGTCGTCGTCGTCGCGTCGTCGTCGTCGTCGTCGTCGTCGTCGTCGTCGTCGTCGCTTTCGTCCAGCGTTGGTTGGCTGCGCGCCAGCGCGGCCCTTCGCGGGAGTGAACTCCGGTGCGGGCCCGCAGTCCGCCCACGTGGGGTCCGAGTTGGTGGGGCCAGGGGATCATCGGAGGACCTCGCCGCATCGGCGGTGCATCGGCGGTGCATCGGCGATGCCGATGCATCTGTGATGTCGCATCTGATCTGGACGGGCCTCCACGCATGAGAGTCCTCTCGGCACTGGCTGGCGCGCTGGGGCCCGCGACCCCCCCCTCGCGCCCCCCTGGAGCCGCGCACCAGTGGTCACCCTCACCCGTGGCCACTCTTACCAGGCCTGCGCACAGGGGGGTCGGGGGAGGGGGGAAGGCTTCTCAGAAGCACCCCTGCGTCTTAGGAGGCGCGGGCCCTGGCTGCAGATGTGAGGCCGACGCCTTCTGAGGAGCAGCCTCCTTCCGAGAAGTCTTTCACCCTCCCCCTACCCTCCCGTGCGCGCCGCCAACTTACGCATGGCCGAGTAGACCAGACTTCAACCGAAACGGCTGCAGGCTCCGTTCTCCATTCCTCCCTCGTCGTGGTGGTCGTTGTCGTCGTCGCCGTCCTGCTTGGGGCGGGCCAGATTTGCACCGAGGCTTCCCAGATTTGCACCGAGACAGCCCTGGTGTTGGTGTATAGTTGGTGCCTTCCTATGGTTCCCTCATTCCGTCCCTCCCTCGTCGTGATTGTCATCGTCGTCCGCCAGCGCTGGCCAGACTCTACCCGAGACGACCGCAGCTTTCTCACCTCGTCCCTTCCTCGTCGCCGTCGCGTCGTCCTCTTACTCTTCAGCGGCCGCGGTCTCCTCTCTCCGTCCTTCCCGCGTCGTGGTCGTGGTCATCCTCTGGCGTTGGCCAGGCTTTGTGACCCAAACGGCCGCTGTCTTCCTCCCTCCCTCCCTCCCTCGCAGCGTCGGCGGAGGCCGTCTTGGCGCTGGCCACACTTGTAACCGAGACGATCCACGCTGTCCTTGCTCCGTCCTTCCCTTCGGTGTGGTCGTCGTCGCCGTCGCCCTCATCCTTCGTCTCCGCCCTCGCGCTCTCCCAGCGGTGCGTTGCAAGCGTCGCCATGGAGGACAGGGCCCTCCTGCGCATCACGCGGGGTCTCTTCCGACGCCGCAGCGGCCCTGCGGCCCAGCGCTTTGCGGCGCGAGCATGTGCATCTGCTCTTGCCTGGAGCCCTCTGGTCACAGGTCCCTGCGCCACGCCGACGGTTGTCCACAGGACCGCTCCTGGGACGCCCCGCCCGCCCGCCCGCCCGCCTCGTCCTCCACCGCTTTTCCTCGCAGGGAGGCGCGCCTCCTCCCCGCGACGCCCCCCGGCGACGCGTCGGCGGGGGCGAGGCCGGGCGAGAGTCGCTCGAGGGTGCCCACGCGGAGCGGCTTCGCGTGCAGAGGTTGCCAAAAAGGGGAGCTTCGCAGGTGGAGGGCCAAGGGCCGTTTTTCGTCAAACTGTGTGGCGCTCGCGCCGTGGCGCCGCCGCGGCGCGGTCGTTGTGGCGCGTGGGCAGAGAGCGCTTTTCACGGACGGAGGGCGGGTGGTCTGCAAGAGATGTGGTCCTCGTCTTGTCGCCGCCGACGCTCGTCCGAGGTGTTCGCAGGCGTTGCTCACGGATGGGGGGTGGGTGGTCTTCAAACTATGGCTCTCGCCCTAGCGCCGCGCGCATTCGTTTTCAATATCAGCACGAGTTTCACGGAGGGAGGGCGGTTCCTTCTCAGAATATGGCTCTCGCTTCAGCGCCGCGTACACCCGTTTTTAGGGCTTGTAGTCGTTTCAGGGATTAATTTGGTTAACGTCCCAGGAATGTTTGTTTGGCACGATGTCGGAATGTCAGGGCTCAACAGACATGTTGTTTCGCGGTGAAGTCCGAGGAACGGTGTTCTGGCGCGATTCAGGATCGTCCAGACGCAGCAGTAACGTTGATTCGCGGCATTGAAGTCCCAGGAATTGTGTTTTGACACGGTTCTGGATTTTCAGACGGTTGTCCTCCGACGGGCCATTTCATTTGGAGACTCATGAACAGGGAATTCGGATGGATGGTTGATTGCGGCATCGTTGTTGAGTCTTGGGCTTACAGCCGTCCCTCTTCCTCCTCCTCCCGCCTCCTCCCCCCGTTCGTCGTCTCCCTCTCACACGTCGACCCTGGACCTGACCAGGGCTGCCTTCCAGCTGGATACTCACGGGGAGTCCAGCCGTGGCCACGATGAGCCCCCCAGCTGGCCCGACAAAGCTTGGGACCCCTCGAAACTCGATCCTGGCTGGAGATCGATCCTGGGGAGCGCTCCGACCAGAAGCTCAGGAGGGACCCCGCCGTGGCGACGAGGACGCCCCAGGGGCCCCACAAGCAGGGGGGCCAACGCTCCAACGCCTCGGTCCTCGATCCTCGAACCTCCGAGAGCTCCCCCCGCCCCCGAGTTCCGCGCCAACGAGACGCGCGACGAGCAGCGCTCGTGGACCTACTGGTCGCACCCTCAGCCCGGCCGGCGGCCTCCCGCCTCGCCTGGGCGGCGTCCTGCATGCGAGCGTGCTGGGCCCAGGGGGGGGGGGATGAGGAGGGGAGCATTGTGGGAGGGGGGGCGAGCAAGGAGGCAGTGGGGAGGACGAGGGGGAGACACGAGGGAACAGGGATGCGGAGGGAAGAGGGAGGGGGGGAGGAGGGGGAGGAGGAGGAGGAGGGGGAGGAGGAGGAGGAGGAGGAGGGGACGGAGGAAGGAGGAGGAGGAGGAGGAGAGGAGCGGAGGAGGCGATGATGATGATATGATGATGATGATGATGATGATTGATGATGATGATATGATGATGATGATGATGATGGTGATGGTGATGGTGATGGTGATGGTGATGATGATGATGATGATGCTGATGCTGATGCTGATGATTATGATGATGATATGATGATGATGATATGCTGATGCTGATGCTGATGCTGATGGTGATGGTGATGGTGATGGTGATGATGATGCTGATGATGACGATGATGGTGCTGATGATGCCGCTGATGCTGATGATGACAACGACGACGATGATGATGATGCTGATGATGATGATGATTCTGATGATGATGATGAGTATGATGATGATGATGATGATGATACTGATGATGATGCTGATGCTGATGCTGATGCTGATGATGATGCTGATGCTGATGATGATGATGATGCTGATGCTGATGTTGACACTGATGATGATGCTGCTGATGATGATGAATGACGAATGATGATGACGATGATGATGATGATGATGATGATGATGATGATGAATGATTGATGATGATGGACGACGACGACGACGACGACGACGACGACGATGATGATGATGATGATCGATGATGATGATATGATGAATGATGATGATGATGATGATGATGATGATGATGATGATGATGATGATGATGCTGATGCTGACTGATGGATGCTGCTGCTGCTGCTTCTGCTGCTAATGGTGATGATGATGATGATGATGAATTGGATGATAGGAGGAGGAGGAGGAAGGAGGAGGAGGAGGAGGAGGAGGAGAGGAGGAGAGGAGGAGGAGGAGGAGGGAGGAGAGGAGAGGAGGAGGAGGAGGAGGAGGAGAGGAGGAGGGAGGAGGAGGAGCAGGAGGAAGGAGAGGAGGAGGAAGGATGGGGGGGGCAGGAGGGGAGGGGGAAGGGAGGGGGAGGGGGAGGGAAGGGGGAGGGGGGAGGGGGAGGGGGGATGGGGAGGGGGGCAGGAGGAACAAGCTGGCGCAGATCCCCTCTCTACTCGCACAGTCGGATGTCGAGCAGGGCAATGATCCCGAAAGGGTACGCGATGCATTGTAGGGCACGGCATGCCATGGCGTAGAAGAGCACCGCGAAGCGTAGTATCAACCTAGCATTGCATTGCATTCCGTGGCATGGCACGGGAAATGACGGCAGCGCTGGAGCGGGAGCACGAGTCGAAACGAGCGGAAGCGCGGAAATGAGGCCAGCGCTGCAGCGGGAGCACGATTCGGAACGAGCGGAAGCACGCCGGAATCGGGCCCGGGAGGCTTCCCGGGCGCCGGAAGCAGAAATTCAGCATGGTCAAAAGAAAAATGTGTATTGGAATGGCCTTTTGTTCGGCGCAGCCTTGGAACTCGATTTTCTGGGGCCGGCCGGAACTGGCTCCGGACCCGGCCCGGGCGCCGGCCCGGGCGCCGGCTCCTCGGGCGTCCGGCCCGGGCGCCGGCTCGGGCGCAGGCCCGGGCGTCGGAATCGGCCCGGGAGGCCTCCCGGGCGCCGGAAGCAGAAATTCAGCATTTTCAAAAGAAAATTTGTATTGGAATGGCTTTTTTTCGGCGCCGCCTCGGAACTCGATTTTCTGGGGCCAGCCGGAACCGGCTCCGGACCCGGCCCGAGCGCCGGCCGGCCCGAGCGCCGGCCCGGGCGCTGGCTCGGGCGTGCAGCCCGGGCGCCGGCGGAAATGATGCCAGCGCTGCAGCGGGAGCACGATTCGGAACGAGCGGGGCCCGAAAATGAGGCCGGCGCCTCAGCGAGAGCAGCATTTGGGAAAAAAATGAAGGCGAAAACCCAACTCCGGGGAAACCTGTGTGTAAGAAACGATACGCGGGGGGGGTCGGATACTTTCAAGCCGTCATCGGGGAAGAGGGAGAGTAGTAAATTATCATCTCTGGAGTAATGTGGAAGGAGGAGGAGGAGAGGGGGGGGAGGAGGAGGAGGAGGAGGAGGAGGAGGAAGAGGATGAGGAGGAGGAGGAGGAGGTTAGGAGGAGGAGGTAGAGAAGGCGGAGGAGGAGGAGAGGAGGAGGAGTAGGAGGAGGCGAAGAGTCTAGGAGGAAAGGAGGAGGAGGAGGAGGAGGAGGAGGAGGAAGGAGGAGGAGGACGAGGAGGAGGAGATGAGAGGAGGAGGAGGAGGAGGAGCAGGAGGAGGAGGAGGAGGAGGAGGAGGAGGAGGCAAGAAGCATGTGCGCCACCCGCCTCTGCCCGAGCCACGCCCCCTGGCGGGCCTGGGGCTGCAGCGGGGACCAGGGACATGCGGGCTGCGGTAATCTAGGGCTCCCGGATGGGGTCGGACGGAGTAGGTGGGGTCGGAGGGTCGCGCCGCATCGCCGATGAATTTGCGATCTGTCGCGATGTGGAGCCCGATAATCTCCACGCCGACGTCGTCGATGCTTCGCAAACGTCGCCGATGCATCGACGATGCATCGGCGATGCGGCCAGATTCTCCGACCCCGTCTACTCGCATCCCATCTAGGAGGCCTCTAGGAAAGACCCCGAAGAGCCGCCAGGATCGCCACGTCCGCGGGCGGCCAGGGCTAGGCGGTCCTCTTGTGGACCGCAAAGGGGCGTCTTGGACGCCGCTGGGGCCCTCGCGGGGCCTTCGGGGGCTGTCTTCGAGACTGTCTTGGCTCAGCGTTGAGGTCACATACATGGCCATCTTGTCTGAAGTCGGGCATGTCCCTCTACAGGAGGAATGTTTGAGAATCGTGAAAAAGATAGTACGGTGACGATGCTTCGTGCTCTTTGGACAATGTTGGAGCATTTTCGGCTTTTTATCAGCATACTCGTCTTCCAAATCCCGCCTGTGGGACATGCTCTTGGACCTCGCCGTCGTGGGGTCCCCTGGGCCCTGCTGCGCCGCAGTATCGTGCCACCCTGGGCCCATACCGGAAGCCCCTTGGGCCGTCTTGGGTGTTCGGAAGCCCGCAGGGATGCCAATTCATATATATATATATATACACACACATCGTATTCTATATCAAAGCGAATACATATTTATGTATTAGAACCATCGCACGCGCTTCGCGCGCGCTCAAGTTCTAGCTAGGCTGGATCGGCTAACTCATGTAATCTCATTTTGGTCGCTTCTTGCGTCCAGGGACTTCCTTGGAGGCCCTGCGCAAGCCTCGGAATCGTATAGAAGGGGAAGTGCGGAGACGCAGAAATCAGTAAGTTCCTTCAGGTATTCAACGATTTGGGGCCCTCAAAGGCTTCCTGGGTTCTTTTTTGGGAGGTGAGGGGGGTCTGAATTGTGGTCTGTTGTGCAAGAGTCGACCGCGGGCCAAACTTGGGAAAAAAGAAGGAGGAATTGTGGAATTCCAATTGTCTTCCAGTTACTCGGCGCTGTTCGGCGCTTTTTTTTGTTTGTGCCTCGCGGGTTTTGTAAGCCGGGTCCCCTCTTGACGTTCTGGGGGCTCCTTGGGGTTGTCTTGGGCTGTCCTTGGGCGTCTTGGGGCCCCCCCCCGGGAAGCTGCCGGGAAGCTGGGAGGCGCGGTACCCGTCAGATGTCAGGGGATGCGTTGGATCTCCGAGTTGGAATCCACTTTGAAAAAAAAGGGATAATTGGAATTCTTTTTTTTGTGTTGTTTTTTTGTTTTTTTGTTTGGTTGTTTTTTCAAACTCTTCGATCTTCGAGGGTTGGAAGCGAGAAAACGTGAGAAGGTGAAAAACATTTAAAACACCATCGGAAATCAACGATTTTACCCTCTTTGGGCTCTCTCGGGACGGCTCTCGCAGCTCTCTTGGGCTGTTGGAGCCTCGTCGCGGTCGTTTTGGGGCCTCTCAGGGATCGGGGGTGTGTTGGGGGCCTCTGGGGGGTCCCTGGGGCCTCTCGGAGGTCTCTGGAAGCCTCCTGCTCCCGCTCTTGGGCACATCTGGGACCTTTCCTGGGGTGGTCTGGGGCTGTCCTGGGCGCCTCTTCGGCAGTCTTGGAGCCTTCTTTTGGCCTGTCTTGGGGCCGTCCTGAGGGTCTCTTGGGTGGTCTTGGGACGGTCTTGGGAGCCTCTTCGACGCTCATGGACCGTTGGAAGCTCGAAAACGCGAGAAGCCACAAACATGGAACAAATCAAGAAACATCTACGATTTTGGCCTCTTCGGGCCGTCCCGGGATGCCTCTCGGACCTTTCTTGGGGTCTCTTGGATGCCATTTGGGAGCCTCGAGAGCCGTCGGAAGGCTGACTTGGGCTGCTTGGGAGCGTCTTGGGCCATCCTTTCGCATTCTGGGGGCTCCTGGGAAGCGTCTTGGGCCCCCTTGGAGCGCTGTGGATGCTCCCGGGAAGGCTGGGGGAGCGGTACCGGGAGCGTCCCCGAGATGTCACGGGGAGGTGTGGGACCTGGGGCCCGGGGGGGGCGGCATTTTTTTATTTATGTATTTATGTATGTATGTATATATTTATGTATTTTCACACATATATGCAATGAGGCGGGCGCACCATGCATACTTTTCGTATCTTCGGGCCCTCCTGGGGGTCGTACCGGAGGCCTCTGTGTCGGGTGTCCAGAAACCCGAAGTGGCGCCAACGCTAACATGTTTCAAACATCTCAGAATTTCGATGAATTGTGCATTTACAGGCCCTCCTGGGAGTCGTCTCGGAGGCCTTTAGGCGCGTCTTAGGGGCCTGTTGGTTCGTCTTGACCGTCTTGGAAGTCGTCTTGGACCGTCGTGGAGATCGCGTAACGCTGTGTTGTACACATTGGAAGTAATCTTGGCCGTCTTGGGATCCATCTGGGACCATCTTGGCCTTTTGGGATACCTTCTTTGCCATTGGAGCGGGGTAGGTGGGTGGAGTCCATGGAGGGTCTCTCGCCAAGCCATGTTGATTTTTGTATACTTCTCTTTCGAAAGGCCAAGTACGCGGGGACTTGGTTAAGCATTTGAAGGCCAACACGCGGGGACTTGGTTAACACCATGCACGCATGTTGGGTTCGATGCCTCACGGTGCCATACGTATTGCTCCGCAGGAAACAGGCACAGCGCACAAAGCAAGGGCCCGACACGCACCAACCGCTGAAAGCGCGGTGGCGGTTATATTTTTTTGAGCGCCCGGTGAGGGACCTGGGCCCCCCGAGACCGGCGATCCACCGTGGCTTCTCTTCGCGGCCCCGCATCGTGGCCCCTCCTCGATGGCCTCTCATCGATGCCCCTCCATCGTGGCCCCCCATCGTAGACCCCCATCGCGGCCCCCCATCGTTGCTCCCCATCGCGGCTCCCCATTGCGCCCCCAACGACGGCCCGCCATCGTGGCCACCCCGTAGAGAGAAGTGTGAAACCGTTTCGGGTCTTGTGTCGCAGAGGTGTCATTGTTTAGCGATCTCGCGCCGAGCCCCATCAGCGCCAGGGAGCGCCCAGAGATCCGAGCCCTGGGCCCCCCAGACGAGTATTCACGATGCCCAATACAGACAACTCGTGGAGACTGGAGGACACTCCACCCATGGCCTACGGCACCCTGGCGGACGTTCCCTCTAAGACCCAGTCTTCCCAACACTTGCGCTGCTACATGGCGTATCGGAGCGTTCTCAACACGTCCCTGAGCGGTCCTGATACATCCTTCAGACGCGCTGGGATTCGGATATTCCCGACTTGGCAACTTGGGCGTCCATGGCTTTGCATCCCTCTTCTGCGTCCTGATACCTGGCGCCGACTGTACCTTGACCCCAGTCGCCGCGCCGCCCCTGACCTCCGTGTTCCTGGCCCCTTTTTCCCCTCTTTGGGGAAGCGAAAGGTGCCAATTCCGCTACTCCTCGGACATCTCCTTGGGTGCACTCTGACCAGAATTTCGAGGCGAATCCGGCGGTGGCGACGAGGGCCTCCCAGGAGGCCCGCAAAGGCGAACACGAGGGAAGGGTAGCGGTATCGGTGCCTTTTCCCCCTCTGACTCTTGACCCGCTCGGCTGGTGCTGGCTCGACCGGTCTGCACCGCGCGCCGGGTCCGCGACGACAGCTGCTCTGCTGGGGGCCTGGCCGCGCAGGCCGCCCTGCCGCCTCCAACCTGAACCTGTGCCTCGCCGCCCCCGTCCAGCAGGCGCCTCCTCCTCCTCCTCCTCCTCCTCCTCCCTCCTCCCTCCTCCCTCCTCCCTCCTCCCTCCTCCCTCCTCCCTCCTCCCTCCTCCTTCTCCCTCCTCCCTCCTCCTCCTCCCTCTTCCCTCCTCCTCCTCCCTCCTCCTCCACTCTCCTCCCTCCTCCTCCTCGGTCCTCCTCCTCCTCCTCCTCCTCCTCCTCCTCCTCCGGTGGCCCTGGCCGGCGCGAAGGCTGGCGGCGATGGCGGCCGTCTGGCCGCCAGGTGAGATGCGTTGACCTTCTCCCCTGAGATCCGACGCCCCGCAAACGTGGGAACGTTGCAAAGAACGCGTTCGACGCCCCCTATCCCTCCTGTCCGCGCCGCTTTTCCAGCGGGATCGGCCCGCGAGGGTCCTGGGGGCCCGACGACAAGGCGCACTCCCCCGTTGAGAAGAGTGAGAAGAAGCGCAAAGCCGGGATCTGAGGGCCCCCGGACATTTTCTCAGACACGGGGCCCCCGGACGTCTCGATCCACATCCCGGGGCCGGGTTTTTATTTCAGGGCCTTTGTTTGACGCTCCCACGGGGCCCGACAGGGCCTCCAGTCAGGCCGGGCACGGCGACAAGACGTCCGACCCGATTCTTTGCTCATTCGCTGGGTCTCGGGGCCTGCGCAGCGACACGCCGTGCGCGCCTCGCGCTCCGCCCCCTGGAGGAGGAGGAGGAGGTGGTGGAGAAGGAGGAGACGGAGGGGGGGGGGTGGGGGGGGGGGGGGGGAGGAGAGGTGCGGAGGAGGAGAGGAAGTAGGAGTGGAGGCAGGAGTAGGAGAGGAGCAGGAGGAGGAGGAGGAGGAGGAGGACCTTCTTGGACCTTTGGACCCTCCGTCGCGCGCAGGCGGCCGCCGCGCCGCCCCCGCGCCCCCCGCGGGGCCGCGGCCATGGCTGGCGCGGAGGCGGGCGGCCCGCGCGCTTCGCGGGGCCGCCTGCGGCGCGCGGGGCGCCTGGCCGCGCTGCTGTCGCAGGAGATCGCCACCCACCGAGCCACCGGAACACGACTCGAAGTCGCAGGCCTGGAGGCTGACACGAACACCAATATCTCGGCGACGCGCAGAGAGGGGTGGGGGGAGGGGGGAAGCCTTCTTAGGAGCACCCCTGCTTCTTAGAAGGTGCGGGCCTTGTCTAAAGGTTTAAGGCCGGCGCCTTCTAAGAAGCACCCTCCTTCTAAGAAGCCTTCCCCCCTCCCCCTATCCCCTTGTGCGCGCCGCCAAGTATCGGCGGTGTGCCTCCACCGAGGGAAGAAGATCCCGATCTCGGTGATGCTGGCTTCCAAGGTGACCGAATTATTGCCACCAACACCGAAATCTAAGATCATCTTCCCGATATGGAGGCCCCCCCCGTGTTGGTTCTGGTGTCCATTTCGAGGCCTCCAACGAAGGTTTAAATTTAAGTCGGGCACGTCCCTCTACAGGAGGAACATTTCGAAATAGTGAAACATAGTCTGGGAACCATCTTTGGGGTATTTTTGATTATTTGTTTGAATATTTTTTGAATATTTCCATGTTTCCGCCCAAAATGCGTCTGTAGGGGGACCTGCCCGACCTCAGTCTCAAGTTCCGCGGACAAAATGTGTGCACCGTACCGCGTTGGCGTCTCCCGATGCGTTGTCTCCCGGTGCACTTTTTCTCAGCCCTCAGGGGCCACAAAATGGTCCACCGTACCACGTCGGGGCGGGGCCTGAACGGAGTCCAGGCATGATACGGTGCATGGGTGCCGTTCTCGTAGAAGTCGGGCACGTCCTTCTACAGGAGGAGTATTCAGAAAAGGGTCAAAACACAGTCATGGGACGATTTTCGAGTTGTTGTTGTTGTTGTTGTTGTGGCTATTGTTGTTGTTGTTGCTGTTGTTGTGGGTGCTGTTGTTGTTGTTGTTGTTGTTGTTGTTGTTGTTGTTATTGTTGTGGGTGCTGTTGCTGCTGTTGTTCGTGGTGATGATGTTGTTGACGATGATGATGCCGTTGTTGTGGTTGTTGCTGCTGCTGTTGTTGTTGTGGTTGTTGTTGTGGTCGTCGTCGTCATCGTCGTCGTCGTCGTTGTTGTTGTTGTTGTTGTTGTTGTTGTTGTTATTTGCTGTTGTTGTGATTGTTGTTGTTGTTGTTGTTGTTGTTGTTGTTGTTGTTGTTGTTGTTGTCGTCGTCGTCGTCGTTGTTGTTGTTGTTGCTGTTGTTGTTGTTGTTGTTGTTGTGGTCGTCGTAGTCGTTGTTGTTGTCGTTGTTGTGGTTGTGGGTACTGTTGCTGCTGCTGCTGTTGTTGTTGTTGTTGGTGTGGGTGCTGTTGCTGTTGTTGGTGGTGGTGATGCTGTGGTTGACGATGATGATGTTGTTGTTGTGGTTGTTGCTGCTGCTGTTGTTGTGGTTGTTGTTGTGGTCGTTGTCGTCGTCGTCGTTGTTGTTGTTTGTGTTGTTGTTGTCGTCGTCGTCGTTGTTGTTGTCGTCGTTGTTGTTGTTGTTGTTGTTGTTGTTGTTGTTGTTGTTGTTGTTGTTGTTGTTTGTTGTTGTTTGTTTTTGTTTGTTGTTGTTTGTTGTTGTTGTTGTTTGTTGTTGTTTGTTGTTATTTGTCGTCGTCGTCGTCGTCGTCCGTCGTCGTCGTCGGTGTTTGTTGTTGTTGTAGTTGAACATTATTTATTCTAAAGAATAATTATTGTTGGGACCCCTGGTGCGCGGCCCCCTCGCCGCGCCTAGGCCGCAGCCACATTTTCATCATTTTCGTGAGGAGAAGCCTGTCAGAAAAGAGGGTTAGTGTAAAGGATAAAATCCGGTTTATTTGTTGTAATCCGTTTTCCCTTGCAAAAAAACACTATAAAATGACATTTCTTGTTCTAATATAATCAAATTTCAAGAATCCCTTGCAAAAAATAAGGTAAAGTGGACATTCGCGCGCGCAATACGAAATCCTTCCAAAAGCTTAGTGTTCGCAGCGATTTTAACATAAAAACATCAAAAAACCAATGGTTTTTCAACAAAAAAAATTGTCAAAAATCTCAGCCGATCCCGCCCGTCGTCCCGCTCGCCCTCATGCCAGGAACGCGCATCCTTGTCAACTTAGCGATTTGTAGGAAACCCAACACTTTTTAAACATTTCTGTCCAACGGGCTTTTGCGAGCAACTTTTTCACGTGCTTCGAACTTCTCCAACAACGGTTGCGCACCTGCCAGGGCCATCATCCCTGTCAAATAATACCATGCGGGACACATTCGTTTTTTCTTCGCGCGCGCACGCCGAAATCTTCAAAAATCATTGGGTTTCTTAGGAATTTTAGCACCGCGCAACATAAAATCATACGAATCGCACCGTAGGTTCTCGAAAAACATCTGTACGGGACAGGGGGATAAGTCGTATACTAAGCTAGCTTCCACAAAATGTTACCACAACAAGTCATTGTACCCATGCGCCAGTGTAGTAGCCAAGGTCGTCCGCAGGCCAAGAAGTGAAGTGTCCGAACGTCATAGGGCGGGAAGCTGGGTGTGGGTGGTGGCGAAGAGTCGTTTGGACACTTGGTAGAGCTTGAACCGGCCCCCCCACAAAGTGGGGGTATTGCCCGCCTCCTATGAAAACCCTGGCACTGGTGAGAACGGAGTGTCCCCAGTCTTAAATGATTGTTGTTGTTGTTGTTGTTGTTGTTGTTGTTGTTGTTGTTGTTGTTGTTGTTGCTGTTGTTGTTGTTGTCGTTGTTATTTCTTTTGGTTCTTCTTTGGTTACGTTTTTTATTTCTCGTCTAAGGACTTGCCCGACCTAAGCGGAGGTCCCAGACCCTCCCAGAGTTCGGGCTGGAGGTCGCGCGGCCTCCACGTCCTCATTCCTCCTCCCACTTTCTCCGCCTCCCTCCTCCTTCTTCTTCTCCTCCTCCTCCTCCTCCTCCTCCTCCGCCTCCTCTCCTCCCTCCCCACTCAACCCTCCGTCTCCCCTCTTCCTCCTCCTCCTCACCTCCTCCTCCACCTCCTCCTCCTCCTACCTCCTCCCCCTCCGCTTCCCCTCCCCCCCTCCACCTCCCCCTCCTCCCCCTCACTCTACCTCCCTTTCCTCCCTCCTCCTCCTCCTCCCTCCTCCTCCTCCTCTCATCCACTCCTGTTCCCCCTCTGGGCCACCTGGAGGGGGCTTGCGCATCGGGCGTGGGTGTGGCTTCGGTGGTCGTCAGGAGGCGGCCGCGCCTGGAGCGCCCGCCCCCGATGCCCCTCCGTCCGTGGCGGTGCCAGCGGTGGGGCCCGCCGGACGGTCGCCCGGAGGATGAGGAGAGGAGGAGGATTGCTGAGCGGAGGAGGATGAGGAGGAGGCGACAGGGTGCATTAGGGGAGGGGCGGAGGAGGAGGGGAGGAGGAGGAGGAGGAGGGGGAGGAGGGTGAGGAGGAGAGAGAAGGAGGAGGAGGAGGAGGAGGAGGCGGAGACGGAGGAGGAGGAGGATGAGGAGTGGGAGGAGAATGAGGAGGAGGAGGTGAAGGGCGGGGGGAGGAGGAGGATGAGGAGGGAGGGGGCAGGAGGATGAGGAGGTCGGAGGAGGAGGCAGGTAGATGGCAGCGCCATCTTTGCGGGGGGAGAATGGGGAGGCGGAGGAGGAACACAGGAGGCGGAGGCGCAGCGGAGGCTGGCGGAGGCTGTCGTCTCAGGAAGCCAGGAGGCCTATCACGCGCCCCCGCCAGCCACCCCTTCTGAACTAAGACCCCAACGAACCGGAAGAGGACAAACGCCAGGATTAAGTCGGGCCTGCCCCTATGATTTTTGCAGTATTTTTGGATCATCTTTTGCAGAATTTTGGGTCATTCTTCATTTTTCGTCCAAAATCCGCCTTGACGTGGACATGCCCGACCTAACGCCAGGATGGAAACAAGTCGCATCGTCGGAGATCTTGCCCCCTCTCTTTTGAGCTTGTCGACCCCCAACTGCCGCCCCTCACGGAGGGCCGTGCATTTTCGACAGCGGGGGGCCCCTTGCCGATGCATCGCGGATCCCAGGTCGATGTCCTACCCTGAGCCAGTCCCCCCTGGGAGGAGAGGGGGACGATGATGATGATGATGATGATGATGATGATGATGATGATGATGATGATGATGATGATGATGATGATGATGATGATGATGATGATGATGATGATGATGATGGTGATGATGATGATGATGATTGATGATGACGATGACGATGACGATGACGATGACGATGATGATGATGATGATGATGATGCTGATGATGATGATGGAGATGATGATGATGCTGATGCTGATGCTGATGCTGATGCTGATGCTGATGCTGGTGCTGGTGATGATACTGATGATGATGCTGATGCTGCTGTTGATGCTGCTGCTGATGATGATGCTGATGCTGATGCTGATGCTGATGATGATGATGCTGATGATGATGCTGATGATGATGCTGATGCTGTTGCTGATGATGATGATATGATACTGATGAGGATGATGATAATGATGATGCTGATGCTGCTGATGCTGCTGATGATGAAGATGATGTTGATGCTTATGCTGATGCTGATGATGATGATGATGATGATGATGATGATGATGAGGAGGATCATCGAGCAGTGGCGAAGCATCCTGATTTGCCTCTAGGCCCACCGAAGATTGTTCTGATAACTTTTAGTGGTCTGCGCGAAATGTCATTGCAACATAGATTGTTTTGTTTCAACACATCGGGCTTATGTTCCGAGAACACAGGTTTGTCCTTAGAACACTTTGGGTTCTAAGCAGTTTCGTGATAGGCCTGTAGGAATGCTGGGACGGTCGGTCCCTGCTGAAGAGAAGGAGGACTGGCCCTCTTCGTCTCCCTCCTTCTCCACCGCCTCTTCTTGATCATCGCTCCCCCCATGCCTCCTCATCCTGTCCCTCCCTTCCCTCCCCCTCCTCCGTCTGCCCTGGCTCGTACGTAGCAGGCTGCGGTCATAGCGAGCTAAGAGTGAAATCTTAGTGCCTTTCCCGTTCACTGTCTTTTGCGCCTCCTACTCTTCCCCCTCCTTCTGTATGGACACGGACAGATCTGAGAAACAAAACTCGTTTCGAGTTTTTGGTTGGCTCTCTTGCTGCCCCGGCCGGATGGCCGATTGTGTTCCGTATTCTTCGGTGGTCAGTTGATTCCGCAACCGCGTTCCATGTCCAGAGGTTGGTCTCAGTGACCGCGCTTGGCTGTCGAGTCATGCTGCTGTCGTGGTTGCTGGTGCGCCGCAGCGCTCCTGCTCTTTTCCTCC
>CAUYUJ010018911.1:61594-74094 GCA_963575745.1 Prorocentrum cordatum
AGACAGAGAGAGAGAGAGAGAGAGCGAGAGAGAGCGACAGAGAGCGAGAGAGAGCAAGAGAGAGCGAGAGAGCGAAAGAGAGAGAGAGAGAAGAGAGAGAGAGAGAGCGAGGGAAGAGAGAGAGAGAGAGATAGAGAGAGAGAAAGAGAGAGAGAGAGAGAGAGAGAGAAGAGAAGAGAAGCGAAGAGAAGAGAGAGAGCGAGAGAGAGAGAGAGGGAGAGGGAGAGAGAGAGGAGAGAGCAGAGAGAGAATAGAGAGAAGAGAGAGAGGAGAGAGAGAGAGAGAGGCAGAGATAGAGGCAGAGAGAGAGAGGCACAGAGAGAGAGAGGCAGAGAGAGAGAGAGGCAGAGAGAGAGGCAGAGAGAGAGGCAGAGAGAGAGAGAGAGGCAGGGAAAGAGAGGCAGAGACAGAGAGAGGGCAGAAAGAGAGAGAGAGAGAGAGAGACAGAGAGAGCAGAGAGAGAGAGAGAGAGAGAGAGGCAGCTCAGTCACACTTAAATCCAGATTCGTCCTCACCGAGTCCCACCACCAAGGGAGCGCCAGCAAGGAGATGCACATATGGGGATCCCCACGCAGTGAATAATTAACTATTTTTTATTATTTTCACTAATTAACACTATTGTGTTCACATTTTTTTCAATATTTGGTTATTATTTTTTCTTATTCCCGGAAAGGGCCTGAGCCCAGGGTTCTCTTTTAGTTGGTTTCCCCCCGGTTTTGACGGCTGTAGGGCCGGCGAATTTCTTTTGCGATAAATAACAAGGTCGCGTAGGGCCGGCGAATTAAAAATTGAGGATGTCCCTAGCGAAACGCTTGTTTTTTTCAGAAATTGTTGAGGATGTCTCGAGCGAAACGCTTGTTTTGTGTCATAGATTGTCCTCTCCTGGGGACCTGAATTCTGAGGATCTCTCAAGTGGATTGCTTGTTTTCACGTGCCCTGGTCTTGAGGATGTCTCGAGCGAGACGCTTGGTTTCACGCCTCTAGGTGGCCCAGACAGATGTCTAGCATGAGGATTCGTTGAGGATGTCTCGAACCAGAGGCTTGTTTTCACGTGTCCAGGTCGCCCAGGCGGATGTCTAGCATGAGCATTCGTTGAGGATGTCTCGAGCGAGACGCTTTTTTGCACGTGTCCAGGTTGCCCAGGCGGATGTCTAGCATGAGGATGTGCTGACAACGTTTTGAGCGAAACGGGTGTTTTCACGTGTCCAGGTCGCCCAGGCACAGCACAGCCCTCGGCACGGTACATCAATATCGATACCCTTGGCACTGCAGCCTGGCATGTTGCCTGGCACGTTCCGCGGAGCGTCCCGTGGCGAGTCCCCCTGGCACGTCGCGCGGTGCATGTCCATTGGCATGTTCCCTAGCGCGTCCCCTTGGCACGTCCCGCGGTGCGTGCCCATGGCACGTCCCCTGGCACGTCGCCTGGCGCGTCCCTTGGGACGTTCCGCGGCGCGTCCTCCTGGCATGTTCCCTCTGTCGATTGGTTCTGGGGCAGCTACCATCTGCTCAGGCAGCTCGAGCTTACGCTCCAGATCAGTTCGGTGAGGACTCGGATGCCAGGGAGGACTCGATCCACGACGCTATAGAGAGCACAATCGCGGCATGGCACACGCAGTTCAGCACGGCGTAGCGCAGCACAGCCGTCGGCACAGTACATCATCATCGATACATTCAGCATTGCATGTGCCCGTCGCCCAATCAGGTGTCTTTGAAATGTTGCAATGCCTTACATTTTTATATTCCTTTCCGGGTTCGTGGGTCGATCATGTTTTTTAGTGCATGTTGATAGGATCCTATAGTGCACAATAGCTATATATAGTGTTTTATAGAATCCGCACCCATCAAAGTAGAACTAAGCTCGACCTCCGGGGGCGGGCCGCGCCCTCTCCCGCGGCGGGCCCCCGGCGGAGCCGCCCTGTGGCCATGCGCGGGGGGTCGGCGGCGGGGCCGCGGGGGCCTGCCGGAGCCTCCCCGGACGCCGGGCGCCCCGAGGAGCTCGAGATCTCAGAGGTCTTCCGCCGCTGTCGGCCTCGTCGGGGCCCTCGCCGGGCCTCGGGGCCGTCGAGGAAACGGCTCGGGGCGAAAGGCCGGTCCCCGGGAGGCGGTCGGGAGGTCGGGGGCCCGCGTCTCGAAGAGAGCGAGGCGTCGGATGTCTGGCGAAGTGGTGGTCTCGGACAGTCTCGGGAGCGCCGGGGGCCTTTTTCTCCTCCTCCTGCCCCCCCTCGTCGTCCTCCTCCCCCTCATGGACCTCGTGCTTCTTCGCGGGCGCGCGCGAGGCCAACCTGGAGTCCTGGAATCCTCATCCTCCCATCCCTCGTACCCTTGAGGCCCAATCGGCGCCATCCCCTCTTGGCCGTCCTGAGTTTTGAGATTATTTTGGGCCCGCCTTAGGGCCCTCTTGGGGCTCTTGGGGCCGTCTTCGGGGCCTATTCGGCCTTCTTGGCGCCTTCTTGGGGCTCTCTTTGGGGCTTCTTGGGGGCGCCCAGGGCCGTCTTGGAGCAATGTTGGAGGTATCCTGGGCCGTCTTTGAGTGCCAGAGGCCCGAAAAGGCGAAACTTGGAAACCTTCATGCCCCCCCCCGCGCACATTTGCACAGGAAGACCCTCTCTGGAGGGGTCTGGGGGCCCTCTTGGAGAATTTGGGGGTCGCGTCGGCTTGAGGCCCTCGTAGTTACGCGCGGCGTTTTCGAAGCGATGTTCAGGGGGGGAAACGCACAGACGCAATTAATCGCCGAATCCCTTGGAAAAAATGCGAAGTGGGGGGAAGACGAAACCCAGAACATGTGAGAAAGTATGAGGAAACTCTGGTTTTGTGTGTATTTATGGAATCGCTTCGTTCATTCGCCAGCCCATATTGCCTCTCCGCTGTCGTTTTTCAGGGTGTTGTTTCAACGCGGTGCGGTTGGGCGGCTGCTATTTTTCGGAGGCGGTGGGTGGAAGGCCGGAGGCTTCATGGATGCTGGTTGGGCTCGCGTGGTTGGTCTCTCAGGGGCCTCTGGGAGGCAATTTTGATGCCTCTTGGGGGCCGTGTTGGGGCCTCTTGGGGGCCTCTTGAGGCTTCTTGGGGTGCCTCTTGGGGGCCCCTTGGGGCCTCTTCGGGGTCTCTTGGGGCCTCTTAGGGCTGAAGGCTGGACTTTTCGGTTCCCGGTCCTCTTCTTGGGCCCCTCTTGGGGCAGTTTTGGGGCCCTCTTGGGCCGCCTTGGGCGCTCTTGGGTTGTCTTGGGGCCATCTTGGGCCGTCTTGGGGCCCTCTTGGAGGCTTCGTGGGTCGTCTTGGGGCGGTCTAGGAAGCCTCTTGGGCCGTCTTGGAGCGCCGGTAAACCGAAAAAAGGGAACGCCCAAAAACCTTCAGAAACTTTAAACAAGTCGCTAATTTCTGCCTCTGTGGGCCCTCTTGGGAGGTCTCTTGGAGGCCTCTTGGGCCGTCTTGAAGGCGCCCGGGGGTGTCTGGAGGCCATCTTTGGCGTCTTGGATCGCTCTCGGACCGTCTCGGACCATGTTGAGCTCTTGGATGCCACTTGAAGCGCTCTTGGGAGGCTGCTGGGACCTGGCCGGGACCTGCCCGGGACCTACCGGGGACCTTGCCCGGATCTTGCTGGGGTATATTTTTCGTCCAGGGACCCCGAGGGGCGGCCCCGCGCGCGCGAACTAGAGATACAATTAACCAGTAACCGGAGTTCTTAGCACGCGCTTGGCCCGTTGGGCCGGCGAATTTGTGTCCCTGGGCCCCTATAGTGTTCGGCCGTCTTGGATCTTGCGCTCATAGGCCTTCTCAGAAGGCTCGGAAGCCCCCGGCCTTGTGAGAAGCTTTCTGAGCCCTCCCCGAAGACAGAAACAAAAGCTTCTGAGAAGTCCCGCCGCCTTCTGAGAAGACCTTCTCCTTCTCATTTCCCTTCCCTCTCGGGCCGGACGAACGGGGGGGATCGGGCAAGGGGAGGTTACGAAATCTGCTGCATGCAGCTGGATTCGGCCTCACCGAGGGGCCCATTCCTCGATACATAGCCGCCTCCTGGCGCCGGGAGGCGCTGGGAAAATCAGCTGCGTGAGCTGATTCTCCCCCCCTCCCTTTGCTATCCCCCCCTTTCGCCCGGCCCGACGCTCGCTTCTCCCCCTCGCCCGCCGCCGAGTCTCGGGTCCTGGGCTCCTCGGGCCCGCTCCGGAGCCTCCCGTGCGTCGTCCTCGGCGCCTCTCGGGCCCTCCTGGCCGCCCCGCGGCGTCGGTCGCCCCGGGGGCTGCCTTCGGGCGGCCAGGGCCTCGAGGGACGGCCGCTCCCGCAGGGGGGGGGGGGCTTTCCTGTTTCGGGGGCGGGCAGAGCCCCCACCCCCGACACGTCGATTAGCGGATTGTCCGCTGTCGGTTCTCGGGAGGGCGCCGCGGCCGTCATGTTCCAGGCTTGCGCCCGCCAGGTCTGGGCCCGAGATCGTTTTCACTACACCACGTTCTACGAGAGGGGGTGCTGTCCATCCCCGAAGGGGGGCTTTCTTGTTGCGCGCGGCGGGCCCCCTGGCAGACATCGGCGGCGAGCCCAGGGGGGGGGGGGGACGCGAGAGGGGGCAGGCCTTCTCAGCAGGCAGCGGGGCTCTTCCGAAGCCAGAGGCGGCTTCTGTATAGGGCCAGGGGGCTGCTGAGAAGTCCTGCCGCCTGCTGAGAACGCTTGCTCCCTCTCAACTCCCCCCCGGGCCCGCCGCCGAAGACGGTAGAGAGAAGACAGGACTGAAGAGGCAATATGTTGCAAGAGTCAAACCACATAGTGTAAGCACAACCGAACACAGGGCAGTAGTCCAGCGAGAGTTTTCGCAGCCGTGCGCCCCCAGCGGGGCCAACGGATATGGCCAGATCAAGATTGACTGATGCAACAGGTGCACGGATGGAAGGTCGCTTCTCTCCGTGCATTACCAGGCGATTGAATTTGCGCGGCGATCAGAAGGATGGAAGCGGGTTTCTTCCCAATACGGGGTGAGGTTCTCGCTGAGCACTTCCTTCAACTCGTTTATTTCCGATCCTACTTCGTGGTGTTGCTTACATTCTAGTTCGACGGGGAGTTGGCGGGCTCTGTTCAGAGCGAGGAGAGACCCACACACATATATACATATATATATATATGATGCTCGTCTTTTCAAGGGGACGCTCGCCGTGGTGAACGTCGATGCTTGCGTGGACCTGGGGGTCGGGGCTCGGGGACGGCAGGGTCCGCTGCAGCATCGTTGGTGTATCTTACTCTGGCCTTCCCTCCCCCTCCTCCGCCTCCCGACCTCTCTCTTCGCCCGTTTCCGCAGGCATTCCTGGCGGCCTGCCGTCTGCGTGGGCCACTCGACGGCCGATGGTTCGACGTCTGCGGCCCCGTCGGCACGATCGAGGGATCCGCAATTCACTGGGCCCAGCAAGCCGACGACGCCGATGGAACCACGAAGGAGAGGGGGGGCCCAGACATCTGGCGTAACGACGGAACCCATCGGGACGGCGAGGTCCCACCGTTTTGAACTTCGGGGAGGCCGCCCGCTGGCCCATGACCATGAGCGAAAACTGCCCGTTCTGAACATCCGACCTTGAAGAAGGGGTCCAGGGTCTCCGGGCCCACGCCACATGCAACTTCGTGACGTCAGAGCTCTGGGGATGCGGGAAGGGAGTGGAGGGGGGCAGACGCAGAAGGATAAGGTGGAAGATAGGGGTAGGGAGGAGAGCGGAGAGCCAGGGCGAGAAGGAGGGAGGGGTGAGGATGGGCAGGTAGCCCTCTCGGGCGCGACTGTCCACATGAACTTCCTCGGGGAGCAGATCAGCGGAATCTTACGAGATAATCGGATCATCTGGTCCTCGAACGACGTTTGGTGGAGAAATGATTGACGCGGCGCCTCATTGTGTATCTTTCCTCGTCTCCTCCTAACCCCTCCTCTCTCTCGTCGGTTCTCGTCCTCCACCGTTCCATGTTCGTCATTCTCATCCGCGTGCGCTGCCCGCTGGGTGGTGAAAACAGCACCTCGAGTCGGCTTTTAAATTCTTTTCTCACGTGCAAGGAGGCTCTGGTTGCGGTCGATTCGCTCTGCCAGCGGCACGTGGCACGATGAAGACTATATATGTATCTACAGGCGGCTCACCGCCCACGCGTGACCCATCTGGAACAGACGCAGTTTGACTCAGTTTCTGCGAGTCTCGCGTGGTCGAGATGAGTGGCCCTTACTCCTGCCTCCTTCAGCGTCCTTCTCCAGCCCCGCCGCTTGTAAGCCCCTCGTGCAAAGAGTCGCGCTGACACCGTCACCTCCCGCATCCTTCTCGTCAGCCTGATGCGACCCATCGGAGAAATTCTGGAGTTTTCGCGTATCCCCACCAGCGTTCCTCCCTCCGCTGTCCTCTCGTTGCCTTCGCTCCCCCCTCCTGGTGCGCAATTCTCTAGCCCGCTTGCTGCGACCTTTGGACGGCGTCCGGCGTCTCCCTGTGCGCTTGCGATCAAACAAATCCCCACCGTCTTCCGCCCTGGCTTGCACGGCGTTCGACTCGTCTTTTGCGCGCCCGTGTACCAAAAAGTATCCCACCAGCCCATCCAGAAACTATCGCAAGACCTCCTGCGCCACATGTCGCTGGTTGCCTGTTTCTCCCGAAGTATCGCAGGCTTCCTGCTGCCCTCGTGTGTCACAGGTTGCCTGCGGCCCTGGGCGTGTCAATCGTTGACTGTTGCCTTAGACGCGTCGCGTCTTGGGGCCGATGGCTCAAAAGAGGGGGTCCTAAATGTAGATAGATCCGTCTCCTCGGTGGCCTAATGTTGGAGGCATGCTTGACCCTCTTAGGGCCTTCTTGGGGCCCTCTTGGGGCCTTCTTAGGGCCCTCTTAGGGGCCCTTTGGGTGGATCTGGGAGGTCTCGTGGGGCCGTCTGGGCCCCCATGGCTCAAGCATAGGGGAGGCAGTTAGTTTAGCCCCCACCCCCCTCGGAGGCCCAAACATTGCCTCTTGGGGTCGTCTTGGGGCATTCTTAGGCGTCTTTTGGGCCATCTTGGGGCCATAGGCCTCAGAGGCCGATCGGAAACTAAAAAAGTAAGAAGGCAAGTCGCATTGGTGTTTCCAATGTTGTTGAAGGATGCGGGCCACTTGGAGGATGCCCAGGAATGCTCGAAGGACACTTGGAACCGTCTCGAGCCTGTCTTGGGGCGTCTTGGAGGTATGTCGGCGGCTGTCGTGAGCGATCTACGGCTATCTTGAGCCATCTTGGAGCCATCTTGTGCCATCTTGGACGCTCTAAGTACCCGCCCCCCGCCCCCCTCCCAGACCCAGGGGAGGGGGGGTATGGGGGAGGGGTCAAGGCACCCCCTAGAAAGCAAGCCGTCTAGCTCACTCCCACCTGCCCTCCCAACACAAGTAATACCCGAGCCTCAGAATGTTCAGCGGTCGTCTTTGGCTGGGCAGCTATTGGGAACCCAAACCGAGCCCATGTGCGCGACGCTGGGGCGAGGTGCGCTACGCGTGCCAGGCGTGCTAAGCGCGCCAGGCACCTCGTGGGCCCGAGCGTGCCAGGCACGCCTGGTGCGCCAGATGCGCAACGTGCTCCGCGTGCGCCAGGTGTGCCGCATACTCCAGCCGCGCCAGGTGCGCCACGTTCGGGGCACGTGCAGAGTGTGTCAGGTGCGCCTGCGCACGTGACAGCACACATCGGAAGACATGTCGGCCCCCAATGCCCATCATTGTGTCTGGTGGGCCTGCGCGCAGCAGGCCATACGCCACCACCCCCGCCGTCCCTGTCAAAAACCACTTGACAGTGATCGCGGGGTGGCCGCACATGACCCAGATTTAGCCGCGAGGTGCATTCTGTTTTGTTTTTTGGTCGGGATGGTATCCCTGCGCACAGTCGGCAATATGCTGACACACCCGCCGTCCCTGTCAAAAAACAGAAGTGCCCGCGAGCCTCACGAACATCACTCAAGATTTGGCCCAAAAGTGTACATTGCATCGTTTGTTGACAGGGGTGGTGGGGGGAGGGCGCATCGGGTTGGCCGCGCATGCTCCAAATGTGGAGGCATAATGCGTTGTGTATTGTTTTTGTTGGCAGGGATGGTGTGGGGGAGTGATCATGTGGTCCTCATGGTTCCCGGTTGGCTGCCGGTCACCTGGGGGAGGGGGTGTATATGCATAAGGAACAGTGATGAACCTCTCCCATGGGCAGGGGCGGGAAGGGGAGAGGAGACAACACTCGTCAAACCACCTACGCACCGCCCAGAGGGCTGGTGGGACTTCGCAGCATGGTGCAGCATTCGCAGGATCTTGCCGCCTCGCGTGAGGGTGGAGCCAGCGCGAAAGCAACACATGTAGAACTTTTAGTCATCGAGTGTGGCTACACGCTACAGTGCAATTTGGGGAAGGAGGAGGACGACTGAGGGAGGAGTGCGAAGGAAGAAGAGGTGGGAGAGGAGGACGAGAAGGATGAGCTCGAGGAGGAGGAGGAGGAGGAGGAGGAGGAGGAGGAGGATGGCGGGATGAAGAGTAGGGGACGGATGCGGAGGATGAGGAGGAGGGTAGGGGGGAGGGCAGAGGAGGAGGATGAGGAGCAGGAGGAGGATGCGAGGAGGAGGAGGAGGGGGAGGAGGAGGGGGGGAGGAGGAGGAGAAGGGGGAGGAGGAGGAGGAGGAGGAGGAGGAGGGGGATGAGGAGGAGGAGGAGGAGGAGGCTACAAGGCTGCACGTGCGGCCGAGTTTTCGTCGTTGCAGGCCCCGCTCGACGGAGCCAGTGTTGCCCGACGCATCACCCCCCCCTCCCTCTTGATCTTTTTTTCCATCTCCTCCCTCCATCCTCCTCCCTCCTTCTCCTCCTCCTCCCTCCTCCTCCCTCATCCCGCCTTCGCCTTCCTCCTCACTCCTCCTCCCTCCTCCTCCCTTCTCCCTTCTCCCTCCTCCTCCCTCCTCCTCCCTCCTCCCTCCTCCTCCCTCCTTCTCCCTCCTCCCCCCTCCCTGAGGGAGGCTCCATCGTCCTCATTTCTCCTTGCTTCTTCTCCCTCCTTGTCCTCCCTCCTGCCTCCGCCTCCTTCTCCTCCTTCCTTCTCGTCCCTCCTCATTCCTCCTACCCCTCGCTCCCGCCCGCGGGGGTGGCTGGAACTTTTCTCAGCAAGTCTAATTCGAAGGTGCGTTTCATGACCATCAGGCTGAATGAGGCCATGGGGAAGGGGGGGAGGAGGGGGATGGGATTGGGAAGCGTGGGGAGGTGGGAGAGTGATGGAGAGGGAATTGGAGCTGTGAGTGGACGAGGGAGGAGAGGGGCCGACGGGAGACGAGGGTAAGATTACGGGGAGTGGGGGGATGGGAGGGGGGAGGGGATCTCATGCCATTTCAACAGCATTGGCAACATGCCTGCCAGGATAACCTGTAATGCAGTCGAAGACGCCTACAGCGAGTCACCGCCGCCCCCTGCCCCTTTGGACGCGCCTCTGTGGCCGACAGCTGGGCCAGAGCTTGGCCAAGCTATCGGGCCACTTGTTCCCCGAGTCGGTTTGGAAAGACTTCGGGGAACGCATGGGGGACCAAGAAGAGGAGGAGGGGGGAGAATGAGGAGAAAAAACAGAGGAGGAGGAGGAGGAGGAGGAGGAGGAAGAGGAGGAGGAGGTCTCTTGAGCGCCTCTTGGGGCACTCTTGGGGCCTCCTGGGGGCTTCCGGGGGGGCCTCTTGGAGGGTTTTTGGTTGCCTTTGGGGGCTTCTTGGGGGCCTCTTTGGCCGTCTTAGGGCGTGCCTGGCTTGTCTGGATCGTCTTGGGGCCCTCTTGGGGCACATCGGGGGTTCTTAGAGGCCATATTGGACGTCTTGGAGGCCTCTTGGGCCGTTTTGGGGCCCTCTTGGGGCCGTCTTGGGTGCCTTTTTGGCCGTCATGGGGCCATCTTGGAGGCCTCTTGGGCGATCTTGGGGGCTTCTTGCGCCGTCTTGAGCCGTCGGAATCCCGAGAAAAAGCAAATGCCAAATGCAATGATTTTGGCCTCGTCGTGCCCTCCTGGAAGGTCTCCTGGACGCCTTTTTGGGCCATCTTGGAAGCCCGTTGGGCCCTCTTCGGGCCGTCTTGGGGCCTCTTGGGCCGTCATGGGGCCAGCTTGGAGGCCTCGTGGGCGATATTGGGGGCCTCTTGGGCCGTCTGGAGCCGTCGGAATGCAGAAAAGAAGCAAATGCCAAAATCCTTCAACAACCAAAGGAACATCAATGACTTTGGCCTCTTCGGGCTCTCCTGGACGACCTCTTGGAGGCCTCTTGCGCCGTCTTGGAGGCCTCTTGGGGGCCTCTTGGGCCGTCTTAGGCCATCTGGAGGCCATCTTAGGCCGTCTTTGGTGCATCTTGGGCCGTGATGGAGGCACCTTGGGGCCATCTTAGCCGTCTTGGAGGCCATCTTGGGCGTCTTGGAGGCCTCTTGGGCCATCTTGGGGCCCTCTTGGGGCCATCTTGGGAACCTCTTGGGCCGTCATGGGGCCAGCTTGGAGGCCTCGTGTGCGATCTTGGGGCGATATTTGGGGCCTCTTGGGCCGTCTGGAGCCTTCGGAAGGCCGAAAAGAAGCAAATGCCAAAGCTCATGGACAGTCACAGATTTGGGCCTCTTCGGGCCCTCTTGGAAAATCTCTTGGATGCCTCTTGGGCCGTCTTGGAGGCTTCTTGGGCGAACCTGGAGGTATCTTGGAGCCTCTTGGGCCGTCTGGGAGGCCATCATGGTCCATTTGGGGCGAACTTGAGATCATCTTGGCCGTCTTGGAGGCATCTTGGAGGCCATCCTAGGCCAGCAGGGCGGTTTTGAAAACCATCTTGAGCCGCCTTGGGAGAATTTTTGGGAGAATTCCGGGCCTTTCGGGTGGCCGGCGGGACGGGCCGAAGCCCCAGGGGAAGTTGTTTTGGAAAAGAACCGAAACCAAAACCGAAATAACCTAGCACGCCGGGCAGCCTTGTGGGGGCTATTGGGCGCCTCTTGGGGCCTTCTGGGGGCCTCTTGGGGCGGAAGGCTCTTATGTTCGGTTCGTGTTCCCTATCTGCGGCCCTCTTGGGCAGTCGTGGGCGCCTCCTGGGCCGCATTGTGCGCTATTAGGCCGTCCTGAGGCCCGCTTGGAGGCCTCTTGGGCAGTCTTGGGGTGGTCGTGGGGTCCTCGTGGGCCACCTTCGAGCGTCGGGAAGCCGAAACGGCGAGGACGCCAAACTCCTTCAACAACCTACAGAGAATCAGCGGTGTGTGTGTGTGTGTGTGTGTGTGTGTGTGTGTGTTTTCTTGGCTTTCTTGGGCGCACCTCTTGGAAGTCTCGTGTGGCGTATTGGAAGCCTCTAGGGCCATCGTGAGGTCATTTTGGGCGGCTTGGAGCGATCGTTCGGTGACTCGGAGCCCTCTTGGGCCCAAGGGAGGTGTCGGGAGGTCGCTTGGGGGGGGCACTGCGTCCACAGGAGGCGTAGGAAACGCTTCAGAACTCACGTGAGCCAGCACGGAACATCTCGGAAAGGCTTGGGACACGATTGGTCCAGGACCGCAGATTCCCATTATTCTCCTTGCAGAAGCAACACAGTGTCTACCTGTCAGAGTTGCATGAGCCTTGGGGCACTCCACTTCGTGCTAGAGGTACGGTGGCGGATCTGTGGGCTGCATCAAGGCAGTTTCCATGAGCTGGAACAAGTAATATTGTACGTGGGGGCTTCTGGTGTATAGCTTGTTTACTGCAGCACTTCCTGGTAAAAAGTCGATCTACTCCGCCCCTGTCTTCGCTGTCCGCAGCCTCCTCATCTGCCCCCCCCATTATCGGTTCCTTTGACTCTCCTTCAGCCGCTTCTACTAGTTTGCCCGAGAGCTCGACATGCGAACTAATTGCTTGTAAAGATCGACGCCTCCGATCCACCAGGCGATATTACTATCTGCCTGACGCCTCCTCCTTTCGCTCCTTTTCTTGTTCCCTTCTGCTCCATCTCGTTTATGTCCTCGCCTTCGACCTCGACCTCTTGCACCCCATCTCCCGCCTCTTGATATCGCTATTCTCCTGACGCCTGATCTGCCTCCTCCCCTCGTTCTCCCCGTGTTCTTTCCCGTTCGGGACATTACTCCTTTTAGTTATCCCGTATCCCCTCCTCTGCTGCATATGTTCTTCTCTTTCTCTTCAATCACCCGCCTCCTTTTCCATGAGGGGCCGACCCCCCTTACGTCCTCCAGCCCCCCCCACGGCGAATTCTCGGGGGACATCCGTTTGATTTGTTTTGCACCCACCCACCCTACAGCCGGCGCGCCTCGCACGGAAACGTTCCATGTGTTCCAGCACCCACCCTCCCTCCGCGGAACCAGACATTTGCGGAATACGGTTTGGCATTGGTCGGCAGCATAGTTGTCGACATTTGCCCACCTTCCGAGGGCCAACACACATGCAGATTGCGACTTGTGTTGAACATCGTATTTTCGCGCCCACCCACCCGCCCAAAGCCCCCCCGCCCCCGCCTCCATGCGGCATCCGCAGTTTCGTCGGTGGGTCGTCGTCGTCGTCGTTTGCTGAAAGCTTCTGAGCTTCTCATAGCTTCTGAAAGGCCCATGGAGC
>CAUYUJ010018911.1:75841-168341 GCA_963575745.1 Prorocentrum cordatum
ACACGTACACGTACACGTACACATACACGTACACGTACACGTACACGTACACGTACATGTACACGTACACGTACACGCACACGCACACGTACACGTATGTGTACACGTACACGTACACGTACACGCACACGTACACGTACACGTACACGTACACGTACATGTACACGTACATGTACATGTACACGTATACGTATACGCACACGCACCCGCACACGCACACGCACACGCACACGCACACGTACACGTACACGTACACGTACACGTACACGTACACGTACACGTACACGTACACGTACACGTACACGTATACGTATACGTATACGTATACGTATACGTATACATATACATATACAGTTACATGTACATTCACATTTACATTTGCATTCGCATATTCATATACATATACGTACACGTACACGTACACGTACACATACACATACACATACACATACACATACACATACACACATACACATACACACACACGCACGCACGCACGCACGCACGCAAGCACGCACACCCACTTACCCACACTCCCACAGCCACGCATGCACGCGCGCACACACACACACTTTGCGTCGGGGGGCTACCTAAACGGGGGCACCGTGAAAGCGAATTGTGCCACCGTGCAGGAGGGGGGGAAAAAGCACAGGCAGCGGTCGGAAAAGGGGGTGAAAGGAGCGAGCCGCTCAGGGGGACGGGTCACGCCCCGAGCGTGTGGCGCGGCTGGCCCCGCTGGCGGGCCCGTGGCGGCTGCTGCACCGAGGGCCCGGCGATGGCGGGGCGCAGTGCGGGGGCAGGTACCATCCCAGAGGGGCAATGGTGCAAAGCGGTCAGTCTCAACGCCTGATGGCCGCCCTTCCCCCGGGCGGGAGCGGGCGTGGTTGCCAGCAAAATGCTGGGGCGCCAGCGGCGGGCGACAAGACCAAGCCTGTGGGGCCGGCGCGGCGGCTGCGAGCAGCCGGTCAGCGCCATGGTGGCGCGTGGAGGATAGGAGAGCGAGCGGGAGGGGGGACAAGCGAACACACACATACACACACACACGCACACACGCACACACACAGACACACACAGACACACACAGACACACAGACACACACACACACACACTCACACACACACGCACACACGCACGCACGCACGCGCCGACGCACGCACGCACGCACGCACGCACGCACGCACGCACACACACACACACAAAAACACACACACACACACTTGCGCGCACACACACACACACACGCACACACACACACAAACACACACGCGCGCACACACACGCACGCACGCACGCCCGCACGCAGGCACGCATGCACACACATACAATATATTGCGGTATGTAGTATATATACACAGCATATCTACAGAGGGCTACACACACGATAGAGTGCTCCGCATAGATACGGCTCCACACACGCCAACGCCGCTCGCCACCGACCCTCACAGCTGTTGTAAAGGTCAAGCTTTCATTCCAAATGAAGTCCGTGGGACGCCCATGTAGCTTCTGATGGATTCGCGCCGGGGGGCGCGTTGAGCAGGCGTGGGTGGTGCTGAGAAGTGGTCAGCGGTTGCCGTGATCATGCCATATTGGTGTTTACCATCCTCATTCGCTTCCTCCCCTTCTTCGTCGCAGCAAGCTTGTTCGTCATCGCCGTCATGCCCTTCGTCGCTGTCGCCGCCGCTGTCGTCGTCCTCCCCATTACCGTCCCTTGTATCCTCTCTCGTCGTCGTCGCCCTCCTCCTCCTCCTCCTCCGCTGCCTACCCGTAGATCCACGGATGCTGGGGCTTCGGTGCCAGTCCTCGGGTGACGGCCCGAGTGGCGTGCCTAACCTAACCTAGCCCGCTGCCTCCCCGTGCACACTGCTGCGCGGTGTTGCAAGGAAGAGTGAGCACTGCGCTCACTGAACAAGTCGGACAGCATGGCAGTCATGGTGCGCGTATCGTCCACTCGCGCCTGCCTCTGCGCCTTCGTCGCCCGCCCCTGCCCGCTCCCTGCTGCGAGAGGGGAGGGGGCCTCCCCTCGCTGCTGCCCTGCGGCCCCGCGGCTCCCGCCGCCTCGCCCCCCTCCCCCCCCAGAGGAGATGGACCAGGACGCGAGCGGCGCCTACGGCTCCTACGAGAGGGGGCAGTTTGGTGTGCGGAGGCCGCTCGGACGGGGCAAGGGGAGGCGCGAGGCGGGGAGGCTCGTCCTTCGCCTCCTCCCCCTCCTCCTCCTATCTCCTTCCCCTCCTCCTTCTATCGCCTCCCCCTCCTCCTCCTCATCCTCCTCCTATCTCCTGCTCCTCCTCATCTTCCTCTTCCTCCTCCTCCTCCTCCTATCTCCTCCCTCCACTTCGCTTCTCCTTCCTCTTCTTCCCTCCCTCCTCCGCCTCGCTCCTTTCTCCTCCCTCCTCGCTCCTCCTTCCTCGCCTTCCCCCCATCCTCCTCATACCCGCTCCCTCGTCGCTCCCTCCTCGTTCCTCACTCCTCCGCTTCCCTGCCATGTCGTTCTTTCTCCGGATTCCTTCTCTCTCTCTCTTTTCGGGGTGGGTGTCGGAGAGGGCGAGGAGGAGGCCGAGAAGGCGGGGGCGGAGTGGTGCCAGGGATTCGGCCATCTTGTGGCTATACGTGTCACCGAGGCCACCCTCGAACCATTCCGCACACCGTGATTGCGACGATGAGCGAGCCCGCGAACACGTGCACGAGCTGCGAAGGCTCACAGAAGGGCAAGCGCGGCAAAGCCAACTAGTCGTTTCTTCCGTTGTGGCGCAGAGCCGGCGCGGGCTCGCGGGCGCGCGCCTCTCGGCAGCGACGAGTCGGCGAACTGAAGCCGTTGGCCTCCTCTTCTCGTCCGCCTCGCCTCTTCTTCCTCCCCTCCGCTCGTGTCGGCAGAGGCGTGCCGGGCTCCTATTTCCCGATCGACTTTTCTCTTGGGCGATAAACGCACGGGGTGTGGTGAAGAACGGTGCACCTCTTGTCCACCTCAGGGGCCATAAGAGACAATGCGTTTTGTCCACCCCAGGGAAAACACGTGTTACACCCCCCTTGCCCCCCCCCTTCCATCCGTAACAGTAACGCCCTGGCCCGGTCCAGTGCGCGATCCCTGGTAGCCTAGGGTCTGTGGTGCACGTGGGCACTAGTAGTGCCGCGGTGCACGCGGGCGTGCACCATTGTGACGCATGTGCTGCGGTGCACACGGGCGTTGTGGCACACTTTTTTTGCGTCGGCGGCTGGGCAGACAGGTGACTGCTCCGGCGGAGTGGCAACAGGGGACCCGCTGAATGCAAAGTAAGGCCGCAATGCACGGAGGAGGAGGAGGTTGTGGCACACACACACACACAAGCACACACACACACACATCTGCCGTTGCAGCAGCAGCTGTGGTGCACACAGGCATAGTAGGTGTACGCGAGCATTGTGGTGTACACATCACAAACCCTGTGATGTACACAGGCGCCGTCGTGTACACAATCGCTGTAGTGTGCAAAGTCGGTATGATGTAATTATGCGTTGAAGGGCTATAATGTACGCATCTGTTCCTACTTGTTCTTCCTCCCTCTTAATGTTCGTCCTCCTCGTCGTCGTCCTCCTTGCGCATACGAGACGCTGACATCTGTGGCGTACGCAAGGAGGTTGTGCACAGAAGCCTTGTGGAGCACAAAGGCCTTGTGCTGCACAATCGCTGTGGGCTCAAAATGTCCACGCGTTTCTCGCCCAGAAAAGCCCATAATTAAGCACAATCAGATCATACATTGAATCTGATACATTCGAGCTCCCAGCAATTTCCCGGACTTTGGCTCCGTCGGGGCCGTAGAGGTGCACACGAGGAGGATGATGAGGAGGAGGAGGAGCAGGAAGTGGAGGAGGAGAAGGAGAAGGAGGAGGAATAATATCAGGTAGGTGTGCGCAGGCTGCGCGTGGTGCATCGGGCAGATCCGGTGGCGGTCTCGTGCACGGATTCCTGCAACTGCAACGATTTTTGTTCAGATGGTGGTGTGCATTTTGGCAGTGCTCTTGGAAAGAGGGCGCGGGCTCCGAGCTGTCGACCCCATGGTGGGGTTCCTTTTGCGCCTCCTGCTTCGTCTGCTGGTGCTGCTGTTCCTCCTGCCTCTCCTGCGTGTATTCCCTCGGCTGACGCCGATCCGCGCGCCCCCAAGCCGCGTGGTGTTCACGAGCGCCGTGGCTCGCGCAGTTGCCATGACGCGCGCCGTCGCTATGGCATACGCAGGCGTTGTGGGCCCGACGTATCCGAGCGTTTTTTGGCCCAGGGCAACAACTATTCACAATCAAGTCAGATATTGAATTTGAATTTGATACGTTCGGGCCCCCAGCGATTTTCCGGAGTGTGGCTCAGTCGGTGCCTTCTGGTGTACACAAGCTTTGCGGTGTACGCAGGCACTGTGGTGCACATGGGGTGCTGGAACAGCAGCTGTGGTGCACGCGGGTGCCGCGGTGTGTGCAAACAACGTGATGTAAGAAAGGCGGTGTGGTGCACACGGTTGCCGTGGTGCACGCACGCGTACCATTTTTGTAGCAGCCCTGGTGCGCAAAGGCATTGTGGTGTACAGAACCCGCGTTGCGTGCACAGGCGCTGCGGGCTTGGACGGCGACGGCGAAGACGACGACGACGACGACGACGACGACGACAATGACGCCGACGTAGGCGGCGCGCCTTGGGGGTGCGTTATCCCCCAGTAATTAAAACATTGTCTCTAACGGCCCGCCAGGGGTTTAAACATCACGCGAAAAGGTGCACGTTTCTCCGCACCCCTGTCAAGCCAAGCGACGCCCAGCGTTGCCCTTGCGGAGTGTGGGACGCAACACATCAACGTGTTCCGCGCCAGCGGCCCGCGTACCGTGATGCCGCAACCGCACGCATTAAGAATTCTGAGCGGCCTCGTGGCTTGCATTTGTCCCTCATGGCTACAGGGAGGGGGCCACGGGCTGTCGGTCAAGCATCGTTTCGCATGACGTGGCCGCTGCCGTTTCTTAGGGGCGAAACGCGGCATTTGTGAACAAGCTGCGAAGCATTGCGCGCAGGGCTCTTCACACCAAGTCGCCAGCATAACGAAGTGACTGTCTGCAGGCACCTCCATTGTCTGCAGGCGGCGCCATCACCGATCGATGAAGATAAAACCCCCGCCAGTTTCGAAAGCTGCGACCGTTACGTTGGCCAGTATAACATTGGAGTGTTGGCCGGAGCTGTGGCCTCTGCCGCTGGGAAGGACGAGCCCCGCCAAACCGCAACGAGTACGAACACAAACGCACGCGGTAACCACAACAGCAGGGCAATGATCGCTCCAACCAAACTGAAAGCAACTCATGTGTTCATCACTTTGGTTGATGCGTCTGGGGGGTCCCTTGGGTTTTCTCAAGGTCGGGGGGTCTCTTTGGCGGACCTCTTGGCCCGCCTTTGGGCATTCTTGGCCATCTTAGGCTGCCGGAAGCCCGACAAGGCGGGAGCTAGAACATCAATGGATATGGTTTCTGCAGGTTTTTCCCGGCAAGCTTTGGCCGTATCGGGAGTTTGTTGGGCCGTCTTTAGTCGATTTGGGATTGTCGTTGGGCCATCTGGGGCCCTCTTCGGGCCATCTTGGCTGTCTTGGAAGTGTCTTGGGATCGTCTTGGAGGCCATATTGGCCCGTTTGGCCGTCTCGGAGGCCCTGTTTGTTGGGCGCGAGCGCCGATGGGAACTGATTTTCTTAATCATCCTGTGTGGTGTTGGGCCCCGATTTGAAGAGTTCCCGCGTATCCTCCTCCGCCTCCTCGTCCCTCCCTTTTCCCAGCACTGCCTCAGCTGTTCGCATGACTTTCTGTCAGTACATGCCCTCACACTTCTCGTGGCCCCACAGGAGGGGAGGGGGCGCATGCGGCTGTTACCAACTTCGGCACACCCGTAACACGCTTCGTGAGCCCACGGGGAGCTCCTCCAACGCCCTCAGGAGGGGGATCACATAGGTTTTTTTCAACATTTTCGGCACACCACTCACTTGTTTCGTGGCCCCACAGGGAAGCTCCACCGAAAACCCCAGTTGGGGGGGGGGACGCATGCGGTTCTTACAACTTTCGGCGCATCCCTGACACGTTTCATGGCCCTATAGGGCGCTCCACCGAAGCCTCCATGGGATGGGTTATGCGTTTCTTATCCATCACACGTTTCGTGGCCTTCTGTCTTACAGGGATCTTCACCTGAGCCTCAGGGGAAGTGGGTCGCATGCGGTTCCCCACGCATTTCGGCCCACCCTCACACAGTTCGAGGCCCCATTGGGAGGTCCAGCGGAAACCCCAGTGGCACAGCTCACATGCGTCCTCAGGCCCATTTCGGCACATCCGTCACACGTTTCGTGGCCCCGAAAGGAGCTCCACCGAAGGCCCCATGAGGGGGGTCGCATGCGCCCCCGGGCCCATTCCGGCCCACCACTGACAAGTTATTTGGCCCCACAAGGAGCTCCATTGAATTCGATAAGTGCGGCATTCACACCCGCATATGGCTGGGTCTTTAGCCAGGATAATTTACTGATGTTTCCGTGTGGCCGGCGAAGTTCGCCGACGCCCTTCTGGGCGCCTTTCGGTAGGACCCAGATGTATTCAGATGTCGGGCACGCCACGCACCCCCCCTCAGCGCAGCCCGCGGACTCTCCATACATGGTAGCCCGACCATGCGATCTGGCAGCCCAGCCAAGCTGGCCCGAGCGCGCCATATGGTAGCCCGAGGATGCCACGGGGAAGCTCGCACGCGTCCAAAACGGCGCAAGATGTCCCAGAACGGTTGCCAAGAGGCCGCCAGTATTGGCCCAGGCGGCCCGAATAGGACATTTGAGCCCCTCAAGAGGAACACATTAGTAATTCCCGTGTGCGTTTATATCATTCCCGTGTGCCCACCATTTCGGTCGACAGAGCGCCCAAGACGCCTTGAGAGGCCCCATTGCTTGCTCAGTGGGTTTCACTGGTAGGAAGCCAAAGCTGAGCTGAAACAGTTGCATGTCGCGATGCTAAAGAGCTTGCTTCCCCTAGCCAATACGACTAGTTCGAACAATATCCGCAGCCATCATGGATCAAGCTGGACACAGGCGGCCGCAAAGCGATTCTGGACACAGGATCACCGAGGAGGAGGACGAGGGAGGAGAAGGAGGAGGAGGAAGAGGGAGGAGGAGGAGGAGAAGGAAGAGGAAGGAAGAGGGGGAGGAGGACGAGGACCAGTGCAAACCCAAGAGTCATCAACGATGTAGGCATAACCCTCCCTCGAAGCTCCCTCCTCATAGACCTTTACAACTGCTAATTTCCACTGAGGGAAGTGCCTCGATGGAAGACAACCGTTGGAAGACCCTGAAGCATGCCAAAACATTGTTCTCGGGATTCCAACGCTAGGGATCAACTTGACTGTTGGTTCTTGACGATCCTGAATCGTGCCAGAACGCCATTCCTGGGACTCCAACACCGCGAACCAACGTAACTGCTGCACGCTCTCGCATAATCACGAATCCTTCCAAAACGCCATTTCCGGTACGTTGATGATGGGAACCCGTGAAAGTCTTGCAGTTTCTCCAAAAAAAGAAAGCACACATGTGCGCGGCGCTGAGGCGAGAGCCACATTTTGAAAAGGGGCCGCCATCAATCCGTGTAACTTTTTATGTGTACACTTTAAAGAACCACAAATGTGCGCGGAGCGGAGGCGAGAGCCACATTTTGAAAACGACCCGCCCTCAATCCGTGAAGCTCTTGCAACTTGTTGAAAGCGAATCAGCGCGGCGCGGAGGCGAGAACCACATTTTGAAAACGACCCGCCCTCAATCCGTGAAGCGTTTGCACAGTTTACAAACGAATGTGCGCGGCGCGGAGGCGAGAGCCACATTTTGAAAACGACCCGCCCTCAATCCGTGGCACTCTTTCAAATTTCACAAACGAATGCGCGCGGCGCTAAGGCGAGAGCCACATTGCGAAAACCACCCGCCTTCAATGCGTGAAGCCTTTGCAATTGTTTTAACGAATGCGCGCGGCGCTAAGGCGAGAGCCACAGTGTGAAAATCACGTGGGAGAGGAAGCAGCAGTAGCAGGCAGAAGAGGCAGGAGGGGAGGGGCAGGGAGGCCAGAGATCAGATCGGGGGAGGAGGGCGAAGAGAGGGCGAGAAGGGCGGGCGCAGGACTGGAGCGAGGCACAGGAGCAGCAGCAGCGGCGGCGGCGGCAGCGGGAGCGGGAGCGAGTGCCGGCGGGAGCGGGGAGCGAGTGCGAGGCCTGCGCCCCCCCCCAGGTGCTCACTCCTCTCGCACCTTCGCGCCGCCCTCCCCGAGTTTCGCCTCCCCGGTCCTCCACCCCCTCTTCCGCTCCACCTCTTCGCGCCCTCCTGCCTCCCACCCCTTCGCGCCCTCCTGCCTCCGCCCACCCCCTGCCCCTCCCCCTGCCCTTCCCCCTGCCCTTCCCCGGCCACCCCCTGCCCTTCCCCCGGCCCCTCCGTCGAGCCTCCGTCATCCTTCCCTCCCCGCCGGCGCAGGAGAGCAATCCTGCTCCTCCCCGGCGACTACGGCGACCTCAGGGTCCCCGTGAGCTGGTACACCACGGTGTCGGGCGTCGGGCTCCAGCCTTCGGAGGCCCCGCCGGCGACCAGGGGGGCCTCGGGGGCTCCCGTAGCGCGGCGGGGCGGGGGGTCGGGTCAAGGCGCGGCCGAGGAGCCGGCGGGAGGGCCCTCGCTCCGCACGCGGAGACCGAGGGCGTGAGGTACTGCGGCAGCGCAGCACGCATGTGGAATCCCTCTTCCTCCTCCTCCTCCTCCTCCTCCTCCTCCTCCTCCTCCTCCTCCTCCCTCCTCCTCCTCTCCTTCTTCTCTCCTCCTCCTCCTCCTCCTCCTCCTCCTCCTCCCTCCCTCTTCTTCCTCCTCCACCTCCTCCTCCTCCCTCTTCCTCCTCCTTCCTCCTCCTCCTCCTCCTCCTCCATCTTCTTCCTCCTCCTCCTCAACCTCCTCATCCTCCTTCTCCTCCCGCTTCTTCTTCCTCCTCCTCCTCGCTGTGTGTCCCACAGCATGTGTTCCACATGCGCTCGAGGTGTGGATCTTCCAACCGCTGCCAGGGGAAGCGCGTCTGGCTGTGGATATGTCCCTTGCAGCAGGAAGAGAGGAGGAGAAGGAGGAGGGTGACGGCCAGCGTGCCGAAGAGGGGGGGAGGACGCGTTCCTCCTCTCCTCCTCCTCCTCCTCCTCCTCCTCCTCTCCTCCTCCTCCCCTCCTCCCTCTTCTTCTTCCTGCTCTGCCTGCTCCTGCTCCTGCTCCTCCTCCTCCTCACTCCTCCTCCTCCTCCTCCTCCTCTCCTTCCTCCTCCTCCCCTCCTCCTCCTCCTCCTCCTCCTCCTCCCTCTTCTTCTCCTCCTCCTCTCCGCTTCCTCTCCTCGCTCCTCCTCCTCCTCCTCCCCTCTCCTCCTCCCTCCCGTCCTCCTCCTCCTCCTCTTCTTCTTCCTCCGCCACCTCCTCTCCTCCCTCTGCGTCTCCTCCTCCTCCTCCTCCTCCTCCTCCTCCTCCTCCTCCTCCTCCTCCTCCTCCTCCTCCCTCTTCTTCCTCCTCCTCCTCCTCCTCCTCCTCAACCTCCTCATCCTCCTTCTCCTCCCGCTTCTTCTTCCTCCTCCTCCTCGCTGTGTATCCCACAGCATGTGTTCCACATGCGCTCGAGGTGTGGATCTTCCAACCGCTGCCAGGGGAAGCGCGTCTGGCTGTGGATATGTCCTTTGCAGCAGGAAGAGAGGAGGAGAAGGAGGAGGGTGACGGCCAGCGTGCCGAAGAGGGGGGGAGGACGCGTTCCTCCTCCCCTCCTCCTCCTCCCCTCTCCTCCTCCTCCTCCTCCCCCTCCTTCCTCTTTTCTTTCCTGCTCCTGTCCTCATCCTCCTCCTCCTCCTCCTCCTCCTCCTCTCCTCCTCCCTCCTCCTCTCCTCCCCCTCCTCCCTCTTCTTCTTCCTGCTTCCTGCTCCTGCTCCCTCCTCCTCCTCCTCCTCCTCCTCCTCCTCCTCTCCTCCTCCTCCTTCTCCTTCTCCTCTCTGTGTATCCCACAGCATGTGTTCTACATGCGCTCGAGAAGTGCCGAAGAGGTGGTGAGGACGTGTCCCTGGGCTCCTGGAAGAGGTATTCGTTTGCTCTTGGGCGGGGTCTTTGCCACGGGATGCTTCCCAACAGCCGCGCCTCGTCGAGGGCTTCGCGGGGCTGCCCAAGTCGTCCCGAGCGATCCCCCGAGGCCCGAGCCGTGTCCCGAAAGCCACGAGTTGGCCAGGAGTGGTTGAGGACTAAGGGGTGTGTGGACATCATGGCCAGGGCCCTTCTATCTCCCAGGTATCATGGCCAATTTGTGCGTCTTCCATCTTTGACAGAATTCGGGCAGCACCGCAGTGCGTGCAAACGCGTAGTACATAGGAGGGAGTCGGAGGAGGAGGAGGAGGCGGAGGAGGAGGAGCAGGAGCAGGAGCAGGAGGAGTGAGGAAGAGGAGTGAGGAGGATGAGGTAGACGATGCGGAGGATGAGCAGTGGCAGGAGGAAGGAGGAGGAGGTCGGCGACGGCGACGAGAGGACGAGATATGCAGGAGGAGCGATAAGAGGAAGGAGGACGAGGTGGAGAGGATGAGGAAGAAGATACCTCATGATACGAGGAGGAAGAGGAGGAGGAGCAGGAGGAGGAGGAAGAGGATGAGGGGGAGGGATGGCTTCTCTGGCGACTGTGGGGAAGCCCACACAGACAGAGGTTGGTTCCCGTGTTCGGCAGGATGGGTGGGCATCGCAACTCTCTCTCGGTGCTCTCGGCCAACCCTGGCCACCTCGGAGGCCAGAGGCCTTGCCCTGGCGCTCCCCCGCGGGTGGCCGCGAGGCGCTCGTCGGGGGTGCCTCACGCGCCCGTTGGTTCGTGGGACTCGCCAGCGGCTTGGTACAGTGCCCCGTGGCGGGGCCACACGCAGTCACCATGTCTCTGCCGTTTGGGGAGAAGGGAGGAGCCTGGCCTCGCTCGGACGTGTGCGTTTCTTCTTCGGCGAGGACCGCTGAGGCCGAAACATGCACGGGGAATGGACGTCCGAGCGACGGCGAGGAAAGAACACCAGTCGAGCCACAGTCGGGGTCATCCGAGCAGCCCCCGACAATGGCCACCTCGGGTACCTCCTTGGGAGCCTCGTTGCGGCCCGTTGAAGGCCAGCCGGCCCCATCCTATATAGGGACGCTGTGGGTGTCTTTGGGGTCCTCTTGGGGCTCTGCTGGAGCCCTCCGTGGCGCATTTCGGGTGTTTTGGGGGGGCCATGTCGGAAGTAAGGCGTCGAACATGGGGATGCGTTCATATTAAGCACCCCCCCACACCTCCACTGGAGCCGCACAGCTTGCCGGGGCCTCTTGGGATTTCCACTCGTGCTTTGTTTCTGGACTAAGTTGGGCCCCTCTTGGACAACATTGGAGCCAACTTGAGGCGGTGTGCGCCACTCATCAACGAAACGGAACACAAATAGAGAGAGAGAGAGACATACACAGAGAAGGCACACGCATCATTGAACACTGAATTTGTTGGGGCGCATTGGGTTTCTCGGGAGGATCCTCAGGAGACTCCGTGGCAACCTCGAGCCTGCAACCTCTTGGATGCATGCTGCAGACCATCTGGAGGACATCTTGAGCTATGTTGAGTCCATCTTGGAATTATGTTGGGCCACCTAGGACTTTCGAGTGGATCGAGCCCTGCCCCATTTCCGTCCGCCTTCGAGATTCCCTGGGAGGATGTTGGGAAAAGGGTGCCCCTCCCGATCGGTAAGAGGGGCTTCCTTTCTGGAAGAGCTGATCCGCCAAACCGCCTACATACATATACATAGGGCTGCTGGGATTCCGCCAGTTTGCCGCACAGGTTTGAACTTAGTCTCAGGCCTGGGGTAGCGGGACAGGGGCTTTGGACTTCCCCTGTCAGGTACAGTTCGACGCTGGACATTTCTGAGGCTACAGATGCCAGTGGGCTGCGATCTTTGTCTAAGAACGTCGTCTGTGTATGGAGCGTTGGGATAACTGTCGCTTCTGCTTATGCTACCGCCTTCCCGAGCGAGCTCACTTTGGCCGTGTAACACAAGGCGACCGGCGATTGGAAGCCCATAAGCATCTTCCAGTCTACACCGTGCCTGTTTTGGAAGTCCCTAGCACGAAATGGGTGCATAAGATTAGAATACGCTTGTATGTGTTACCCTGTCTTTCCAGTAATCCAGGACCGAACTGCGGCAGTGATGATACGCTGTGGAGCGAAGTTGCCAGAACGTACCACAATCAATTAGAACACGTGTGAGTCTGTCGCGTTGATTGCAGTCAGCCCTACGAGCACACCGGCACGTCAACAATTTGAAATACCCTGGATGTATTCCCTTTTTCTCTATATCCACCGCCGCTTCGTGCTTTTGATATGAGCTGCAGGCGGCCACGATGCCTTCTCGTGTCGTCGTGTCTGCTCCCCCCCACCCGCTGCCACCCTCACGAGGGGAGAAAGTGTCCAGGCTTCCTACACGGGCTCACGATGGCAAAGCCGTCATAAGGGCATGTTTGCGGCGTTTTGACCTGCGAGCAATGTGGACCTTGCATCGGCGATGTGACCGGCCGGTGGCCGTACTCGCGCTTGCCGCACGCGTCACTGTGTTGATGCAAGTGGCGGTCACGGTTTTGTTGTTCGCGAACGTGTCAGGAGTTGCCAGCGGTTTTCCAGAGCTGTTACACACGGAAAGCGTTTCCAATTCGGCCAGTGTGTGCCGATTTTGCCCCCTCTCGCTTGGTAAGCAATACCCTTGCATCTCCGAGCATGTCACTAACTCGAGGGCGGATGTTCGAGGCGGGTCCCTCCTGTTCAGACAGGGGGGGTGCCTCGCCACATGTTCCTACCTCCCCCATCTCTTTCTCCCCTCCTTTCCTCTCATCCTCTTCTCTTCTCCTCATTTCCTTTTCATCCCCCTCCTCCTTATCCTCTTCTTGTCTCATCGTCTCTCGTCTCCTCAACTTCTCCTCGTCTCCTCTTTCTCCCCTTCTTCCCATATCCTCCTACTGCCCCTCATCCTTCCTCCTTCCTCCTTCGCCCCCTCCTGTCTCTGATCCTCCCCTCCTCCCTCCCCCTGCTCTATTTCGTTCTCTCCCTCAGCTCTCCTCAGCCCTCCTCCTCTTCCTCCTCCGTCGTCAGCTCCGCTCTTACCCCTGCTCATCCATCCCCCTCCTCGTTCATTGCACTCCGCCTCCCTCCTTTCCCGCCTCACTTCTCCCTCTCTGATTCCTCGCCCTCTCCTCTCTCCTCGCCCCCCTTTTCCTCGTTATACCCCTCCTGTTTGTCCTCCCTCCTCCTCGTCCTTCTCGTCCTCCTATCTCGTCCTCTTACCCCTCCTCCTCCTCCTCCTCCTCCTCCTCCTCCTCCTCCTCCTCCTCCTCTTCCTGTTCCTCTTCCCACTCCGCCTCCTTGTCCTCCCCGTGCGCGCTTCGCACGGGCGTGGCGTGCGCACGCCTTGCCCAAGCTTGTCAGTTGTTTTCCAGCTGGAAGGCGTGGGTCGGGTTTCAGAGGTCTTCGAAACACTCTCCGCTTGGACTTTCCCCGGGAACTCTTCCGAGACTGGGGGGGCTCCTGAGGCCCCAGAGGGCACGGACCCAACCATCCTCACCCTCCTCCTCCTCTTCCTCCTCCTCCTCCTCCTGCTCCTCCTCCTCCTCCTCCTTCTCACCCTCACCCTCCTTCTCACCCTCCCTCCCGCCTCCTCCCTCCGCCTCCTTGACCTCCTCCCGCCCCCCCCCCCTCAGCAGCCTGGGGTGGGGGGGTCGGGGCTGTGGAGCCGAAGGGCCCCCCCCTGCCAACAGGTGCTCGTCCGCGGCGTGTCCTCGGAGGACGCCTACCCAGGCGGAGGGCGCGCCTCCCTCCCCCGTCTGCCCCCTCCGCTCTGGCGCTTGCCCGCCCCCCCGTCTCCCCCCCCCCCTTGGCACGCCCAGGCCCGGGCCCGCTCCCTCCATCGTCCTTATTCCACCTTCGCGCTCCCTCCACCGTCCGTCTCTTCCCCTGCCCCCTCCCGTCCCCCATCCCCAGGGGTGGGCCTGGTCTCGGTGAGGCCCCCTCACCCTCTCTTCCCCCCCCCCCCCCCCCTGAGCCCCTCCTGCCCCCTGCCGCTCCCCTTGCCCTTCCTCCCTTGTCCCTCCCCCTCCTGCCCCGTTCTCCCTCTCCCCCCCTCTTGCCCGTTGTCCCTTGTCCCTCCCCCGAACTCCGTTCTCCCCCTTGCCCCATTTGTCTCTCGCCGGCCGAGGGTACGCCCGCCCCCCGACGGCACCAGGAGCGAGGAGCGAACAGAGAAGGTGTGGAGTCGTGGGACAGTTGTGCCCTGGAGCGTCGTGGGAAGAGGCAGTGCCTGTTGTGAAGGGCGGGATCTTGCTCGCCCTCATCCCTCATCTTCCCTGGCTCGCGGGAGGGCGCGGACCCGTAGTAAGCCGGCGGCCCGACCTAGAATTCCCAGAATACCAAGACGGCAATGCCAATCATTAAAATGTTTCATTTGAGGAACGAGTTGCCAACACCATGAGAATGAATGGATGTACATTCGTGGTGTACTGTCTTGTCATTCTTGGTAGGCAGTGCTTGTATTCTTGATGTCGAATGGGGGGTGCACTACTCCTCGGCTGCATTATTGGTTTACTCGATATTTACCGCGTGAGCCAACAATGCCGCTCAAGGGGCGTGCACCGCCCCACTCAGACTGAATCACAAGCACGCATACTCAACAATACCAAAAACACCAAGCATCGAACACGCTTGGTCTTACCAGCGAGGAGCGGGTGGCATTCTTGCTATTGGCGAGAATTGCCACGTGGGTGAACACATCCTTGTTTCTGAATTCTTGGAATTCGTGGTGTGCCGCCGCCTTACTACAGGGCCGCGCTGTTCTGCAGCCTTCTACTCTATCCGTCAGCCTCCCTCCCTCCTTTCTCCCTCACGTCTTGATCTTCCATCCTCATCCTTCCACCCCACTCCTGCCCCGTGGGCCGTGGGGGGGGGGGGACCTCGGATATGTGGACACGTTCGCGTTACGCCAGGGTTAATCTGGTAGGTTACCAGAAACGGGACACTAATGGTTGCCTCCTGTTTTCTTCACGTGGCGCATTCTTCTGCCCGCGGCCCAACACACTGACCTCGACCCAACGGCGGTCTCATGGTAGAGTCATCATGCGTCCGTCTCTTGATTGCACCTCCAGCGCCCTCCGCCTCCCTGTCCGTCCTGTTTCCTCACATCTCGTTCTCTCCCCCCCCATCCCTCCTCCCTCCCCCAGCCCCTCTATTCTCCTCCTTGCCTCTCGGAGGGGGTTCGGGGGGGGGAAGGGGGGAGGAGGGATGGGCCCCCTTCCTCCTCCCTCCTCCCTCCCTCCTCCTGGTCCTTCCCCCTCGTCTTTCCCCCCCCCCTTCCTCCCCTTCCTCCCCTTCCTCCCTCCTCCTGCTCCTTTCTCCCCTTCCTCCCTCCCCTCCCTGGGCCCCTTCCTCCGCTTCCTTCCTCCTCCTGGTCCTCCTCCCTCGTCTTCCCCCCCCCCCTTCCTCCCTACCCCCCCTTTCCCTCAAGCTCCCCCCCCCCCTCCGTGGGAGCGCCTCGTGCGGGCGCGCCCTCGCGAGGCTCCAAGCGGGGCTCGCTGGAGAACTTCTGGAAGGGCGTGGAGGGGCTCACGCTGAAGGCGGGCGGGGGGGGGGCAGGGGGCAGGGGGCAGGGGGAGGGAGAGGGGGGAGGACGAGCAGGAGGGGAGGGGAAGGGGGCAGAGGGTGGGGGTAGGGGTGCAGAGGCAGGAGGGGGGGAGGGGGAGGAGGTGAGATGCCGGATGCGGGGAGGAGGAGGGGGGAGGAGAGGAGGAAGATGGTACGGGGAGGGCGATGGAGAGAGAGAGAGAGAGAGAGAACAAGAAAAAAAGAGAGGCTTTGTTTGTTTTCTCTCTCTCTCTCTCTCTCTATATATATATATATATTTGTCTCTCTTTCGCCTTCTATTTCTCTCTTTTTTTTTTTCTCTCTCTCTCTCTCTCTCTATCTGTCTTTTCATCTCGCCTCTCTGCCCGCAGTCGGCGAGTGGCTGCGAGGGGTATTGTCTTTCCGCCTGCATGCGAGCGTGGAGCCGATAACCGACTGATTCCTCAGCACTCGTCGGCCGATGTGCTCGCGCCGTGAAGTTCATTCAACGCTCTGTCGGATGTTTATTCCCTCTTCTTTTGCCACCTCTTGCACCATCCGTGTAAATCCAGGCTGGCACGGTGATGGGCCGCAGGGAAGGGTTCGAGGGTGATGGTGCAACCTAAGTTTTCAGCTTCAAAGCAGTACTGTGTGTATGTGTGCCCTGAACACCACAACGTAGCATAATCATCGCACGCTTTACATGAAGTGTAGATGCCGACGCGGCAGACTGGGAAGCGGCCAGGGGACTCCGTCCCATGCCGACGAATGGTGTCGAGGTCCGATGGATTTACAAGTTCACGCACCACTGAGCTGAATCAGTACACTAAAGCTCTAGTTGGGTGTTGCACCTCCTTTGTGATTGCCCCATCCCATCCCCATTTTCCCAGCGCCCCTGACATCCTTGGAGCTTTGTAGACGGCGAGGGGCCGAGCGCCTATGGGGATTGGACGGCGGGTGCCAATTAGGAGAGGGAGGCCGAGAGCACCAGATTTGGGCCGATGGATTGGATCACCCTCCGCGGCCAGAGCTAATGCCAGGAAAGCATCGCATCTGCTCTGGAGCTTGCAGGAAGCACGGCGGGTAGCAGCTGGCTTGTTGTTGCTTCTCCTGCCTCCCCTCCCCGTCCGTCCTCTCCTCATTCATTTGGCTCGATGGAGCCACGACGGCCGCCAGAGCCTCTGCTGTTTGCAGCGTCCCGCGAAGCGAATGTCGATACGTCCTCCCCCTCTCCGTCGTCCTCCCCCCTCTCCTTGTCCCCTCCCCTCCCCTCGTCCTCCTCCCCCGCCTCTTCCCCCCTCTTTCGCCCCTCCTCCCCCATACCGCTAACCATGCCGAGGGGCAAGTGTCTCTAGCCCCCCCTTTCGGACGTCTTCCACTCTGCTTGTGCTATTGGTCCTTCTGCTCCTCCGCTGGCTCGCTCGCTCGTCATCCCCTCCGCGCCCTCCCCTTCTCCCCCTCGTGTCCCTTTCCCACCCAGGCCCAACCACTTCCAGGGGGGGGGGGGGAGGACGAGGAGGGGGTTGGGGGTGATGTGGGGTGGTGGTGGTGGGAGGGGGGGGGGCAGGTGGAAGGGGAGGGGGAGGGGAAGGGGGAGGGGGTGGGGAAGGGGAGGGGAGGGGCGAGGGGGAGGGGGAGGGGAGAGGGAGGGGGAGGGGAGGAGGCGGTGAGGAGGGGGGAGGGGGGGAAATGGGAATGGGAATGGCCGCCAGCACAAGGCGAAATAGGGGATTTGCCTGCAGCCCTAGACGCTTGTTGGGCGCGGGTCAGCGCCTTAGGCCAGGCACCTCTGCCGATCCGCTTGAGATATTCCTGGCGAGTCACGGAGGGTTGAGACAAACAAGGTGTTTTCAACTATTGGATAAGAGTTCATTGCCAAATAAGGCGCAACTATTACAGAACCAAGCGCAGAGGTTCTCGTGGTATGCCATCTCGTGCCCCCCCAGAACAAGATTTCGAGGGCTACGCGAAGCGGCGTCCACCTCACAAGCGTAGCTGTTCTCTCTACTCTCCATACCTGCGCAGGAACAGCGGCAGGTAAACGACAGAACGGCAGCTTCGCCAGCACAGCAATCGGCGACAGTGTTGTCCACCACTAGCTAGCTGGGGGCCCTCCTAGAAACAGCCTCCCAGTGAGAAGTATGAGAAGGCATTCCAGCAATCTGGGCGGCGGCTCGACCTGTGCTGAGAATGTTGGTTCGAACCATGGTGCACACGCCAATCGTTTGCCCTCGTGGTTGAATGTAGAATCCACTGCGCCATCCATCAAGAACGCCATCGTCGTGCGAGGCATAGATGAAAGTGGGGCCGCAGGAGTGCACAATCGCTTACAATAGATCATGTTGCTTACCTTCATGGATTGTCCGCCGCCTTTCCGGCGAATGTCTCGATCTCCTCACTTTTATCTCGTTGTTTTCGGCCCATCTCGCCATCGTGCCTGGGCTGTGGGCAGAAAGCCGACTGATTGTTAGCAGGTTCTCGTAGGCGGGCCTCTCGGAGGCCTCTTGGAGGCAGTTTTGAGGCCTCTTGAGGCAGTGCTGGTCCTTGTTTGGAGCCTCTTAGGAGCCTCTTGGGGGGGGCCTCCTGGGCGTCCCTTGGGGCCTCCTGGGGGCACCTTGGGGCGGAAGGTTGGGATTCCCGGGTCGTGCTCCCTCTTTTGGGCCCCTATCTGGGCTGTGTTAAGAACCTCTTGGGCCATCTTGGGCGACTCTTGGGCCGTCTTGGGGCGCTCTTATGCCGTCCTGGGGCCCTCTTGGATGCCTCTTGGGCCGCCTTGGGGTGGTCTTGGGGGACCCTTGAGCCGTCTTGGAGCGTCGAAAAGCTGAAAAGGCGAGAACGCCGCCCAAATCTTTCAACAACCGAAGGGCAACTTCGGGGACCCTTTTGGGAGGCCTCTTGGAAGTCTCTTGTGGTGTCCTGTGCGCCTCTTGTGCCAGCTCGGGGCCATCTTGGGCGTCTTGGAGCGATCGTTCGGCTATTCGGGGTCATTTTGGATCCATGGGATGGTTAGAGAGGTCGCTTTGGCGGGGGCGCATCGTCCACACGAGGCGCAGGAAACACATTGGTCCGGGATTTGAAAGACTTCAAGCTATCGCTGCAGCAGCAGCACAGTGTCTACCTCTTGAGCCTTGGGGCATTCCACTTCGTGCCAGAGGCACGGCGGCGGATCTCAGGCGACACAAAATCGCCAATAACTACCACCGCAACTCCTTCACGAGCCAAGCGAACTTCGGAAGAATCAGGGCCCCCAGTTGCTTCCCCGATGATGGTCACAGGCTGATGCTGGGAACCTTGTTCGAGGACGGTAGACGGTCCATCTAAACAAACCCCGCTGCCATCGATCGTCCATGTTGGATCTGGCGTCGCCTCAAGGTTTCGTGCCGAAGCCCTTGGGACAAGATTTCGCATCCCAAAACATGATTCACGATCCTGACGAGCGGGTGCTGCTGGGGAGAGATCGGCAGAATGCTTGGAACGATTTGTGAGAGGTACCATTGGCTCGCACAACCATGCTCGATGTACTACTTCCCTGGGTCCTTTCAAACACCGCGTACATGTTGTTGAATTACGATGTCGGGTCTCATCGGCCAGTCCCTGCTTGGATACAAATCCTTTTTCCCAACCATCCTGTGGTGTTGGGTCCTCGTTTTGAAGAGACGGCGCCCCGCGTTCCTCACCTCCTCCTCCTCCCCCCCCCCTCCCTCCTCCCATCATCATCATCATCATCATCATCATCATCATCATCATCATCATCATCATCATCATCATCATCCGTAACCATTTTGGCTAAAGCCATTTTGGCTCAAGGTGGCGCGATCAGGGCAGATGTCTGGTCTCATGAGGCTGGCTCTAGCCGTCGCGTCCATTCTTGGGTCAGGTTCCCAATCTTCCAAGCTTTCAGTGAGGCCTTTTGGGCCACAGTTCTTTCCATATTCCATCACCGACACCCGGCCCCAGTCGCCCGATTGGGAGCCCAGCCGCGGCGGGCTCGACCAATGGCAGGACGTGGAGGTGGTGCTCGTGGTGCCGCGCGCGGTGGCGGCGGCAGAGCCAGTAGCAGCCGGGGACAGCGGGGCGGCCAAGCTCCAGGCGCGGGCGGCAGGGGTGCAGCGCCCAGGGTCTGGGATTGCCCCCAGTGCGGAGCCAAGAAGAATTGGGGCTCTCGGCGCGTCTGCAGGAGTTGCGGCTACGACTGGTGGGAAAGCGGTTCTGGTACGAGTTCTTGGTGGAGTGGCATGTCACAACTGGACGCCAGAGAACGCCACGAGCTCAACCAGTTGCGGAGGAAGGTCAAAAAGTTGGAGGCCAGCAGCCAAGCAGGACCAGGAGTCGATGGCGGTGGCGCTGGGGCGGCAGGCGTCGGGTCGCAGCCTGACGACAAGTCTGAACGTGTCCGCCGATTGGGCAAGCTACGAAGTGAGATCAAGAAGATCGAGGGCGTGGACGGCGCGGAGGCCATTCTCGAATCCAAACGGCAGGAGGCGCAGCAGTTGGAGAACGAGTTGGCAGCAACCAAGCCCACATCAGTCCAGCTCAGCGAGTTGGAGCGCAAGCAGAAGAACCAGGAGGCCACCACGGCGGCCTTGGCGAGCAGGATCTCGGCGGCGGACAAGCAGCTCGCTGAACTACAGGCCCACAAGCTCGAGCTGGAGGGCAAACATGCGCAGAGTCAGGCCGGCGAGAAGGAGCTCCAGGCGCTCATCGACAACCTCCTGGCGCAACAGCTCCGCGAGCGTGAAGCACAGCAGCGGGAGGAAGGGCCGCGAGGGACGGTTGCCCCAGCGTCCCCAGGCGCCCAACTCAGCGAGGGGGAGCGAGCCACCGCTTTCCTCGCCGCTCTTAACCAGTGCTCAGGCATGCTCGCCCCTGGCTTCGCTGAGCAATGGGACGGCCAAGTCGCAGAGTTGCGGCGTCTGGCACAGCGCGTTGCCACAGCAGGTGCCGCGGCGGAGCGCGACGGGAGCGGCGACGAGCAGGAGATCGACGAGAAGGACGTCGACGTCATCCTGGACTCCCTGGAGGAAGAGGCCACCGAGGAGGGGGCAGCAGAGGCCGTGGCGGGCGAGGTGGGCAACGGCGAGGCTGCAGGCGACGCCGCAGCCAAGGCCGCCGCAGCCGCCGCCATGCGCAGGCTTCGTGCCCAGAAGCTCCTCCAAGGCCTCCGCTCCGCGGGGATACGCAGAAGGGGGAAGCGGGGGTAGCCGCCCCCACTTCACCATCGTGAGCCTCAGCGGCAGCGGATGGGGCCCTTTCACCACCATCCTCGGCGAGCAGCAGGACCCACAACAGCAGGCGGTGGCGGAGGCTCACCTCGGCGACGCACTGTGCATCCAGGAGCACCACCCCAACGGCTACCGCGCCGTGGGGCAGGAGCAGTGGTGTCGGCAGGTTGGCTGGAGCGCCGTGCTGACCCCAGGGGTGAGCTCGGTCGGCGCAGGCCTCCAGCGCGCCGTCAGCAGCGGCACTGGCGTGGCCGCGCGCACCTCGCGTGGCATGTGCGGGCCAGGCGATGGCGGCAGCAAGGACAGCTGCCACGCGGCCGAGGGCCGCGCGACCATCGTGCACATCAATGGCGTCGTGCCTGGAGGCTTCCTGCTGGGCTCGGTCTACCTGGACAACGACGACGTGGGCGAGCACAGCCAGAGCGTCTTGCAGCAGGTTGGAGCCACGCTGAAGAGCACTGGCAAGCCCTGGGTCCTGGCGGGGGACTGGAACGTCGAGCCTGACAGGTTCCACCTCCGCGCGGGGCACTGGCTGCGCAAGCTGGGCGGACACGTCGTCGACACGGGCAAGGGCACCTGCCAGCACTCCCCCGTCAAGGAGCCATCTGAGCTCGATTGGTTCATCGTCAGCGTAGATATGCTGGACCTCGTCAGCGGGTGCGAGCGCCTCAACATGACGGAGCAGGGCTACGCCAACCCGTGCAGGCCCCACATCGGGGTCAAGCTCTCCTTGGCTTGTCAGGGCGACATTGGCCAGTCATTCCGCGTCAAAGGCCCCGCAGCCTTTCCCAAGGACAGGCCTTATGGGCCTATGCCAGCCAAGGAGTGGAACCACGACGAGTTGCGGGACGCTACCGGCGTGGGGGAGGACATGCAGGCCATGACGGAGGTATACCGCGCCTTGTGCGAGGGAGTGGAGAACGAGCTCGTCTGGATCTACCAGATCCCGCCTGACGACGCCAGTTTGCACCGTGGCCGTGGGGGCCCGCCGAGCTTCAGCTTCGGCACGCAGGCCAGGGCGCGCCCCATCAAGGGGCCCAAGGCCAGCTACAAGGGCAAGAAGCTCATGCATCTGAGCGACTATTTCACGCAGCTCCATCAGCTCGTCGGCGGAGGCTCGGATGCCGTTTCTTCGGCAGGGCTCATCCAGTGCCAGCTGGACAACGACGAGCGGGCGGCGGAGCGTATGGAGGCCAGGGCAATCAAGCGCTACAAGCGGGTGCTCGGGCGCCGTGCCCGCGGGTGGGTCTCCAACCCCAGCAGCCCCGACCACTACGCGGACGAGAACGAGTGGTTGGAAAATTGCGTGCCCTACATCTTTCGCATGCTGGGGCTGCCGACGCACATTGCGACGGGCCTGGCCCAGAACTTTGGGCGTCGCCTGCAGACGGCCAGGGAAGTATGCGAGTCTGCCTGGCGTCGCGGCGGCACAGGCAGGCATGAGCTGGTGCGCATTCTTCAGCAGCTAGGCCTTCTCGACCCCGACTGCTGGGAGGAGGAGCTGCGCAGGACGGTGGGCAGCTACCACGAGTCCAGGCGTTGGCTGGAGGGGCGGGGTGACTACAGCAGGCCCCTCCCAGGCGCGCCCATCGTCCACGGCTATCCCGAGACGGAGAATGGCATACGAGACGTCGCTCCCCTACCACCAGTGCTTCGCAGGCTTGCCACCTGCCCAATGGACGCGGGGGGATGGAGTGCCATCGAGGTGGGTGAGGCAGGCGTCAGGCGCACACTGGCGCGACTGGCCAACGGCTGGCTGCCGCGCCTGCACGCCCCCGACGCGCAGCAGGACAAGGTAGAGTGGATGGACCTCTGCACGCACTACGCCTACGAGCGCCTCGGGTGGCAATGGCGACGAGGATGAGCAGGTCGGCGTCACAGAGGGCCAGTCTGACGGGGCGGGGATGGGAGCCGCATCTGCGGACGGGGACAGCGCGATCCCACCCCAGCCCCAAGTGAACTCCTTCGTGAGCCTCGCAGCGGCAGCGGCAGCCAGCAGTGCGAGGGCCACTGGAGAGGGCGTCAGCGATGCGTCGGCGTCGGGGGCGGGAAGGGGAGCCGCATCAGCGGAGGGTATCAGCGTGATCCCACCCCCGCCCCCTCGCGCCAGCTCGGCTCGGCCGTTTGGCGAGCGAGCGGCAGCCCGATGGGCTCGGGCAGTCGACATGTGCGAGGACAGCTGGCAGGCCTCCGAGGGCGTGCGCAACAAGTACGCGCGCAAGGTCCGCGAGTTGGGGGCCAGCGACCCCGACGCCTGGGCCATCGCTGACGACGAGCACTACTGCTACCTGCAGGGCGTAAAGCAGTTCATGCGGTACCACGGCGGCAGGCGCGAGGGCAGCGACTGCAGCTCCGACGGCGACGTCAGCAGCAGCGGCGACGGAGCAGCGCAAGCGAGCAGCAGGGCGCCCAAGCCCCCGTCCACGGTGGGCCTTCCCCTCGGCGCCCAGTGGGCAGCACGCGTGGCCCTGGCCGCCGAGTGCCCCAGCCTGCTCCCCTTGGCCGACTGGGCCGCTGAGGCCAGGGCCGAGGCGGAGGCCGATGGAGCAGCATTCGCCGTCATTCGAGGCCAGGGCTTCAAGGAGTGGATCCGTCACTCCATGGCTGAAGGCGCAGGCGGGCTCCACGCCTATCGGCGCGGGCCCAGGGCATGGGCCCCTGACGACGAGTACAATGGGGCCCCAGCCCATGCCCCAGACCGAGTGAAGGTTGTGGCGAAGCAATGGTCAACAGAGGTCTGGCGGGTCAGGCGAGACCGTGACAGGTTTCGGCCGCAGCTCCCGCGCTCTGGCGGCGAGGCCCTCCCCAGGCCCTCAGCCGATGAGCTGCGCATGGCCGCCAGGACCTCCAGGCGCGGCACTGGCGTCGGCAGCGACCGCCTCAACCCGCGGAAGGCCGCGGACCTCAGCGACGAGCTTCTGGAGGCAGTCGTTGATTTCGGGATGAAGTGTGAGGGGATCGGCGGCTGGCCCGACGTCATCACGGACTCGCTTGTGGTCATGCTTCCGAAGCCCCAGGGCGGGTTTCGGCCCATTGGGCTGCTGGGCTGGCTCCCTCGCCTTTGGAGCCGAGTCCGTCAGCCCGCGGCGCGGCGCTGGGGCTCGCAGATTGACCCTGGCGTCGCAGGCGCCTTCTGGGGGGGGCGCGGCCGCGCGGCCGAAGAGGCCGTCTGGTGGCAAGCCCTGCGCGCAGAAGCCGCACACGCACGTGGAGAAGGAGCAGCAGCGGCGCTCATCGACCTATGGAAGGCCTACGAGCTCGTGGACCCGGCCATCATCCAGGGCCGTGGCGTCCTGGCTGGCTACCCTCGGGGCCTGCTGGGCATGGCCCTCACCCTGTACGCGGGGGAGCGCCGCTTCATGCTTGATGGTAGCGCGTCCGAGCCCTACCTGCTGGATGCGGGACTCATCGCGGGGTGCTCGCATGCGGGTCGGCTCCTCAAGTGCGGCCTGCTGGTGCTCGCGGACGAGCACGCGCGGCTGTGGCGGGTGCTCGAGCCCAGAGTCACCCTCGCCATCATGTTCGACGACTGCTGCGTCGGCTGCCACGGACCGATGGCGCAGGTCGCAGCCTACGTGGCCCAGGCGACGAAGGCGGTCACCTCACAGCTGGAGGCCCTAGGCTGCAAGGTCTCAGCAGCAAAGAGCGAACTGCTGGCCAGCTCGCCAGAGCTGGCATCACTGGTCGCCAAGCTAATGGGAGGCATCGCCTTCCCCATCGCCGACTCGGTCAAGAACCTGGGGGTCGACTACTGCCTCGACGGCCAGGCGTTCGTGGTCCTCGAGAAGCGGCATACGAAGGCGGCATCCCAGTTGCAGAGGTTGCACGCCATCCGCTCGCAGGAGACCCCAGCAGCAGCTCGAGTGGCGAACACTGGTCTGCGGCCTGCTACTCGCTATGGGCTGAGTGTGGTGGGTTGGCCGACGTCGCAGCTCAACAAGTGGAGGAGCCAGGTCAACGCCGTTCACCATGGGCGCGGCCAAGGCAAGAGCCTCAGCCTCAGTTTCCTCCTCAGCAAGCGTCTGCACTGCGACCCGCTGCACGACCACGTGGCGCTGCCCATTGTCGCATGGGCCAAAGCGGTGCAGTTCAACTCGGACAGTAGGGACCTGAGGGCCCTGGGCAGCGCTTTCGCAGGGGCTAGGACGTTGCTGGCCAGAGGCGGGCCTGAGGCGTTGGCTGGACGCGGGCCAGCTGCTGCGTGCGTGTTAGCCTGCCACCGCCTGGGCTGGACCGCCACACTGCCAGGGTTGCTCACCAACGACAAGCAGCAGCCGCTGGACCTACGGACCCTGGGGGCCTCCACGCTCGCCAGGCACATCGCCGATAGCCACGAGAGGGCGCTGTGGCGAGCAGCGAGCAAGCACCCAGGGCTGGAGCATCTGCGCGATGGAGGCGCCCTGTCCAGTATCAGGCGCACACTGGCACGCAAGCGCATGAGCAAGCAGAAGGCCAAGCAGATGAGTTCTGCCAAGAACGCGCTGGTCGGATGTCTCTGGCCCGTGGCGCGGCGGTTCTTTGAGGAGCGCCCATTGGCCTCCACTCCTTGGTGCCCCAGGGGATGCCCTGCGCACGGCACAGTGCGGCACCTGGCGTGGCAGTGCCCAGCCACCGAGGCTAGCCGCGCCGAGTGGATCTCCAACGAGGAGGCGGACGAGCGGTGCCCCCATGGCGACATCCCCTTTCGCACCATCGTCGGCATGGCCAGCATCGGGGGAGAGGAGGACCCGCTCTGGTCCCGCGCTCTTGCACCCGAGCACCGAAGGGCCCTGCCATCGCCCACCGACACCAGGGAGGCGCGGAAGGAGGGCCGTGCCGACTTGGTGGGGCAGCCGCTCTCGGGCGACCTCTTCACGGACGGGAGCGTTCTGGACCCCAGCCGCGTCTCGGCGCGCGGCGGCTGGGCGGTCGTCGTCATGGGACCCGACGGCGAGGCAGTCAGCCTCTTCGGCCCGCTCCCCTGGCCGTATCCACAAGAATCAGGGGCAGCAGAGCTGGTGGCGGCCATCGAGGGCATCCAGAGCTGCTTACCACCTGTGCGGATCTTCACTGACTGCAAGCTGCTCGTGGACGGCTTCGCGGCGGGCAAGGCGCGGTGCCTGCAGTGGCAGCGGCCTTACCGCGAGCTGTGGGCGCGGTTCTGGGCGGCCCTCGACGACGTGGGGGTCGGCAGCGTCACCATCCACAAGGTGAAAGCGCACGCCGCGCTGGCGGACGTGCAGGCGGAGCGCGTCACGGCCTGGCAGCGGCGGGGCAATCACAGCGCCGATGCCCGCGCCGTGCAAGGCGCGCAGATGCATCCCAGCGACGACGACGTGCGAGATAGGAGCCGCAGGCAGGATCGTCTCGTCAAGAAGGTCTTCTGCTGGCTGGGTGCGGCGATGCAGGACGGCGACGCCGAGCTCACAGCAGCGGACGAGCACGAGGGCCCAGGCATGGAAGCAGTTCGGTGCGATTGGCGCGGCTGCAAGATGCGATGGCGAGCTCACTGCAGTTTCCCCGACTGCCCGCAGCGCACGTGCGGGCGGCACGGGACGTGGCTGGACGTCGACGGCGACACGGTCTGGGCCTGCCAGCAGTGCGCGGGCAGGGGCGACGCGCTCGCGGGCTCCTGGGCCTCTGGGGCCGAGAGCAGTGGCGGATCGGTAGCTGCAGCCGCGGCGCTCATCACGGCGGGCGCGGCGCTGCTGTCCCACAGTCAGGCCAGCGAGGCACCGGCACAGGTGGAAGGAGACGAGGCGCGTGCAGGGCGAGTCGGCAGCGGCGCGCCTGGCGGCGGCCAGCGGGGAAGCCCACCGACGTCTGGGGGCCCTTCTGGGGCCGGTGGCGGGCCCCCGCCGCTGCCGCCGCCGCAGCTCCCGCCGTGGTGGGGATTCGACGCCCACGGCTCCCACGACCTGTGGCGGGCTGGTAACCACCTCTTCTGCGTGAAGTGCGGCCACTGGACGCAGAGCCGTAGGATGGCGGGCCTGGCAGCGGAGTGCCCGAAGGCCCCCAAGAACGATAGGCAGAAGGCGGTGCTCAGCAGGCTGAAGCGCGGCCTGCAGCCCGCTGGGACGGGCGGCATCGGTGACCCTGAGCCGCTGCGGCGCATGCGCAGGCGCGTCGATGGTGGCTAGGCTCTTTCTTGCCACGCTTGCCGCCTCGCTCTGTCTGCCATGAATTGAACAGACGTGTGTTTAGCACACGGCTGTTCGGGCTGCCTCTGCAAGGCAACCAAACCCTACTTTGGTGCCTCAGGTCGCGTGAGGGCGTTGCCTTGCGGGGGCAGTCGCTGCTGCGAGGCGCGTCCCGCGCCGCTCTCCAGCAGCGCCGCCCGTCCCAGTGCTGAGGCGGAACCAAGTGCGTAGGGGTTTCCACACGCGCGGGATCGGGCTCGGCTGCCAGCGGCAACGTAGCAGGTTGGCATCTGGCCAGGACCCGCTGCGATGTTGGTGGCGAGGTGCAGCCGCTTGCACGGTGCTTAGTCGGGCGCGCTTGTGCCTTGCATGCGCGCCCTGCGGAAGCTGAGCCAGGTGCGTAGGTTCGCCCACGCACGGGATCGGGCTCCGTCTGTTCTGTGTTGCTCTGCCCCCGCTCTCGGGTGGAGGCTGAACCAGGAGCGTAGGATTTCACACGCTCGGGATCGGGCTCTGCTGCCAGCGGCAACGTTACGTCCCTTGGACGCGGCGATGCTGCAGGCTAGGCAGCCTTTGCTCGGCGCTCTGTCCCGCTCTTGAGCTAGCTCGTGCCGTTGCACGGCTCTGGCTCGAGCGGAAGCTGGACCAGGTGTGTTGGTTTCCACGCACTGGAGCGCTCCGTTTAATGTAGTGGCTGGCGCGCTTGCCGCGACGGCCAGCGCTTCTTGCGCCCCAGCTTGCTCTGCTCTGTGCCGCCAGTCGGAGGCTGGACCGTGGTGGTAGGTTCGCACACCGCCATGGTTGCCTCCGAAGGCCACCGCATTGCAAACCTTCCCTGTCTGTGGCCTGGTGCCAGCGGGAGGTTTGCGGTGCTGTGGCACCTCGAGCCAGCATGCTGAGTTGCCGTGAATGCTCGATGCCCTGCCTTCCGCTTGCCTCGGCCGAGGCGGATGGCGTGGCCTCTAGTCTTCAGGCGAGGCTGCGAGTGTGCCTTGGGCACGGGTCAGGCCTTGCGTCCGCAGCGCCAGAGGGAAAGGCCATGGCTTCGGGAGGCTGTATCGAGCGGGGAGCTCCAGACCTTCTTGGATGCGTGGATCATCATCATCATCATCATCATCATCATCATCATCATCATCATCATCATCACACCGATTTCGGCACACCCCTCACACGTTTCGTGGCTCCACCGAAGGCCCCAGTGGCAGGGTCCAGCCTCCCCACCGGGCCCCATAGGGAGCTCCACCGAAGGCCCCAGTGGCAGGGTCCGCATGCCTCCCCACCACCCATTTCGGCACACCCCTCACACGCACGTGGCCCCACCCTCCACCGAAGGCCCCAGTCATGCCTCCCCACCACCCATTTCGGCACACCCCTCACACGTTTCGTGGCCCCATAGGGAGCTCCACCGAAGGCCCCAGTGGCAGCGTTCGCATGCCTCCCCACCACCCATTTCGGCACACCCCTCACACGTTTCGTGGCCCCATAGGGAGCTCCACCGAAGGCCCCAGTGGCAGGGTTCGCATGCCTCCCCACCACCCATTTCGGCACACCCCTCACACGTTTCGTGGCCCCATAGGGAGCTCCACCGAAGGCCCCAGTGGCTGGGTCGCATGCCTCCCCACCACCCATTTCGGCACACCCCTCACACGTTTCGTGGCCCCATAGGGAGCTCCACCGAAGGCCCCAGTGGCAGGGTCCGCATGCCTCCCCACCACCCATTTCGGCACACCCCTCACACGTTTCGTGGCCCCATAGGGAGCTCCACCGAAGGCCCCAGTGGCAGGGTCCGCATGCCTCCCCACCACCCATTTCGGCACACCCCTCACACGTTTCGTGGCCCCATAGGGAGCTCCACCGAAGGCCCCAGTGGCAGGGTCCGCATGCCTCCCCACCACCCATTTTTCGGCACACCCTCACACGTTTCGTGGCCCCATGGGGATTTCCACTGAAGGCCCCAGTGACTGGGTTCGCATGCGCCCCCACACCCATTTCGGCACACCCCTCACACGTTTCGTGGCACCGTAGGGAGCTCCACCGAAGGCCCCAGTGGCTGCGTTCGCATGCCGCCCCCACACCAATTTCGGCGCACCCCTCACACGTTTCGTGGCCCCACAGGGAGCTCCACCGAAGGCCCCAGTGGCTGCGTTCGCATGCCGCCCCCACACCAACTTCGGTGCACCCCTCACACGTTTCGTGGCCCCATAGGGAGCTCCACGCAAGGCCCCAGTGGCAGGGTCCGCATGCCTCCCCACCACCCATTTCGGCACACCCCTCAAACGGTTCGTGGCCCCATAGGGAGATCCACCGAAGACGGTACTCAAACCAGCATTACTCACAACTGCATATGGTTGGGTCCTTCGCCAGGCTAATTTCGGCTACGTTGGTTGTAGTTTCCGCAGGCCGATGCTTATGCTCATACTTCCTGAGTGATTCGATGAGCGGCCTGCAGTTGTGGTCGTATACTCAATCTTGAACTCCCCCAGCACAGTAATACGTAGACCCTCTAGACAATGCCATATCCTGAGAAGCCTGTTGGAACTCGCCTCAGGCCTCCAGGAGTGTCTTCGCAACCAGTGAGCTCTGAATCGGGAAACCTCGAGATATATCCGTCACCGGATGCGGTGGCCAATTTTGCAGTTGAGGTTGGAGTCCATCCAGCGCCTAGTAAATATCTTATCGAAGCGCTGATGGGCCCGCGGACTTGCCGCGAAAACTTAATCGTCGCAGTGGCAGTGGCTTCCGCTGCACTGCCGGTCCTTGGCCAAGTTTGCCGAAGCAGTCGGGCCGCTGGACCAGGCATCTGCGTGCCACTTCATCGTGCCCCTAGAAACTTTGACAGCGGGGTCGGCACCGAAAGCGCGTAGACCAAGCCATGTGGTAAGACTGATCTTTTGTGATTGGATCTTATTGGGGCGGTTATTAGACGGCGCGTGAACAGTTCGCGATGGCAGCAGTGGTCGCGCGATCCTGCAGCTGGTGCCCCTGCGCGTTCAAGGCAACCAGTGACCTTTCGTTTCGGCTAGGCGCGCGTGGAGCGACGGATCTCCCCGCTCATCTTTTTGGCTTGAAAGATTTCTCTTGCTCCGAGTGGCTTCGGCGCGGCGGTCGGCTCCGAGAGCCGCCCCGAGCTATGGCGCTTCCGCGGCATTCTGCGCCGCGCTGCCTGAGGAGCTGCGCGGCAACGGACTTACCTTCGTCGGGCTGAGAACACGGGGGGGCGCACTTCGGGGCCTCTTGCAAACCGGCCCCCTATAACTCGTCGCGCGCGTCTTTGAGCGCGCGGAGAAGTCGCGCCCGCGTAGTGCCGCGCGAACCAGCGACCTGCTGACAGAAAAAGTCGTCGCCCCAGGTTCTCATGGAGGCTCCCGCGTGGATAGTAGCGATTTTGTCCAATGCCGAGCGCAGTGTGCGTCTGGCAAACATCGAGCGCCGCTCCGGAGCCCTTGCGCAACCGGCTGAGACGGTTGAAAAGCAGAAGTGATGTATCCCCCTTGGGCTAAGGCACGAGGTGCCATGCAGCGCCGCAGTCGAAGCCGAGAATAGCGGCTGGGAAACCCAGACGCAGGGCCGTCTGCACCAGGGACTCCCAGCGCACGGGGTCGCAGGGCGCCTCGGCGCCGATCGAGCCTGCGCCGCAATCAACCCCAAGCCCCATGTAGACCACGTTGCGCAGGGCTTTCACGAAAAAGTTTCGCGAAGGGCGGGGCCCCCTCGAATGGCAGCGCCCCAGCTGGGCTCCCAGGAGAACCAGGAGGGCGCATCATCATCGCGAGCTAACGACCACACAATCGACAGCATGGCCGTTCGCTCGATCGCCCCGTCGCCTCAGGCAACCTCCGCGCGTCGACGGGGACCATCTGATCGACGCCAAGCCTAGCCCGCGCCAGCGTCGAACTGAGAGCGGCGCCAAGACGCTCGAGCGCGACGTGCGTCTGCTGCTCGTCTCCCACGGCAGCACTGAGACCCTGGAAGATCGAGCCCACCCGCGGGCGACATTGCGCCTGGGCCGCGCAGCTCGCGCCACCATTCAGAGCCATGCGATCGTGGATATCTCCGGGGCGAGACAGACCCCCCCCCCCCCCCCCGCGTTTTCAGGGGCGGGGGAAAGGGAGCCTTCTGAAGAGATGTATGCAAGATTTCACGAGCGCGGGCCGACGCCCCCCGCGCTCTCACATCGACGAGAGAGCTTTGTAACTCTTGCAGCCTGGCGCGCCCCGCGACGCGCTCGGCGACTGCGGCAACTCTCTGAAGGCAAACGCATTATAATGCTCGACCGGAAGTAAAACAGACTACCAGAGAGCCCCGGCACCGTCGGCTCAATCTAGCGGTGCAAGTGGAGCGCGCGCCGTGCTGGTTGCAAGCTTGGGCTGCCGCCTCCGTTGATTAAGAAGTGTTGTCTGCGCTCTCCTCCGCCAGCAAGCCGCCTTCCAAAGGATCGATTCCTGGCGCATCCCATCTAGCGCGCGCAGATCGGCTTCGTGAAACCACGGCCCTGGAGCCCGAGAACGATTGCCGGGGTGGACCCCGTGATGGGACTGCATCGCTATTTCAGCAGCGCAGACCTATTGGGCGCGCATGGTTGTAACCTTCATGACGCTGCCTCTCCCAGCGCGAAACGCGGCCGATCCGCGGGCGACTGGCCATGCAGTCGACGCGCGCTGCAAAGGGGCATGCCAACTCTGGCAGACTAGCCCCAGACATGGTCGGGGACACGTGCTGGGCGCGGGGAGAGGGGGAGAGGGCTGGGGAAGGTAAGCATTTACAGGCTCATCCTGGTGGGTCTCATCACGTGGCTCGACATCGTCCTCGGGCGGCCCTTCAGCGAGAGGCTGGCGTTGATCCTCGAATGTCTCGGCGTCCACAGGTACTTCAGGTTTTGGTTTTTCGGCAATTAATATAAGCTCGGCCAGTCAAACGAAGGCCCAGGCAACAAAGCTAAAGGCAATGGAGCACCAGTGTGATCGCTTTCATCGTTGGGTTCGCCCAGCTAAGAGGCGCCCCGATTCTGGGCGCTTCCGCTGTCGCCCTGGAGGTCGCCAAGAGATCTCGCGCTGTTCGCGGGCCAGCGCGCGCGCAACGCTGCGCTGACATGCTGCCTCAGCACGCGACCTGGTGAACTTCGCGTCAGACAGTGGGAGGGCCTCGGGCCCAGGGACCTGTCTCAGGCCATCTTGAGAGCGCGACGCAGAAGCTGCTGACAAGCACGCTTGACATATAAAACTCAGCCAACGCGCGGACGCCACGGGGCATCCGCGCGCGCTTCGAGCTTAGACACGGCGTGGCGGCAACGCTGGCTGCGCGGACAACGCCGTTGTCCTTGTCTAACAAACTCACTCGTCACAACGTCTCTGGCGGACAATTAGAGTTCCCGATCGCGACCCACGGGAGACGACGCTGCTGCTGCAGGGCGCCGAGGCGCGCGAATCGCGCAATATTCCCCCTTCGGAACCCTTCGCAAGAGAACGTGTACACAGAACCCATAATGAATAAGTATCTTCTGACATGGCAAACTGCTGCAGTCAACTCACTGAAGGCCGAAGAATCGCAGGCCTCCAGATCCCCCTCTCCACCTTCGCCCGCTCGTTTCTGACCCTCGTGGGTCTGAGGCTTCCGCGAACTTCGAGGGTGATTGGGGGAACATCTGAGCGAGCTTCGTGAGCCTCTTCCCTCCGCCCAGAATCCCCGACGCGGGGGCGCGGGCAGAGGGCCAACACATTTAATTAACGCACTGTCACTACTGAACTGCTTGCCAGCGAGAAATCCCCGAGTTTTTCAAACCACCGCAGAAAAGTTAACAACAACAGCGAATCCCGTTTCAGAGGCAATTGCTTCTTCCTGCTCGTTCGCCGCAGGAGCCTTGCTCAAGGCCGTCCTGGTTGACTGGCGACTCGCGCGGCTCCGGGGCAACCGTCAGAGTGCGACCGACCCGCTGGTCGCAGCAGTTGCACTTTTGGCGGCGGTAGCCGCTGCGAGTTTCGCCGCGCTGGTCCTCTGGCATTCGTCTTGGCTGTTGCGGCTGCTTCGTCGTAAAACCGCCGGCTGCTGCGGAGTTGGCGTGGCTCCCTTGGACGGCGCCAGAGGTTTCGGCGGCTCTTGCTGCTGAAGCTGAACCCGCTCCGCTGCCTGAGCCCCCCCCTTCCGCCGTCCGAAGTGGCCCCACCGTCCGCGCCTCGCCGTTTCTTCTTCATCCTGTCGACGATGGTTGGCTGCGTCTCTTTGTGTTTGCTACGAGGTACAGCAATGGCTCTACAATGTAAAGCCATTGCTGCACTTCGTTGAATTTCGACCCGACAAATTCTTCGAGCCTGGCGCATGTTGCTCTCTATCCAGCTCCTTCAGGTCGGTCTTCCGTCCGCCGTTGACGCCAATCTCGTCAATGTCGCGTAGGATGTTCTCGTCCCAATCGGCGGTGATTGGTTGATCTTAGTGTTTTTTGTTCTCTGCTTCGGCGGCTGCCTTGCCGACTGCACTGGCTTGCTGAGCGAACGCTAACACGGCAATCCGCTGGGACCTTTCTCCCTTAGCCAGCGCGATCGCCGCAGCCGCAGCCGCCCCTCTTTCGGTAGTTTTCTGTATTAGTGTTTGTGCTTGCACCAGCGCATGCACTATTTGATCGTGCTTGGTCTCTGCATCGCGTACTGCACGCGCTGCTCGACGACGCGATTCTTCTGGTGCCATTGCCTAGCCGGCGCGGACATCATCCTTCAACTTGCTCACGTGTGCTGCAAGCAGAGTCTTCATGGCTGGCCCTGCGGTCTGGGACAGGGCCTGCCCGAAAGCTGCCAGCGGCGTCGAAGATGAAGCTGTCACGCCTGACGGACTGGCTCGGGGGCGGCAGGGCGAGCTGAGTCGGACCAGTTTGTTGTTGATGATAATGTTCCTTGGGCCTATGTAGTTGCACCTGTTGCCCACGTGGCGCGCAACGTCACGCATGAGCGATCACCATGTCATTCCCTTCCTGCCTGTTGTGCGTCTGACGCCTTGTCCATCCGGGCGAGGGAGATGGTGGCGGCGGAAGGGCATACGACCACTGTTGCTACTGCGTTCCAGACAAACCCTGATGTTTGCCACCCATGGCTAGAGCCAAAGAAAGGATGCAAACGGATGTGTGCAGTGCCTTTCTTCGTCAACCGAGGCGTGCTCAAAGAAATTGCGCCTATCGGTGTCCCTCGAGTGCCACGTGGAGGCGAGGGCAGGCCGATGGCAAAGCTCTCGAGCCCAGACTTGAGGGGGGGGGAGAGGGGGATGGGAGCACAAGGAGGGGAATTCTAGGGGATCCTGCGGGACAGACCTCCGACGCGGCGGGGTGGGGGGGAAGGGGGGCTCGCCGCAGTCGTCATCCTCGCCCTCGTCGTCCTCACCGTCGTCGTCATCGTCGTCGTCGTCGCGCCGTCCTCTTCCTCCTCCTCCTGCTCCTGCTCCTCCTCTTCCTCCTCCTCTCCTCCTCCTCCTGCCTCTCACCCCCCTCCTCCTCCTCCTCGTCCTCCTTCTCCTCCTCCTCCTCGTCCTCGTCGCCTCCTCCTCCTCCTCCTCCTCGTTCTCCTCCTCCTCCTCCTCGTCCTCCTCCTCCTCCTCGTCCTCCTCCTCCGCGGCGCTGGTGCGTAGAGCTTCGGCATAGGCATTCATTCCAAAGGGAAGGTTCACCGCGCCACAGTCAGTCTTGTATGTTCAGGGCCCACTGCTGCGCGTTTTTGTAACAAAGTGAGTACAGCACTCATTGGACAACCAGACAACATGGCGTTAAGGGTGTGCGTATCGTATCGTATCCCTCTCCTCCCCCTCCGCCCCCTTCTCGCCGTGACCTGCCCAGGAGGGCAGCACGCTCTGGTCCATCTCGCAGGGCGCGTCGCTCCGCCGCTGCGTGGTGCGAGGGGACCTGTGGCTTTCGGAAACCGACGAGGAGCCCCCGCAGGGGGGAGGGCGCAGGGACGAGACTGGCGGACCGTCCCCGTCCCCGTCCCCGTCCCAGTCCTTCCTCGCCCCCCCATCCCCGCCCCCCCTCTTCCCCGAACCAGTCTTACCTCAGAGTCCATCCCCGCAGCCTTTCCCCTCACGGGTCCCCCTTCTCTCGTCCTGCCACTCCTCCCCTCTCCCCCTCCACCCGCCCCCGTCGGCGTCCTCCCCTTCCTCTGTTCCTCGCCTCCCTCCTCGTCCTCCTCCGCTCCGCACCCCCTGTCCCTTGGACGGCTCGTGTGCTGGAACACAAAAACGCACTCTCGGGGCCGTTCGCGCCCCGCCGCGAGTGCTGCCACACCCAAGGTATGGGGTGGTTCCGAAAAAGGGCCCCAGTGGGCCTTGCCTTCGAGGGCAGGTGGAGTTGTCATCTCTTCCTCGACGGGGGGCGGGGGAGGGTGGTGGAAGTAAGACGAGGCCGCCTCCGCCGGCGGAAGCCGGCGGAGGGGCGGCGGATGCCAGCGGAAGCAGAAAGATCGACTACACGGTGGCTTTTCGCTGGAGTGACCTTTGGTGCGGGCCCAGGGGGGGCCCCCCGATCGCCGAACGCGATGCGGTACGAGCGTCTTGCGCGCTCGTGTTTGGTCCCCTCGTGGCTTCCAATGAACCGCGCACCACGGGTCACTCTTACCCAGGGTCACTCTTGCGTGCAGTCGAAATGATGCGACCCCACGAGATGGTTTCCGGAATCCGCCACATGGGCCGACGCGGTGGAGGACGATACACGGGGGGGGGGGGGCAATGCACGGGTGGGCCACCCCAGAGGGCAACGACGGGGGGCGGCAGTGCACGCGGGGGGATCGATCGAGGGCTGCAGGAAGGTGGCTCCTCAAAGGGGCCCTGAAACCGGCCCCGGAACTGTCACCGCGAGCTCTAAAAGGCCCGCGACAGGCGCACGTTTTTTCATTCGAGGCCTCCCAGATGGGGTCCGAGAAGAAACATCGCGTCGCATCGCCGATGCATTGACGATGCGGCTCGATGCGGAACCCTCCTCCACGACGGCGTCGCCGATGCGTCGCCGACGTCGCCATTGCATCGACGATGCATCGGCAATGCCGCGCGATCCTGTGACCCCATCTACTCCGACCCCACCTTGGAGGCCTCTATTCACCCCGCATTGACCCCCCCCGTTCACGAACACCCGAGGGCAGGGCAGAGAGGGGGAGGGGGGGGCGGATGCTCCCATGCAGAACGGTAGCCTCGCCCGTCTCGCCGCGGGTGCTGCACTGAAAAAGCCGATTCCATGTGAGCCCAAAGCCTGGAGTTGGGCAACGTGTGCACGGAGAGGCGCGGATGCGAACCGCAGCGGCGCCTGGATCAGAGTGCGGGCTGGCGATAGATCGGCTGGGAGACGCACCTCAGGCGCCACCCGGCGCCGTGGCCCGCCCGCGTGTTGAGATGCCACGGCCGGGGCTTGGCTCCAGCATCGCCAGTTGGAGCTTGGCAGCCCGAGCCTCCACGGAGGCCACCTTGGAGCTAAGAGCATCGTCGGAGGCGTGGCGCGGCGATGGGAGGAGGCCACCCCCGTCTCCCCCATTTGCCTCTGGCCTCGCCCCCCCCCCCCGCGCCTCCCCCCAGACGTTTACCGCGTCCCGTTCCGACCCAACGATCCCGCCTGTCGGCTGCCCACGGTTTGTTTTCACCAGGCATCCCGGCGAGGACAACGCTCTCGTCGGACGGCTGTTCTCCCCTTTTCTCCATCCTGCGCCGCCTCTTCAGACTCGTACACCCCCCACCCCCACTCCTCTCGACAGTGCCACTCCTGACTCGTCGTCGTCGTCGTCGTCGTCGTCGTCGTCGTCGTCGTCGTCGTCGTCGTCCTGCCCCTGCGCGGGAGAGGCTGCTGCACCGCTCAGCGACGTGCCGTCGACCGAGCCCGCAGATGAGGCCCCGCCCTCCTCCGTGCACCTCGCCTCGGGCTTCGGCCGCGGGCGCGCTCCGGAAAGCAGCCCTCGGGCCAGCTCGCCCCCAGGAGGCCTCCCCGCCCGGGGGCAAAGTCAGACACAAAGACAGACCCACCGGCAGACAGGCAGGCGGGGGAAGAGGGAGCGAGAGAGATCATCAGTACGCATGCGCATAGGAAGAGGGGGAGAGAGAGAGAGAGAGAGAGAGAGACAGACAGACAGAGAGAGACAGAGAGAGACAAAACATCATCAAAACATAGAAAGACAAGCAAAAGGAGGCGGTGCAATTCAGCGTGCAAGGGGGGCCAGCACCACGCGATGGCCCGCCCCGCCCTGGCGAGGAGCACGGCGCCGACGGCGAGAACAGGCACTACGCCAGCGGGGGGTTTCTGTCAGACCTGCGGGTGCAGGGCACGGTCCACTGGGGCATGCAGCAGCAGGCCCGCGTGGGACGGGGGAGGGGGAGGGGACGGGGAAGGGGCAGGGTCCACTTCGGTCCGGAGTCTTTCTCTGTCGGGGCTGGCTGGATCCCGTTCGGTTCTGGTTTGTCCGGCGGTGCGATGCGGCCCGATGCCGACGTGGCGCGGTCGTGCATCTCGGCGCGGCCCTGGGCCGCTTCCGATTCCGTGCCGACGCGGCCATGTCCGACGCGCATTCCGCTTCGATCCGCTCCGGGCCGCTGCGCAGTTGTGAGGCTGCAGGCGGCTGCTCGGGCTCCAGGGTGGGCGGAGCAGGCAGGATGCTCGAAAGCCCCAGGGAGAGGACCCCAGACGCTCTGGGACGCTCTAGGCTGACGCACCGTGGCGTGAGATAGCTCCTGCCGGGCGGCGACATCTACACATGTCCACTGCTCCCTGGCTAGGCCCATCGTGAACCCAGGAGCTGTGTATGCGCCCTCCTGGCCTGTAGCCAGGAGGGCGTGGCGTAGACACTGCTGCTGGGTTCAGGATGGGCCTGGCCAGGGAGCAGTGGATGTGTATAGATTTCGTCGCCCTATCCTGTTTCCTTGGCCCATGAGGCCCTGACTTGCGACTGCTCTCTTCCTCTCTGGCCTGGCAGAGAGTGCCTTCAGCTCGCCGTGGATTTGCTATCAGCATCCGCCCTCGTCTTCTCGTCGAATTGTCAGCTTGCTTTTATATTAAACATCTGGTCGCAAGCCCGACTCGTGGTCGCGCAGGGTCCACTGCGAGGAACGAGCGGGAGGCAAAGAGAGTAGAGAAAGGGAAGAGGGAAAAGGGAGGTAAAGGAGAGCGAGCGAATGTGCGACCACCGCTGTGCTCAACCGTCCGGGGGAAGGGGGCCGTGGCCGCTGGAGTCTGCCTTGCCTGGACAGCTTGCGATGCGAGACACGTTGGAGGAGAAAAGAAAAGGGTGACCAAGAAAATCCTGAAGGTTGGCGTCGGCGTACCAATCGGTCGGCTCGCGTGGTGTGGGTGGAGTGGTGCGGTGGGCGGAGGGGAGGAGAGGTGGGGGAGGACGGGTGAGGGGGAGGGTGCGGCAGGAGAGGAGGGATGGGGGAGGGAGGGAGGGAGGGAGGGATTCGGGGAGGAGAACGCAGGGCGCACTCGCGCCGTGCATCGGGAGCCTCCCTCTCGCGCAGTTCTTCTATCGCAGCTCGACCTTCGGCGGCGTGGAGTACCGGGCCGCCGGGCAGAGCATGGTCTTCGTGGGCGTGGAGGGCGCTCCGGAGGGGCGGGGGCGCTCCTCCCTCACCGCCTGCCTGCGTGCTCCGCCTCCCTCTGCGCTTCCCCCCTCCTGGAGGGCGCTGCGGAGGGGCGGGGCTGGTGTGCTGGCGCTGGAGCACAGGGCAGGCGGTGGAGCGAGGAAACGGAGGAGGAGGAGGAGGAGGAGGAGGAGGAAGAGCAGGAGGAGGAGGAGGCGGAGGAGGAGGCGGAGGGGGAGGAGGAGGGGGAGGAGGAGGAGGGAGGGGGGAGGAGGAGGGGGAGGAGGAGGGGGAGGAGGAGGGGATTAGGGGGAGAAGGATTGGGAGGAGAAGGATTGGGGAGAGGAGGGAGGAGGAGGAGGAGGAGGAGGAGGAGGAGGAGGAGGAGGAGGAGGGGAGGAGGGAGGAGGAGGAGGAGGGGGAGGATGGGGAGGCCCCCCGTGAGTGGAGTATCTGGGCCCCACAGCCTCTTCAGGGGGGGTGCTCCTCCTCATCCTCCTCCGCCTCCCCCTCCGCGCGGAGGTGGCATCCAATCTGGTTCGGGTTTTGGGGATCCACCTCGTCATGCGATGACGTCCGTTCCGCTGCCAGGTTGGGCCGCCCGCCCGACATTCTTGGTGCCCACGCATGATGCCAAAGAGTATTTCGATGGCGCTACTGGCGAGCTCGCCACAAGGAACTTGCGCGACACGCCTCTTACTGGTGGGTGCGGCCAGTCTTTTGAGCGAGCATTTAAGACGTACTCTGGGCGGCCTTGCATTGGCCGCCGGCCCCATGCGGAGGCTCCTTTCGAGTGGTCTACATACGCTTCTTTCCATGCCGACATTCTTGCCTTGGCAGCGGCGCTTCACAGTGAGCTGCCCGCTGGCAGCTCCGTGGGCATCTGCATGAGAAGCTCCTATGAGTGGGCACTGCTGGACTATGCGTGCATGTTCGCTGCCATGCCTTCCGTCGCGCTGAGCGAGGTCTGGGACCCCTTGACTGTGAGCAAGGTGTCGGAGCAGCGCGGCCTGGCGGCGATCGCCTGCGACTCCGGCAGCGCCACCAAGGTGCTCGGCGCCGCCACGGCGGCCCGGGCCCAGCTGGTCATCCTCGCGCAGGGGGCTGTGCCGTGCGCTGGGCCGCTGGCGTGCGGGGCGCAGGCTGCGGAGGCCAGGGGCTGCACCGTCGCGGAGCTGAGCCGCCTCCTGCGGACTCCACCGCTGGCCGCGCCGGTGCAGCGAGACCCGAGCGCCACGCACACGATCATCCACACTTCGGGCACCACGGGCCTTCCCAAGGGCGTGGTGTATTCGGACGGGCTCTGGCTCACGAACATGGCCCACATCCCCGCGCGGCTGTCGGTGGGAGTCTCCTACCAGCCCCTGGCTTTCATCACAGACCGGCACACAGTCGCAACCAGCCTCTGGAACGGGGGACGTGTGGGCCTTGTGACTTACTGCCATGGGCACAGCAAGATGGAAGACATCATCAAAGACCTCCAGGAAGTCCGCCCGACCTTCTTGAAGGGCGTTCCAAAGTTCTGGGAAGACATGCATGTGGCTGCAAGGATGCAGCAGGACCGCAGTCTGAGTATCTTGGGTGGCCGAATTCAGGTGGCGATCTGCGGCGCCGGTGCTCTTCCGAAGGGCGTCATTGATTTCTATAACAAGGAATGCAGCGTAGTGGATGAGTCGAGCAGTACACCGAGGCCAGTCAAGTTCATGCAAACGTTCTGCGCCTTCCGCCTGCCCACCTCGGAGCACTGTGCAAACATCCCGCTTCCTGCTGCAAGTTGCCCCCACTGTGTCAGCGCAGCACTCCGTGTGGCGGCGCTTCGAGCACCGCCTGGTGTCGCGGGCTTCGCGTGGCGGGCTTCGCATCAGCGCGGCACTCAATGTGGCGGCCGTGACATCTCCTGGGTCATCACGGGGCTTTCATGGGCTCCGCTTGGGCCGACTTGGTGCCATCTTGGGGCCGTCCTGGGCCGTCTGGGGGTCTCTCGGGGCCTGCCTTTGGCTGTCTTGGCCTTCTCTCTGTCTCCGTCTCAAGCTGGGAGGCCTGAAACACCAAGCATGGCTGAGAGCCTACAGGTTGACACCCTTGCGGCAGATGACCGTGAACAGCTTTACACAGGTACGATGGGGGACCGCGACGGGGGACAAAGATCGGGGGCAATGATGGGGGTAAACGAGGGAGTGAAACGATATGGGGAAACGATATGTGGGGGGGAACGATGAGAGGTAACGATTGGGGGCAATGATGGGATGGAGGGCAACGATGAGTCACCGATGTCGGGGCCCAGCATGGCAGCAACGATGGGGCAAGGATAAGCCACCGATACCAGGGCTTTCATACTGTACAAGTATAACTGTATCTATATCTGTACACATATATACATATATGTGTATACACGTATATCTGTACAGACAGGCGTGTGTGCGCGTGTTAGCCAGCCTGGACTCGCAACATTGAGGTGTCGCACTGTGGAGGTGATTGTCATGCGGGGTAAGCCATGTGGTGTAAGCTCTTATGTGGTTTGAGCCCTGGAGGTGCAATCGATGCGTCGTACGGTATGTCGTGATATCGTCCTCTTCCTATGTGTTTGCAAGCTGGGGGGTGGGGAAATCCCCTCGCCCCCAGGATTCAGGGTTTTCCGGGCAGCGCGGACACCCTTGCCAAAGATCCTCCGGCTCGTCCCGGACCTCCCAGGGCGCTTGGCTGGGTCTTGCCGGCAGACCCCAGGCGATCAGAGCGGTGATCAAATTTGCCGAAGAGAGGCCTAAGACAGCACAAGAGCGCTCCAAGAAGGACCCAAATTGCCTCCAGAGGCCCCCAAGATGGCCCAGGAGGCCCTGAACAGGACTCCCAGAACACAATAATCGCTTCATTTCCTCAAGGAAGCGTGCATTTACAGCATATTGGCTGTTCGCGTCTTAGCAGCGTCCAAAGCAGCCAAAAAGGTCTCCGGTATCGCCCCAAGACGGCCCAAGAGAACCCCCGAGAAAGCCTCCAGACGGCCTGGATGGCCCCAAGACTCAAGACTGCCCAAGGAAGCCCCAAATGGGCCAAAAAGAGAACCAACAGACCCTCGCAAGGCCCCCAAGAGAAGACCGAAAAGGCCGTGGGAGGCCCCCCAAAGGGCCATGGGAGGCCACCAGGAGGGCCCAAGCTCCCCAACACGTCCCAAGATAGGCCCAGGACGGCTCGAGAGAGCCCCAAGCTGGCCCACCAGGGCTCCAACAAGGCCCACCTGGCGTTTTCCAACAAAACTGACCCCAATCCCAGGTTCGCAACCACATTTCCCAGAAATCTGTTGCGAACCTGGGGTTCGGTGCATTCCCCAAGAACTGCTGACTTTCGAGTGCCCCGTTGCGACCCGCTGCGACATGACATCCTCGGCTTGGCATAGCTGTGTGCTTAGCGGCATTGCGTGACATTGCGTCGGTTCGCTTGGCATTAATTTGTGTTGTTTGCCATTCCTTCGCATTGCGCGCCGGGGCACCTGAGCCTCGAGCGGGCCAATGTGCGGACCTACGAAGGCCTGTCGTCGTCATTCAATGCCAGACATTTCTGCAAGCGTGTACCTACACATGAAACCGTCGCCGCTGGCTTCTGGACAGCGCTCATCAGTGCAGCGCAACCGAAATTCTTCGCCGTCCCGCGACGGCACCATCTGCTTCCCTACTCCTGCTCCTCCTCTGGGGCCTCCTCCTCCTCTTCCTCCTCCTCCTCTTTCTGCCGCTCCACCACTCGTCCTCTCCCACATCCGCTTCCCTCTCCTCGCTCCCCGAGATTCCCTCCCTCCTATCCTTGCCCTCCACCCGGCGCCTTTCGGGAGACCTCGGAGGCCCAGGAAGGGCCACGGACCGCCCGAATTTTCAAAGATTTCCGAAAACCACCGCAGGGAAGGAACCAAATTTCCAAGGCCACTAGGGATGGCGCGAACGACTAACATAAGCAATGCCTCGAGGATCAAAGTAGATGGCGCGAAGCGCCAATGCAGCCTTGTACATGTGTATATGTATATTATACAGATTCTCCTCTTCCTATAATTTTACAAGCCCGGGCGGGGGGGAAACCCTTTCTCCCCCCCCGCCCAAAACCGGACTCCCGGGATCTGGGGCTTATGGGACCTTCTGGACGGGCCTCGAAGCGGCCCCCGGGCCTCGCAGGGCGTGGCGCGCTCCCGAAACGACCTCAGAGAGCCCCAATACGGTCCACGACGACCCCCAAGAAGCCGTCATACCCCCAAAGATTGCCCCGAAACGTCCCAAGAGGCCTCCGAGAGCACTCCCAAGAAGGCCCCAAGAGGCAAAAATCATTGATCTTCTGTTGGTTTTTGGTTTATTTGGGGGTTCTCCTCTTTTCGGCTTCCCGACGCTCTAAGACGGCGGTCTTCTGGGCGTCCGAAGCCGCCTGGGAGGCTCCAAAATCGCCCCGCAACCATCCGAAAGGGCTTCCAGGTTGTCCAAGAGAGCCCCAAAACGGCACAACAGAGGCCCAAGATGGCCCTCAGAGAGCCCCATGGCGGCCCAAGATGGCCCCAAGACACCCTCCGAAGAATTCCAAATTGTGACCCGGTCGTTCAGGGAGACTGCGGTTGGAGGCAGGGTGGTCCGAGGAAGGCCCCCAGAGGCCCCCAAAACACGCCCAGGAGGCCTCCAGAAGGCCTTAAGAAAGCCTGAAACAATTTTTTGATGTCCCCAGAGGTTCTCCAAGGAGGAGCCTCCGCAGAAAGAGCTGAGGAGGATGGGGAGAATGCGCAGGGCATGGCGAAAATGAGGATCAAGAAGCATGGAGGAAGGATAACGCAAACATTATTAGAGCGGCGATGCCAGAAATTGCAACAAGGAGTTATCGCTAAAGTGTCGGCTTGACCTTCCTGCTAGTCCGCCTGCACACCGAACTTCAAGGACCAAGATGCAGTGGCGCGAAGCGCCACTGCCGTCTTGTGTATATGTATATATATATATGTGTATGTATATATGTGTGTATATAGTGCAAGCTATGTTGTGTGAGCCGGAGTTCAAAGCTATTCGGTTTAGGCGATGTGGTGTAAGCAGGCTCGTGCAAGCTGTGCGGTAAAGGCTATGTGGTGCAGGCCAGGTCGTGCAAGGTATGTAGCGTAAGCTGCGTGGTCGATGCTCGGCGCATGGAGGCCCACGAGTGCCCACGAGGAGGTACGGGCGGCATCGTGGCGACACCTCGGCCAATCCCTCAGCGCACGGGCGCCCACGAGCGCCCACGAGGCGGCACCGGCGGCATCGTGGCGCAACCTCGGCAAGCCCCCCCCCCCCAAGCGCACCGAGCGCCCACGAAGCGGCACGGGCGGCCTCGTGGCGCCACCTCGGCAAGCCCCCGCAAGCGCACGGGGCGCCCATGAGCGCCCACGAGGCGGCATGGGCGGCCACGTGGCGAAAGCTGGGAGCACCCAGCCAAGTACTGATCAACGCAGAGTACGGCGGCGTCGTGGCGCCACCTTGGCACGCCCCCGCAAGCGTACGGGGCGCCCATGAGCGCCCACGAGGCGGCATGGGCGGCAACGTGGCGAGGGAACACCCAACCGAGTACTGAACAACGACGAGTACGAAGCCCTAGATGCAAGCAGTGCTTGAGAAGTACGCGTGCAGACATTCCTACGTCATGCACGTGCCCGGGGCCCCAAGGGCAGACTCCAAAATTGTCTATCGGTGTGGCGCTGCCTTCTGGTGGCTCCAGGACGTGCCAAGATGGCCCCTCCATCCTCTAGGAACTCAAGCGAGCGGCCAGGTGGCACACGCGGCCTTGAGGCGGTTCCAGAGCGCTGACAGAGAGCCCACGGTGGCCTCAACATCGCCCACGATGTCCCCAAGGGAGCCCCCCCCCCCAAAAAAAAAAGAGGGCCTCGCACAGTGCCCCAATCAGCAAGAATGGTTGATTTTCCGTTGGCGTTTGAAGAAACGTGCCGTTGTCGCATGTTCGGGTCTCCCGTTGCTTTACACATACCAGCATGTTTCCAAGGTCGCTCTAAGACGGCCCACGCGGCCCTCAAGGCAGCTCCAAGACGGCCCGAGGGTGGCCCGAGAAGCCCCAAAAAGTACCCCAAGAAAGCCCCGCGAGTTTCCAACAGAAATCCCAAGAGGGGCTCAAAAGGGCGGAAACGAGGGGCCTTCAGAGTCATTCCCTCCAAGATGGCTCCCATGTCCCGCGAGAAGCCCCCCAATAATGCCTCCCCCAGAGGCGCCATAGAAGGCTAGAGAAGGACGCACACCCGTCGGCCAGCCCCCGCTCGCGCTTAAGAAGGCCGGGGGCCAGCGACTCGAAGACTGAAGCAGTCTGCCCGCGCCCACAGGGGCCACCTAGACACAGAGCGCGCGCGGAGCCAACACGAAGCATCCTGGCGTCTGCATACACGTGGAACCCTTTAAAAACATCATGTTAGGGAATGGTAGCGGAATGCAATTTTGGGGGCTGCCAGCCCGTCGAGTTTGAGCCCCCTCGGAGGGCTTCATTAGTGCTGTGCAGGCATTTTGCGCGAACCTCCCGGAGCACTGGGGGGGGGGGACATTTTGTTAATCTCACTGCGGGCCTTGTGTAAAAAATAAAAACATGCTATGGAAAGGCCTTCTTGTTTTGAGTGCTTCGGGCCGTCCTGGGGGTCTTCTTGGCCTTCTTGCTGGTTTCCTCGAAGTTTTTGGGCGCCCTTCCTGGAATATGTCTGAAGCCTGGACAGCCTCGCAGAACGCCGTGGGGGCGTCGGACCGCACGAAGGGGATCTCAGGAGGGCTGGGGAGGCTCATGCAGCTGAGCGTGATGGCAGTCACGCAAACCTCAAATGAACCTTACAACGGCGAGACCACCCGGGAACCGCGCGGTGGGTAATCGGGACAACCACGTCACATCCACAGGTGAACGGCCAGGGTTATTGTGGCGCGGGGGAGCCAGTTTGTTGCGAGTTCACTTCCTGTGGGAGGGTCCATCGCAGCTTCGCCTCGACCGCACGGAAGACACGAACCGAAACCGAAATCCGATTTCCCAGTAGGGGGCCTTCCTTTGAATTCGACCTCACCCCCCAATGTCCGATGTAGCGGATCATTCTCGGGGATTGGCAAGATTTTGCATGAAAAACACAGGTTCAACCGGCGTTGAGAATAGGCGTTTTTCGCAAGGGCACTTTGTATCTTTCGGTTTCTTGCCATCCTCACATGTTCGGCCTTTCTGGCCCAAGGGTCTTCTTTCCGATGCACCGTGTTGCCCCAGGGGCAAGGACGCTGCCAGGCTAGGGTCCCTCGCATCTTTGTTTTTGCTCGAGTCGGCGCGTTTTGTGACACTTCGGCGCGTTCCAATGGTCTTGCCTTCTTTATTCCGCCCTATGGCTTAATTTGGCGGTATTCCTGGAGCCTCTTGGGGTTCTCTGTGGAGGCGTCCTGCACCTCTCAGGGCCACGCTGGGGCCAGCTGGGGCTCTAACGGTACACAGCCAGGGCCCTCCCAGCGGCAGCGGCAGAGCCAGCGGCAGTTGGGAGCGTCCAGCAGCAGCCAGGGCAGAGTGCTCTCCGTCCCCTCTGCTGGCAACATTCAGCACGCCTCTGGCCCGCGGGTTCAGCGAATCATTGGTTATGGCTCGACCGAGGCAGGGAACGTGGCGACGAATCGAAAGATGTCCCAGCACGTCGAGTGGAAGCTTCTCCCTCAGGAAGGCTTTGACATATCGGAGGGCAAGGGGCAACTGGCAGTCAAGACGGGGAACATGATGTTTTCAGGTTACGACCAAAGCCCTGACAAGACTCAAGAAGCATTTGATGAACATGGCTTCTATTTGATGGGCGATGTGGTGCAGATCACATGGCCTAATGGGGCTCCAAGTGATTGGGATCCCACTCAGCCAAGGCAGGGCGAAGAAGTATATGTCGATGTTCTAGGCCGTGCCGGGAGTTCCATCAAGCTCTCGAACGGGAAGTGGATCGCGGTTGAGAGCCTCGAGGATATCTATCCAGCTGCCTGCGGCAAGCCTTGCCACCGTGCCTGTCCAACAGCGCAGCAGGACGGAGATTGAGTGCAGGAGCACCGCGACTCCGACGACTGGTCTGGAGTGGGGCGGGTCGTAAACTCGACCGCGCCTTCGTCCTCGCGGTAGGGGGGAGGAGTTCACGCCCTTCTGCAGTTCAGCGAGCAGTCTGAGTCGAGGTGGGTCGTGAACTCAACCTCCTGTTCGTCCGCGCGGCAGGGAGGAGGAGGAGCAGGAGGAGCAGGAACAGGAGCAGGAGCAGGGGAAAACGAAGACAGGGAAGAAAAGGAAGGCAAGGAGGGGACGGCTTCTTAGGGGCTCGATTGGAGCGTCCCGGGAGCTTCCTCGGGCCCTTGCTGGGGCCGGCCGTAAGCGCTTTAGTTGCTTCCCCTCCTCCCGCGGCCGCTCCTTTCTGTCCTCCTCCTCTCTCCTCCTCCTCCTGGTCCTTCTCCTCCTCCTCCTCCTCCTCCTCCTCCTCCTCCTCCTCCTCCTCCTCCTCCTCCTCCTGGTCCTTCTCCTCCTCCTCCTCCTCCTCCTCCTCCTCCTCCTGCTCCTCCTCCTCCTCCTCCTCCTCCTCCTCCTCCTCCTCCTGTCCCCTCCCCTTCCCTCTTGCACCCCAGGCAATTCGCAATGCCGTCGCCCGGCTTGCCCGAGCGCGCGTGCGGGACTGCCCTTGCCGCGCTGCGGCGCAGAACTTGTTGCAGCGGGCCTCTTGGGGGGCCTCTCGGGGGCCTCTCGTGGGCCTCTTGGGCAGTCTGATGGGGGCGCTTGGCCCGTCGGGCGCGGGCTTCTCTGGGCCGCCTTGGTACACTCTCGGAAGGCTTCAGGGCCGTCTGGGGGCCCTCTTAGGTGGGTCCTCGTGGGCCTTCGTTTGGGGTTCTCATGGGCTGTCCTGGAGCTATTTCGGGTGGGGGCCTCGTGGTCCGTCTTGGGCAGTCGGAGACCCAAACAGGTGCGAGCCTCACAATCGTCCAAAACAGACCGGAAAATAGCATTTTCTGCTTGGGGCTCTCCTGGAGAGCTTCTTGGAGCTCTCTTGGGCCGTCTTGGGAGCTTCTCCACCCGATCCGTCTTGAGGCTGTTTGGGAGGATCTCGTGTCGTCTTGGGCCAGCTAGGGCCGTTTTGGTGTCAGCTTGGCTGTCTTGGAAGCCGTCTCGATAGAGATGTTTGCCGTCCGGAAGCGGAATGGAAAGCAAAGGAAAACCGTTCAAGACAACAGACGAGCATTCCAGCACGCCCACTCCGTGCAGGCACGGTGGCGGATAGAAGTGCGCCAGGTGTCCGGTATGCCATGGTCTACGGCGACGGACGTCACGATCAAACAGTCGCCGTCGTCGACCCAGTGCGACTAAACACGCCAGAGCATGAATTGCTAAAAGGACTGCATGCCTGTGCCGCAGAACATGGTTGCGCAAACCATGAAATTGTGGCGCGGGTCATAGTAGCGAGCAAACATTTTAGTCAACAGGAACAGACGCTAAATGGAACAGACAAGCTCAACCGTAGCCACATCTTCAAGATCTATCGTGAGGATCTAGAGACGGCGCTTGATGACCTTGCACGAGATTGCGTCGATCCCACGAGAGACCTCGATGAGAGCATGGGGTTCAGAGACCAGGGTGGAACGTCCATCAAGGCGAACGAGATTGCAAATCTTTACGGGAAATTGGGAGTTCCAAGGGACGCTGTCATTAAGTTGCTATTGCTCCCGACGGGGCAAGGCGAACTCAGCCTTCAGCGTGTCAAGAGTATGCTCAGCACAGCGTCACCCGAAAAAATCGAGCTTCCGACAGATGTTGGTCCGGGGTTGGCGCTGAGTGGCGAAAGGGGGGAGGCCGTGCTGCTGACCGGCGGCACGGGTTTCCTCGGGCCCTTCGTGGCGGCTGAACTGCTGCGGAGAGGGCGGCAGGTGATCTGCCTCGTGCGCGCGCCCAACCCGGAGGCCGCGCTGCACCGGATGCACGCGCGCCTGCTGTCCGCGGGTCTCTGGTCCGACGGCATGGCCGGGGGGCTGGAGGTGGTCTGCGGCAGCCTCTCCGCTGACGGCCTCGGCCTCACCCAGGCGGCCGCCGACGCGCTTGCGGCCCGGGTCGGCTACGTGCTGCACCTGGGGGCCAAGGTTCGGGGGTGGACAGACCTCCTACCCTGACACGTCGATTAAGGGATTGGCCGTTTTCGGTTCGCGAGAGGGCGTCGCGGCCGTCATTTGCCGTTTTCGGTTCGCGAGAGGGCGTCGCGGTCATTCTTGCGGGTCCAGGTCCGTCGGTTTCGGTCCCAGGCCGTCTTCACTGAGGGGAGGTCTACTACAGGGAGGCTTGTCCACCGCCGAGAGGTGGACCTGCGGAGCGACTTCGCCGCCCACCGCAGCGCCAACGTCGGGGGCACCATCGAGGTCCTGCGCCTCGCCTTCCGGGCGCGGGCCCGGGTGCTCTTCGCCTCGACCACCGACGTGCTCGTGCGCGGTGCGGGGGACGAGGAGCCGGACCCGGAGGAGCTGCCGGTCCCGCGGGAGGGGGACGGGAGCGAGCCTGTGGGGTACAGGCTGAGCAAGCTGGTCGGAGAGCTGCTGGTGAAGCAGGGGCAGTCGAGAGGCCTCAGTGCGCTGGTCTGCCGGCTGGGAATGGTGGGAGGGGATTCCAGGAGCGGCGCGTGTAACGCGCAAGATTTCTTGTGCCGTTTGCTCATCGGCTTCGCCCACACGCGGGCGTTCCCAGAACCCTCCGGCGATGTCCCTCAGACGTTCCTCCGCTTCTTGGCTGCGGACACAGCAAGTGAAGTTCTTGTAGAGTTGCTTTTCTGTGACGAGACGAGGCCATGCCATCTCACTGAATGTGCCGAAGACCTACCCTTGATGGATCTGCGTGGAATGCTCGAACGTTTCGGTAAACCATTTGACGTCCTGACTCTGGTGCCCTTTACAGAATGGATTGGCCGTGCAGAGGTTGACGGTGCTTTCTCTGTGTGGCCGGTTCTGAGTTTTGCAAAGGATTTCATTCATTTCCCTGTGTTCAATACCCGTTCTGCGAGGCCAGGGAGGATCAAGCAGTTGGTCTCCCAAAATTTGGGAGCAAGGCTAACAAGCAGCCGACAGGATCTAGAGACTATCATTCACAAGATGTTGCGGTTCCTTTTTCATTCTCGTTGAAAAATTGTAGCCATGGTTAAAATTGGCCGGACTGGCACAGTTCTTGTCAGTAGCAGTGGGACCCGCAGTATATGAGGTGGGTTTTTTGTGTTGACTTGCCGTTTACCTTTAGTCTGAACGGTAGCCCACAGGTCGGCGGATGTTGGTCTTCTTCGCGCGAGGTCGCAGTCGAATAATGATACAACTTACCATTCGTACAAGGATTGAGGGTGTGTCACAGTTGGTAGCGATTTCTAGCGAGTCATGATACATAGATTTGATGACTCACCGCGCAACCAGGATGTCTTGAATTTTGACGCGTCGCATGCACTTACATTCAGATATTTTGCCTGGGTGAGTTGTTTTGATCAGGGAAGTGGAGCAACAGGCAGTGGAGCAACGGGAAAGAGGGTGGTCGCCGTAAAACCGAAGGCCGGGATCAGCCTTAGCAGACTCAGGAGTTATCTATAAATGCTTTCACGGATCCTGCGATATGACCGGCTCTTGGCAGTTTGCTCGGGCTGTATTTTTGTCCTCTTGGGGCTATTGGGGATGCTTCTACCCTGCAAGACGTATCTCGAAATAATATATGCGTTTAGGTGCGATCGCGACCTGGCGCAGGCGAGGAGCCCATCGTATCTATTTTCCCGCAACGACGACAATATAGATACTATTTTTAGATGCGCGCCCCCGGCCTGCGCGGGAGCGTCGCCGTATCTAATCGTATCTATTGTCAAGCATATCTAATAAACATTTGGGACCGCCTCTGTTTTTCTTCAAGAAACATATCTATTCGTATCGATGTTTCAAAGAATGGCAGTGCCGCGCCGTATCTATTCGTATCTAATTTTGGTCAGAACGGATGCAGTTGGCTGTGCTCCTGGCACGAACAAGATCCATGATATTGGTCGAAGCAATGAACAACGGGATGAGGATAGTGGGATGCCGTAGCGATGAGGAGTGAGGAGACAAGCGATGACGACAAAAACGACGAGGAGCAGGATGGATAACAACGACGAAACAAATTTTAGGAGAGAATTGGGTAGGAACAGGGAACCGTAGGATGGGGAGAGCAAAGAGGAGGAGGAGGAGGATGAGGAGTAGGAGGAGCAGGAGGAGGAGGAGGAGGAGGAGGAGGACGAGGAGGAGAAGGAGGCGAGGAGGAGGAGGAGGAGAGGTATGGTATAGTAGGTCTAGTAGGTATGGCATACATAGTACGGCATGGTATGGTATGGTAAGTATGGTCTGGTATAGTAGGTTTGGTATGGTATGGTGGCTATGGTATGGTAGGTGTGGTGTGGTAGGTATGGTATTGTAGGTAGGCGTGGTATTGGTAGGATACCCATTGGTGTGGTATAGTAGGGAGGCGGGAGAAGGATAAGGAGGAGAAGGAACAGGAGAGGATGTTGTAGAGAAACAAGAACCCCACTCTGGATGCGGGGGACAAGAGCCTCACTCAGGGTGTGGCGAAATAATAGAAGAGAAGATGAGCCCCGAGGAGTGTGGATGAGGAGGATCCAAGAGGAGCGAGGAGCGAGAAGGATCGATCGTGGGCGTGCGCAGGAGACATGGCGCCGTATCTACTCGTATCTGTTTTCGGTAGACATGTTTTCCAGCGATGGGCGCCATATTGAACCGCATCTAAACATATCTAAGCATACCTATTCGTATTTTTTTTAAACAAAAAAACGGCCCCGAATCCAAACTTGGGAAGACAACATACCTCCCGTATCTAAAAAGTAAGACGTCGTATCTAAACGCATCTATGTTTGGAACATCTCTATTCGTATTTACTTTTCTGTACGAAAGCGCTGTAAACACATCTGATTAAGGGAGGCATGATAGATACCATGTGGTCCTTCCGAATGCAGCTGCCGCTGGGGAAATGAGCAACCAAACTCGATGTTTAGATGTGTCTTGCAGGGTATCATTCTCTTGGGGCGCTCTTGGGGCCTTCTCGGTGGCCTTGCAAACCCTTTTGGGGGCAATCTGGGAGGCATCGATCGACGAAGGGGGGTGTTCTTGATTAGCGCCCCCCTCGTCGAGCCAGAACAAGTCGCATCTTGGGACTCTCTTTGGGCGCTCGTGGGGGTGGGCAGTCTTGGAGCCATCATCTTGACATCCCAAAAGCAAGTTTGAAAATACAAGGCGAGACTGCAACAACAACACGTATTGCGCAGGCCTTACGGCCAGTGCCGCCGACCCTGAGAACGACGAAGATGAGAACGGGGGGGGGTGGGCACGGGGAGGAGGATGAGTGGGAGGTGGAGGAAGGGTGGAGGAGGTGGATGAGGGCGGAGGAGGGGGGAGAAGGATGTGGAGGATAAGCAAGAGGAGGAGAAGGAGGCAGAGGAGAGCAGGAGGAGGGGGAGCAGAGGGGGGGGGAGGACGAGGAGGAGGAGGAGGAGGAGAAAGAGGAGGAGGCCAGAGGCTTTCGTGGGACAGCCTGGGGCTCTCTCAGGGCCGTCTTGGGCCGTCCAGGGCTCCTCTTGCGCCGAGACTGCAACAACAACACGTATTTCCTTTAGTATTTGGTTTCTGTTGGGCGTCCTTGGGAAAATCCGTGGCCATTTGGAGCCATATTGGGTCGGCCTTGTGGCTTTTTTAAAGCATGTTGAAGGGAGTCCCCCCCCCCCGCCTCCCTCACTCCCACATCAGGAGCACCCGAGCCTCATCATATTCAGGGCCCGCCATCGACAACCATCGGGCACCGATGCAGACGCTTGCCAGGTGCGCGATGCCCGCGAGGTGCGACGCGCGTGCCAGGGCATTCCCAAAATCCTCGTGCCGAACGGCAGTGCGAAGTGGTCGCCGTGTGCCCGCGTGTGCTCGAGGCGTTTGCCGCGGTTCGAGCGGTGCGCTCGTTTTTTGGGGGCAGGGCCGGTGGGCCTGCATTGGCCGCGCAGTGTCCCTGCGCCTCCGCCGCCACCCACCACAGAGCGGTGCAGAGCGGTCGCGGGGCTCCCGAGCACGATGCAGATCTTGTGGCAGAGTGCATGTCGTGGTCTGCTTTTGACGGGGATGGGGCTGGGAGGGGCATCGGCAGTGGCAGCATGGGTTGGGGACAGGTCGAGTGGGAGGGGGGGCGTGCACGGATAGGAAACTGCGGTGAAGCCCCCCCCCCCCCCCCCGAACGACGGCCGTTTCGCTCACTCCCGCTTGCCCTCCCGCCACGCAAGTGACACCCGAGATTCAGCATTGGCAAGGGTCGCCATTGGATGGGCCGCCAGCGGGCACCTAATGGACGCCAGGTATGCGACGCTCGCGAGGTGCGCCACTCGTGCCACGTGTGCCTCTCGCACCGGGTGCGCCAGGCGCCCCAGGGACTGAAGCGTTCCAGGCGCGTTTGGTGCGCTAGAGACGCCGCGGACCCCACATCCACCAAGTGCGCCACGTGCTCCGCCCGCGCCAGGTGCGCCATGTGCGCGGCGCGCTCAGATGGCCGCAGTGCTGCGCGCCAGTGCACGTGGCAGCACACAGCGCAAGAAAGTCTACCCCCGATATGTTTGTCGAAAGGAAGAGGGCGACTCCCGGCGTCTTTGCCGAAGAGCAACATGTTTGGCCCAAGCCTCCTCCGCTTCCTCCGGTGCAATTTCGTGAGTGCATTGGCACTGTTGCAGCAGATTGTTCCCAGGCAGAGGCCGGCCCTCTGGGAACGCTCTTTGCTACTGTGCTTGATTTGCTCTCATCCCCTTCCTCTGCCGACGCAGGCCGGTCTTGAAGCCGAGTAGCTTTTTTAGCAATGGGCTTTTTGTCGCAGCCGTCCGTCTGCTGCCCATCGCGTGTGCGAACGGCATCTGCGCGGGCAGACGAAAAAAGCAGCGGCGGCGGGGCGGGCAGCGGGGGACACGGCGCGCGCTTCCAGAAGAAAACTGCTGTGCTTCTGGCAAGGATTAGGGGGCCACATGCGAACCCTACCCCTACCCCCCACGATTTCTGAGGGCGAGGGTGGGGTTCACTTCGTTCGCGAGCTCTCGAGCGGAGCGAACCCCACCCTCACCCTCAGAAATCGTGGGGGGGAAGGGGTAGGGTTCGCATGTGGCCCCCCAAGGATGGTCGGCCCGCGCGCGCACGCGCTGCAGCAGCTGCGCGGGGGCCTCCATTCATCCCCGGCGAGCAGCCGCGCGGAGTGCAACACGATTGCGGGGCGCCCGCGCGTGGCCCAAGTATGTGCGGCGACGCGTACTTGCTCCTCCTCCTCCTCCTCCTCCTCCTTCTCCTCCCTCCTCTCCTCTCCTCCTCCTCTCCTCCTCCTCCTCCTCCTCCTCCTCCTCCTCCTCTCCCCTCCCCCTCCCCTCCCCCTCCCCCTCTCCTCCTCCTCCTCCCTCCTCCCTCCTCCTCCTCCCTTAGGAGGATAAACTGGTGGTGGCGTAAGTGGTGGATCCTCGTGAGGTCCCAAGCGCCACCCACCGGTTTCCCTCGCGGGACGAGCACGCAGACAGCGAAGCCGAGCGTCGCATCATCACCTCCTCCTCCTCCTCCTCCTCCTCCTCCTCCTCCGTACTTGGCTTGTGTTTTCGTGCGCAAAAATGTGTGTCTATGTGCTAGCCTTCCCCACGCCCCTGCCAAACCACTAATGTAATGTACCCTGATCGCGGGGCGCCCAAACGCGGTGCACATTTTGCCGCCACGCGGATTTCACATTGCGCCCCGCCCGACAGGTTGAGGTCATTCAATCTTCAGAATAGATCTCCCGACCTGCCCACCCTGCATACCGCGGCAGCCAGGTCCCCAGGTCCACCGGGAGTTCCCCCGAGCATCCCGCCTTCCGCACCTTCGACGAACCACAGAACACAACATATCGCAACGTCACACATCATAACAGAACCGAGCAGTCGGCGGCGAGCGAGGGGGGGAAGTGAGAATGGGAAGGCCTTTTTTTCTGAAGGCAGCGGGACTTCTCAGAAGGAGCCCTCTCGCCCTCTGAGGTTTTTTTTGTGTATTCGGGGAAGGCTTCGAGCACTTCTCACAAGGCCAGGGGCTTCCGAGCGAAGGCCCGCCCCTTCTCACCTCCCCACCAGGCGCGCCGCCTAAACAGGGTATACCATAACATAACAACATATAATAGCTTGGTTCTTCTTCAGTATGCCCAGGGCGTTTGTTTATCGTGTTTAATTCGGCGTGTTGGAAAGCATTGTTTTAACGGAATTCAGGTCCCAAGAAGAAAACTTGAATCGCTAAAACAACGATTCATGTGTTTGCGTGTTCAGCTAAGTTTTGTTAACGTTTCCAGATCAGTTGGTTGCATGGTTAACATTGACATCAACGACATCCTCAGTCCCTCCTCCTGGCGTGCAGTCTGGCGAGTCCGATGGCCGATTGCCCATCCTGCGGCCATCGGGCCTCCAGCTCTGTTGCGGGCCAGTGTTAGACCGGTGTTAGAGCGTTCTTTAATAGTTTTTTTTATAGCTCTGGGAGGCAGAAGCGAGTGGCAGCGAAGATAGCAGGGACGACAAGGACCAGCCTATGACCAGAAAGCAACAAAAACGCTAAACGAGTGATGATCCTGGGCGACGGGCCTAAAAACGCTAAACCACAGAAAAACATCGCTGAAACACCGCCGCATTGTTTTAGCGATTTTAGCGCGTCAAGAGCCACAAGTGCAAACTGGTAACAAAAAACACGTCCGACACTTTTAAGAATAACCAATCATAACATAGCATGCCAAATCATATCGTCCCATACATACGCCGGTCTTATCACAACAACGCATACTAAGCAGGGCGTGGCATCACATAGTAGACCCTAGCAGAGTATGATATAATGAACAGGTCATCAGATAACGCAGTATGGCGTACCATACTATATATATATGTGCAAGAAAACGTATCATGACACAGCCGAGCATACCACAACGCAACATCACAACGCATACCACACCATGCTACATCATACGATGCCAGAACGGGGCATGCCAGATTATACCCCAAAAACACATAACATACCAGAAGTGTGACAATACTGCGACCACTACGTTAGCGCATATGTACATATGTGTGTATATATGTATCAAATCATACACGAATGGTGGTGACTAGGAAAATGTTTGCCAGCGTGGACCCCAAACAGTACGCTATTACACTGTGGATGTGTGGGCTCTGTGTTGTAAGCTATTTAATGCCACCTTCGCGGTGTAAGCTGTTGTGATGCAATGCGCGTGATGCAGACGATTTGGTGGAAGCTACGTTGTGCAATGCAACCTGTGTAGTGCAAGCCACGTGACGCAATCGACGCCGTGCAGTCTTTGCGGTGCAGTCTTTGTGGTGCAAGCTAAGTGGTGCAAGCTACGTGGTGCAAGCTATATGGTGCAACATTTGTGGTGCAAGCTATGTGGCGCAAGCTATGTGGTGCACGCTCTGTGGTGCAACTATGTTATGGAATCTATGTGGTGGAAGCTAGGTGGTTTAAGAGATGTTGTGCAAGCTGTTTGGTGTACGCTGCGAGGTGTAAGCTACGTGCTGCAAGCTACGTGAGGCAAGCTGTTTGGTGCAAGGTATGTGGTACAATCTACGTGTTGCAAGCCAAGTGGTGCAAGCTAACGCTGTTGAACATAAGTGGTGCGGCGACGGACGGGGGAGGGGGGCCGCCGGGCCCGCAGGCGTGCGTTTGGAAGAACGGTGCGGCGACGGGCGGGGATCGGGCCGCCGGGGCCCGCAGACGGCCAAAGCTCGTCTGGAGAGAAGCACGAGCCCGTAAATGCCAGGGGAACCGTGACACAACAGAACCTGCTGTAGTCGAATGGGCATCGCTTAGCATACCATAGCAGAAGCATAGCAGAGCATGCCAGAACATACAATAGCAGAACAGGGCATAGCTGAACATGGCTATTGTGTATGCGTATCTTGTGTGTGTGCTGCCTGGTACTGCGTTAGGGGATGTGTGACATTCCTCATCACTTATGCTATGCTATCATATGTGATGGTATGGACACTGCCGAAGTGTTAGCACTACTAGAACACATTTACTGTGTTCTGAAATTTTCTGTGATGGTGGACTCTGTAATGCTCGAACCTGTCACAGTATGATATGTTATATTATGTGATGTTCTGGACTCTGGCGCCATCAATATAGTGCAGGCTAGCTTTCACAGCAGAGCCAGGGATATTATAACCAACGGTAATTTAGTACAGCACAGTATAACAACCAGCTTGCCAAACTCAGCATAATAGACATGCAGCATACGGCAATGACGTGAAAATGCGAAAACATACCGTTACTCACAAAAGACACATGCAATGCAGCAACATAATGAAAGTGTGGTACCAGAACCAGATAGTTGTGAATAAGAGTGCACACTAGCACACGATGTCAGAAAGTAAGTGAACATCACGTTTTCATGGTAATCGGAGAGGTTGGATCCGAGCACATACGAACCACTCTGCATCAAGCGAAAGAGTAGCAGCCGATGAAACACATTACGTTTGAAACAAATATGAGGGAAGATGGCTGAGCGTTCCACAACGTAACAGGACAGTGCAACAGCGCATACTAGAACAGAGCAGGTTATACGTATTATAATATTTCCAACTCGTCCAGATTCTCAGGCTTACGCCACACCGCCGACCCCTTGGGGGCCTTTCCGTGGGCGGCTGGGCTGTATCGGGACGCTTTTGGGCTGTCTCGGAGACTTTCATCGCCAATGTGTTTGTTTTAGGGCTTCTCAGCGCCTCTTGGAGCGCCTTTCGCTGCAATTGTGGTGCGGCTGGGTGTGGTGTTGATGGTGTTGGTGTCAGTGGTAGTGATTGCGGTACTGGTGCTGCTTCGGGTTGATGTTCTGTTGTTGTCGTTTTTGTCGTTGTGTCAGTCTCTGCGGTTGCGGAAATTGCTGTGTGCCATGCAAATGTTACTCGCTCGGGTAACCAATGCGGAGGTCCAATTTGCAACGGCGTAACACGTATGGATTTTTTTTCCAGAATGATTCCGTCTTCCCTGGGACGTATTTGTTCATCCGACATTCGTTTCTGATAGCCCCGACATGCGACAACGGGCCCAAGGCCACAAATGGAGAATGAACGTCGGAAGATGGAAAGTCGAGGCGCAGGAGGAGGAGGACGAGGACGAGGAGGAGGAATGGTCCAAGTATTAAACCGGATTCGGAGGTGTTCGATCGTTTGGCATTTCTCATGGATCTCGGCCTTTGGAGCCGTCGTTCGGTCTCCCAGGCCGTCAAACACGTAGTCACTGTCCGCTCATCCCGCCACCATGCCTGGGTGGTGGGGGAGAGTGTTTGTTCCGGTTTCGGGGGGAGCTGTGGGTTTTTATTCTCTACAGGCTTTCGGTCCACCACGCGACCGTGCCTGCGTTGTGGTGCAAAGTCCTCTGGGTCACGCTTTGTGTTTAATTGCATTGCGTTGGCATTCATTGCCATGGGTACGCTTTGTCCGTGTTCCTTCCTGTCGCCGCTCCCTCCCTTCATCGACTCCTTCCCCACTATTCCTCTCTACCCTCCTCCCGGCTCCCGCCGGTCCTCCGCCGTTCTCCTGTGTTCCCAATTTGTTGTCCCTCCGCGGCCTTCGCCGCAGGCGGTGGCCGGTTCCATGACTCGAAAGCCGCACCATGAAAGCCTGGGGGCCTCTTGGGGCGGAAAGCTCGATTGTTCGGTTCGTGGTCCGCCTCTTGGGCCCCTCTTGGACCGCTCTTGGGGCCCTCTTGGGGCCTTCTTGGGCTCTCTTGAGGCCCTCTTGGGCCGTCTTGGGGCCCTCTTGGGCCGTCTTGGGGCCCTCTTGGGCCGTCTCGGGGCCCTCTTGGGCCGTCTTGGAGGCCTCTTGGACGGTCTTGGGGCGGTCTTGGGGGCCTCTTGGACCGTCTTGGAGCGTAGGAAGCCCGAAAAGGCGAGAAAGCCAAAAACATCGAAAAAACGCATGAAAATCAACGATTGTGGCCTCTTGGGGCTCTCTTGGGAGGCCTCTTGGAGGCCTCTTGGAGCGTCTTGGCGGCATCTTAGGGGCTTCTTGGGCTGTCTTGGGCTGTTGTGGAGGCTTCTTGGGCGGACTTGGAAGCATCTTGGGCCCTCTTGGGCAGTCTTGGAAGCCATCTTGGACTCTCTTGGGCCGTCTTGGAGGCCTCTTAGCCCGGAAGAAGTTCTTGGGGCCCAAGAGGCCCCGAAGACGGCCCAAGATTGGGATCTCGTCAGGAGCCTCTCGGGAGCCTGCCGGAGGCAGTTTGGAGGCCTCTGAGGGGCTGTTTTGGGACCTTTTTCGGCCCTTTTGGGGGCCTCTTGGGGCCCCTTGGGGGTCTCTTGGGGCCTCCTGGGGGCCTCTTGGGGCGGAAAGCTCGATTGTTGGGTTCGTGGTCCCCCTCTTGGGCCCCTCTTGGACCGCTCTTGGGGCCCTCTTGGGGCCTTCTTGGGCTCTCTTGAGGCCCTCTTGGGCCGTCTTGGGGCCCTCTTGGGCCGTGTTGGGGCCCTCTTGGGCCGTCTTGGGGCTCTCTTGGGCCGTCTTGGAGGCCTCTTGGACCGTCTTGGGGCGGTCTTGGGGGCCTCTTGGACCGTCTTGGAGCGTCGGAAGCCCGAAAAGGCGAGAAAGCCAAAAACATCGAAAAAACCAATGAAAATCAATGATTTTGGCCTCTTGGGGCCCTCTTGGGAGACCTCTTGGAGGCCTGTTGGGGGTCTCTTGGGGCCTCCTGGGGGCCTCTTGGGGCGGAAAGCTCGATTATTCGGTTCGTGGTCCCCCTTGTGGGCCCCTCTTGGGCTACTCTTGGAGCCGTCTTGGGGCCTTCTTGGGCTGTCTTGAGGCCCTCTTGGGCCGTCCTGGGGCCTTCTTGGGCCGTCTTGGGGCCCTCATGGGCCGTCATGGAAGCCTCTTGGGCCGTCTTGGAGCCCTCTTGGGCTGCCTTGGGGCAGTCTTGGGGGCCTCGTGGACCGTCTTCGAGCGTCGGAAGCCCGAAAAGGCGAGAAAGCCAAAAACATCGAAAAAACCAATGAAAATCAATAATTTTGGCCTCTTGGGGCCCTCTTGGGAGACCTCTTGGAGCCCTGTTGGGGGTCTCTTGGGGCCTCCTGGGGGCCTCTTGGGGCGGAAAGCTCGATTGTTCGGTTCGTGGTCCGCCTCTTGGGCCCCTCTTGGACCGCTCTTGGGGCCCTCTTGGGGCCTTCTTGGGCTCTCTTGACGCCCTCTTGGGCCGTCTTGGGGCCCTCTTGGGCCGTCTTGGGGCCCTCTTGGGCCGTCTCGGGGCCCTCTTGGGCCGTCTTGGAGGCCTCTTGGACGGTCTTGGGGCGGTCTTGGGGGCCTCTTGGACCGTCTTGGAGCGTCGGAAGCCCGAAAAGGCGAGAAAGCCAAAAACATCGAAAAAACCAATGAAAATCAACGATTTTGGCCTCTTGGGGCTCTCTTGGGAGGCCTCTTGGAGGCCTCTTGGAGCGTCTTGGCGGCATCTTAGGGGCTTCTTGGGCTGTCTTGGGCTGTTGTGGAGGCTTCTTTGGCGGACTTGGAAGCATCTTGGGCCCTCTTGGGCAGTCTTGGAAGCCATCTTGGACTCTCTTGGGCCGTCTTGGAGGCCTCTTAGCCCGGACGAAGCCCCCCGGACACAAACGGAGTCCTCCGGCCGGGCCCCCCCCCCCCCCCTCCAAATTGACCGGATCCGGCTCCCTGGGGAGGGGTTTGGGGAGGGGGAGGTCTCACACGCCGATGACCCCAAGGGGTCGGCGGATTCGGACATTGCTTCACATGTAAAATAGAGGAAACATCAGCGACCGATTAACGGCGTCCTATCAAACGCGACGTGCGCGCCAAGGTCAGGCTGGCCTCCGGAACAGACAGGAGCAGCAACGCCCGATTAGACGACGTATCGAACACGGGCGTCACGTCGTCGTGCTGGCCCGTCCAGAGCACAGCAGAATTCAATAGCGTATGACGTGATAGAACAATTTTGAACAACATATAGTGGAACATTGTAGAATCTAGCAGCGACAGGTGCACGGCGCCCTATCAAACGCAACATGCCTTCCGACATAAAGACTGGCCACGGGAGGGAGCGAACAGGCGCAGCCGCGGCCGACTTGACGACAGGTCATACGCGACAGGCGTCACGACGACACGCCTCCCCGACGAGGGCAGCCCAAAACAAGGTCCGTGTGAACAGAACAGAACGGGACCGAACAGTAACATGATAGGTCGTCATTTTCTTATTCATTGTTTTGCCGATCGGCGCGGGCCCTCGCACCCCCTCCCCCCCCCTGGAGTAGATATTGGCTGTTTTTTGGCGCCTGTTTCAAGCAGGTGGAGTCTCCCCCATAGGACTCCCTGCTGCAAATAGTCGCAGTAAGCAGAGGTCCGGAGCCAGAGCCCCCTCCACTTGCGCCCAATGTCGAAACGCCGAGTAAGAGAACGTTCACTAGAGTGGAATGCAGCAGCAGCCGAGCAACGGCGTCTTCTCACACTCGACATGCGTGCCGAGGTCAGGCTGGCCACGGTAACGAACAGTCGCAGCAGCGACCGACTGGACGACGTCTTGATTGTGACAGGCGTCACGACGTCACGCCGGTCCGTCCAGGATGAAAGAAAACGTCAAAGATCAGATGTGGGCAGAAACGAGCAGACCAGCACATAGTAGAATACAATACATAAGCGACGAAGTGGCCAGCATACTTCTCGACTACACGTAAGAGCGACCCTTCACAGCAGTGACCTTTGATGCAGGCCCACTGGGGTCCCCCGGTCGCCTAACGCGACGCAGCATTGGCGCGTCTCGCGCGCTTGTGTGTGCCCCCCCCCCCCCCGCGGACCCCAAAAAACCGCGCACCAAAGGTCACTTTTACCTTCGGAGGGACGCCAACAATACACCACCGCCAGCTCTGGCCAGGTCCATCCTGGGCCCTGGACCGGTGCATGGGCCTCCAGGCCTGGGCCAGGAGGGCCTGTACACCAGTCCAGGGCCCAGGACAGGCTTGGCCTGGGCTGGTGGTGGTGTATTGTTTGGACCTCTCCTATCACCCAGAGTCACTCGTGCGCGTGGTCGCAGTGGCCTTCGCAGCAGCAGGCAGGTGCTCTGGGCGGGCCGGCCGCGTCCCCCGAGCCTTCCTCGCGTTTCACCTCCTCCCGTCCCACCTCCTCCCGTTCCACCTCCTCCATCTTCCTTGTCCATACGTTGCACCTCCTCCCGTCCCACCTCCTCCCGTTCCACCTCCTCCATCTTCCTTGTCCATACGTTCCACCTCCTGCCGTTCCACCTCCTCCCGTTCCACCTCCTCCCCCTCAGACTCCCCGTTCCCCCCCTCCCACTCACCCTCCAACATCATGCAGTAGTGGCCTTCGCAGGGTGCGCCGTCCTCCGGCCAGGGTGCGCCCGTGAGTGCGTCGAGAGTCCCCACGTTGCACGGGGGGGCTCCGCCCGTGGCCGGCGCGCACCCCTCGCGCGCTCGGGGGGGGGGCAACAGGGCGAGGACGAGGACGAGGACGAGGAGGAGGAGGAGGAGGAGGACGACGAGGACGAGGAGCAGGAGGAGGAGGAGGACGAGAACGAGGAGGAGGATAAGATGGAGGAGGAGGAGGAGGAGGAGGAGGAGATGGAGGAGGAGGAGGAGGAGGAGGAGGAGGAGCAGGATGGACGACGAGGAGGAGGAGGAGGAGGAGGAAAAGGAGGGAGGAATGATGACGAGGAGAGGGAGGAGCGGGCTGGAAACGAGGAGCAGAATGAGGATGACGAGAGGGCGGAGGATCAGGAAGAGGAGAAGTCAGAGCAGAGGGGGACGAAGGAAAACGAGGGAGGAGGAGGAGAGAGCCGCCCCCCCTCCCTTCCTCTCCTTCCACTCCTTCGTCGTCCGCCACCTCCTCCTCCTCCTCCTCCTCCTCCTCCTTTTCCTCCTGCTCCTTCAATGTTCGGGGCTTGAGGGTTTGTATTTGTTTGTTGGCCCCATGGTGTTTGTGTTTTTTTTGTCGGCGTCTTTCCCGAGGGCCTGTGCTGCCACGACCGCCGGGGGCCGTAAGCGTTTGGGGCAACGGCAGCCAGCGACCCGACCCGACCGCCGCGCCGGCCGAGACCACCAGGCCCCCCCCGCGCGCATCCTTCCAGCAGACGCGCGCCACCGTGGGGAGCACACGCCAAATGTTTCGGTGAGGACTGGCTCGAGACGAAGTCTTCGTTGTTGACGGGGGCGGTGGGAGCGGGGTTGTCAGTGGCCCTGGTCGGGGCGTGGGCGGGTGCGGGGGCGTATCGGCGAAAGGACCAGTGACAAACCCCTCCCCGTTGGGGGGAGAAGGGAAGTCGGAAGAACGAGCGCCGCAAATCATGCACTCATGGCCTAACAAGTCAGTGGGATGGATTGTTGGGAGACTTCCTTGGGAATCGCAGCGGGAGACGTACTTCTACTTCCAGATTGCCTGTTTTTTGTTCTGCGGCAGTACCGAACCGTGCCGCGTGGGGTTTATACGGGTAGGTGAGCGGAGAGGTTGGACAGGCGCGGTGGTGGGGGCAGTGAAGGTAGAGGGGAGGCAGGGAGTCATGGGGGCGGGAGGGAGGACAGGGAAGTGCCTTTTGTGCGGTTGTGCAGACGGAGGGGATCAGGGAGAGCGGGGGGTACAAGGGGACCAGCAGCCGTGGCAAGACGCAGCCTTCACCGCGTGCGACATGTCAGAATGGGGATCCAGGTTTACGACCCCAACATGGTGAAGCCTCTCGTGCGCACCTCAAGGGCGTCTTGCCCGGCCGAAGGGGGGAGCGAGAGAGATAGAGAGAGCGAGAGGAAAAGAGGAGTGAGAGATATTGAGAGAGAGAGAGAACAAACAAACAAAACACAGAGCGAGACAGATAGCGACAGAGAGGGAAAGAGAGAAAGAGGGAAACAGAGAGACAGAGAGAAGACACACGAGGCAGACAGACACGTAATCGAAAACGGGGGAAACATAGTGACAGTGAGCGAGGTGAGCGAGGAAGAGAGCCCCAGCTCCACCTCCTCAGAGATTGGGACAGCAATGGGTGGAGAGAGATCCTCATTTGCATTCCCCTCTTCTTTTTCCTCTCCGTCCTCCCCCCTCCGATGGTGCAGAAACAAGGTCCTCTCTCCGGCAACCGCGCCCTGTTTTCTTCTTATTCTTCTGGTTCTCTTCGGCCGCATCTTCTGGCAGTGCCGTTCACCATTTTCCGCTTCCTCTGACTCCCCCACATAGCATGTGGCGCCGATTCGCTTGAGTTTCCGTCGTTCCGCATTCGCTTCCTGCAACCCGGCCTTCCTGGAGGCCAGGGCGTTTAGCGCGTGTGTCGCTCTTTGCGGGTCGCTTCAGGGCGACGGCGGACTCGTTCGTTCGTTCGTTCGTTTGTCACCCTTCGCTCCCCCCTTCCCCATCGCTTGCTCACCCTTGTGACACCTTGTGGATCGCAGCCCCCCCTCCGCCCCCCTGGGGTCCTGGCAATTGCGCATCGCCGAGGTCTCCACCGTCGACAGCGCACCTTTGGTCCCCGATGCCTGCCTCTGCGGCCTCGGAGGGGAGGGTGAGGAAAAGGGGGGGAACCTCATGAGGAGGAGAGGGAAGCAGGGGAGGAAGACCGAGGGATGGATGGGATGGAGGGGCGTGCTCCCATTGAGCTGGCGGCGGAAGCGTAGGATGCAGCTTCGTTGAAGCAAGGAGCCACGACCCAGAGAGGGTTCGGAAGCGACCCTGCTGCGACGGCTCTGGAAGACTGTCCGCCAGCACTGGAGGGGGAGGAGGGGATGGAGGCGAAGGCAGTGCTCTTCTGGGGGCCCGTGCGAATGCTTGGGGCGACGCTGGGCCACCCTCCCAGGCGCGCGACACGCGCAGAAGCCGGGTCGGAGGCGCCAGCATGCCGGTCCGGCGCTGTCCCTGAAAATCTGCGTTGCACGGGCATCCGAGGGCACCGCCTCTTGCGATCACCTCCGCCCGAAGCCGCGGGTGCGGGACTGTGACAGGAAGGGGGAGAGGGAGCCACCCATGTGGACAGGGGGGAGGAGGGGAGGGGGAAGAGGAGGGGGAGGAGGAGGAGGAGGAGGAGGAGGAGGAAGAGGAGGAGGAGGAGGAGGAGGAGGGGGAGGAGGAGGACCAGTGTAAACCCAAGAGTCATCAACGATATTGGCATAAACCCTCCCTCCCAGCTCCCTCTTCATATGCCCCTGCAACGGTTTGTTTCTGTAGAGGGAGCTGCCTCGTTGGAAGACAACCGTTTGAAGTCCCTTACGCATGCCAAAACAGTTGTCTTGGGATTCCAACGCCACAGAGCAACCTGACTGTTGCGGCCATTCCTGCGACGTCAACACCGCGAATCAACGTAAATGTTGCACCCGCATAATCCTGAATCCTTCCAAACACACAAGAACTTGTACTTTGAATCATGGGAATACGTGGAAGGCTTGCAAGTTGTATAAGCGAATGTGCGCCTCGCTAAGGCGAGAGCCACATTTCGAAAAGGAACCGCCCTCAACCCTGGAAATTCTTGCAATTGATTGAAATGAATGAACGCGGCACTAAAGCGAGAGCCACAGTTTGAAAACCATTCGCCATCAATCCGTGAATCTCTTGCAACGTTTAAAGCGAATGCACGCGGCGCTAATGCGAGAGCCACATTTTGAAGACGACCCGCCCTCCATCTGCGAAGTTGCTGCAAATGTTTAAGCTTCAGAACGCTAAGTGGTGAGGAAGCCTCAGGCGAAACGCCCCCGCCCTAAAAACTGGCCTCGGGGTGCGACAGTTGCAAAGCTATCTATAAGGAAGAGGAATGGCCCGAGCCCAGACCGCCCGGCCCAGCCCAGACCCGAGAGGGCTTGGAGACAGGGCGGGGGCGAAGAGCTCCAGTCCCGAGCAGCGTCCCGCCGGGCCGACGACGGGGAGCCCCCGAGGACCCACGGCCGAGCCCGCATCTGTCCCCCCCCCACAGAGGCAACGAGCCTCAGAGGACTTTCGGAGACCTCCCAAGGCCACCGGAGGCCTCGAGGGAGCAGCAACAAAGCTCCCCAGAGACGATCAGTGCTGACTGCGAAATGCATAATCGCGCAGCTCGTGGGACTTTGAATCTTCACGAGTTGAATGCATGGTGGCTGGCTCTCTGGCGAGAGGCAGCTCCCCAGAGACCTCCGAATACCTCCATAACCCTCCGAAGACCAGCATCAGCCGCCGAGGAACAGGGAAGGCCTCCAGACAGGCAGACCCCTGGGAACACATCCACACAAACGCACACACGGGGCAAGCGAGCCCACCAACCCACCAGGGGGCACAAAAGGGGACCAGAGAGGACCCCAGGAGAACCCCGCAATGGCCGAAAACATGTCACCTTCACCACCACTACCATCACCATCACCATCATCACCACCATCATCATCAGCAGCATCATCAACCTCATCAGCATCATTATCATCATCACCACCGTCATCATCATCATCATCATCATCATCATCATCATCATCATCATCATCATCATCATCATCATCATCATCATCATCGTCATCGTCATCGTCATCGTCATCAACATCAGCATCGTCATCGTCATCGTCATCGTCTTCGTCATTAGCATCGTCATCAGCATCAGCGTCAGCACCATCATTCTCATGATCAGCATCGCCATCATCATCATCAGCATCACCATCATCATCATCATCAGCATCATCATCATCAGCAGCATCATCGTCATCACCATCGCCATAATCATCAGCACCACCATCATCAGCATCACCATCATCATCGTCGTTATCATAATCATCATACTCATCATCAGCATCCTCGCCATCATCATCATCGTCATCAGCAGCAGCTGCAGCAGCAACATCATCATCATCATCATCATCATCATCATCATGATCGTTATCATCATCATCATCACCACCTTCCCAATCGCCATCGATACCACCAACATCATCACCATTTCATCACCACAGTCATCGCCATCATCACCATTATCGTCATCGTTGCAATCATCACCACCACCAGCATCATCCTCATCATGAGTATCATCGGCATCAACATCTTCATATTTCGCCATCATCATCGCCACCATCATCAGCATGATCAGCATGATAATTATTTTCAGCATCGCCATCATCATCACCACCATCATCATCACAAGCAGCATCATTATCATCAGCATCAGTATCATCACCATCAGCGTCAACATCTTCATCTTCATCATCATGAGCAGCAACTGCAGCATCACTGTCATTATCATCAGCATCATCATCATTGGCAGCAGCATCACCACCATCATCACCATCATCAGCACCGTCAACACCATCATCAACACCATCAACACCATCATCATCATCATCAGCAGCAGCAGCGGCAGCAGCAGCATCGACATCATCATCATCAGTATCAGCAGCAGCAGCAGCAGCATTAGCAGCAGCAGCATCAGCATCAGCATCAGCATCATCAGCAGCAGCATCATCACTATCAGCAGCATCATCATCAGCATCATCATCAGCTGGAGCAGAAACAGCATCGCCACCATGGGCACCATCACCACAACCACCCTCACCATCACCATCGGGGGCGGCGGAGAGAGGGGGGGGGGCAGGGCGGGAGCAGCGCGCCCGCCGGCGCGCTCGGCCGCCCGCTGGGGCCCGCGCAGCTCCCGGCACGGCCCGCCGCGGCGGGGCCACGGGCGTGCGGCGGCCGTCGCCGGGCGCCGCCTCCCTCCTGGGCGCCGCCTGTCCCGTTGTCCCGTTCTTCGTTGTTCGTCCTGCGTTGTTCGCTGGTCGCTCGTTCTCTTCGCTGTGCGCTCTCATGCGCCGCCCGGGAGGCCCTCGTCGCCACGGCTGGACTCGCCTCGGAATCCGGGTCAAAACGCATCCCAGGAGAGGTCCGGGGAGTGGCGGTATCGATACAGTCAATTCTGATAGTAAGGGTGGGCGGTAAGGATGCCAGGGCCTTGAATGCCCATGTCTAAGCTTTCGAGCAGGGCAGGCCATCGAAAGGGTTGAAGGATTGACCGAGGCGGCAGCGATGCAAAGGTACCCTCGGGAATCCTTGCAGTCGGTTTCGACTGGGGCGCGTGGACGGGGCCTCAGGAGGACCGCCGCTTCCCGCGCGGGGGCCCTTCTCCTCATCGGTGGCCTCTCGGTGCGTACCCGATGCGAGCCGGATCGTCACCATCATCACCATCACCATCATCAACACCATCATCAACACCATCATCGCCACCACCATCACCATCCTTTTCCTCCATTCCCCCCCCTTCTCCTTCTCCTCCTCTTCTTCATCCTAACCTCTTATCCCGCCATCATAATCGTCACCACCATCACCACCTTCATCATCATCATCATCATCATCATCATCATCATCATCATCATCATCATCATCATCATCATCATCATCATCATCATCATTATCATTATCGTTATCGTTATCGTCATCGTCGTCATATTTCTCGTCGTCCTCTGTCTTCTCCATCCCCGGGTAGTTGTTCTGCTCATCTTGCCCTCTTCCCTCATCTTGCTCTTGACCTTCCTGTCGTCCCCAATCCTTTCGCTTCATCCTTGCCTTTGCCTTCATCTTCCTGCTCCTCCTTCCTCACCGTCCTTGCCTTTGCCCTCATCTTCCTCGTCCCCATGCCATTGTCATCCTCACCGTCCTTGCTGTTGTTCTCCTTGCCGTTGTCATCCTCATGTTCCTCCATCCCCCTCCCGCCCATCGGTGGCAGAGAAGCCCTACCTCGTCTTCCGCGGGGAGCGCTGGCACATCGCAGTTCCGCAGCTGGCGGCGCAGGCGCGCGGCGCGCTGTCGGACGACGCCCGTGACCGGGCGGAGCTGATCGGCATGGACGCCGCCGCCCGGGGTGACGCCATCGCCGGGAGACTGGATGGAATGGGAAGGACGAGGATGAGGAGGAGGAGGAGGAGGAGTCGACGGGACATGAGAGGAAAGAAGGGGCGAGGAAGAGGAGGGTGAGGATGAGGAAATGAGGATGGGGTAGGGAAGGGCGAGGATGATGTGGAGGGAGAGGAGGATGGGGAGGAGAGGAGGAGAGGAGGGAAGGGTGAGGATGAGGAAATGAGGATGGGGCAGGGAAGGAGGATGGGGGGGAGAGGAGGAGGAGGAGGAGGAGGAGGAGGAGGAGGAGGAGGAGGAGAACCAGTGTGAACCAAAGGGTCACCACCGATGTTGGTATAAGCTCTCCCCCAAAGCTCCCTCCTCACAGGCCTCTACAACGGTTCATTTTCACAGAGGGACCTGCCTCGTTCGAAGACATCCGTTTGAAGACCCTGAAGCATGCCAAAACATTGTTCTCGATATCCCAACGTCACGGATAATCCTGACTTCTGCGTCCTGACGATCATCAACCGTGCCAGAACACAATTCCTCGGACTTAACACCGCGAATCATCGTAATTGTTGCGCCCCCATAATCGTGAATCCTTCCCAAAAAACAATTTCTGGTACGTCGATCATGGGAAACCGTCAAACTCTTCCAATCGTTGAATGCTACTGTGCGCGGCGCTAAGGCGAGAGCTACATTTTGAAAAGGAACCGCCCTCAACCCGTGAAACTCTTGCAACTTTTGAAAACGAATGTGCGCGCGGCGCTAAGGAGATAGCCACATGCTGAAAACCACCAGCCCTCAATCCGTAAAAACTCTTGCAAATGCTTAAAACGAATGTGCGCGGCGCTATGTCGAGAGCCACATTTTGAAAATCACCCGCCCTCAATCCGTGAAGTTCTTGCAAATTTTGAAAACGAATGTGCGCGGCGCTCAGGCGAGAGCCACATTTTGAAAACCACCCGCCTTCAATCCGTCAATCTCTTCCAAATGCTGAAAAACGAATGTGCGCGGCGCTATGGCGAGAGCCACATTTTGAAAATCACCCGCCCCCAATCCTTGAAGTTCTTGCAAATTTTGAAAACGAATGTGCGCGGCGCTCAGGCGAAGCCACATTTTGAAAACCACCTGCCCGCCATCCGTGAAACCGTTGCCAATGTTTAAAGCTTCAGGGTCATAAATGGTGAGGAAGTCTCAGGCGAAACGCCCGGCCCGCCCTAAACATTACCCTCGGGGTGCGACAGGGAGAAGCTGGAGGCGGAGGATGGAAAGGAATGGAAAGGGATGGAAAGGGATGGGCGAAGATGAGGAGAAGGAGGAGGAGGAGAAGGAATATGAGAGGGTAAAGAGGGGGACGAGCATGAGCAGCACGCTGAGAGAGATGTAGAGGCAGAACTTTGGGAGGAGAAGGAAGGAGACTTAGGTAGAAGTCGCGTAGATGACGACAATGGGAAAGAGGATTAGGATGATGAGGGGTAAGGAGGAACAATATTATGCACCAGACAAAGGAGGAGCAGAAGGAGGGGAGGAGAATGAGACGGGATGCGAATACAGAGGATCGAGAGCAGGAGGAGCAGCAGCATGACCAGCAACAGACGCCTGAGCATGACCCAAGCGGCAGTTGCTGTTAAGTTTCGTTAATGCGTGGTAGAAGCAGCCCCTGCACTCTCATATAATCGGTTCCTTGACGTCGCAGTTTCGCGTGCCATATTGCCTTCTGCCGCCATTCTGCTGGCATTGCTATGGCAGGCATCGCGTGCCGGAAGTGCCAGGTTGTCCTCACGCTTCTCCGTCCGTTTCCATGCGCACCGGGAGCTTCCACACGCGGGATTCTTTCCACGCCCGCTGCAATCAAGGCTCGAGGGAAGGCAGAGGTGCGATGATGGCGCAACTTCGAAACTCTTCTTTCCACAGACGGGGCCTCTGCTCGGGCAGTTTGAGATGTGTGTGTCGTGTTTCCTGGGTGACCAGACTACAGTCTCCTCGTGTCGCAGTCCGTCACTTTTGCACCAGTGGCCTGCGGTGGCGGACGAGGAGGAGAAGGAGGAGGAGCGGCAGCAGGTGGCAGCAGGTGGCAGCAGGCCCGAGGCAGTGGTGGGAGCGGGCCAGGCGCGGGCCAAGGGCGGACGGCATGCCACATGGGGGGGAGAGGATGAGGAGCACGAGGAGGAGGAGGACGACAAGGAAGGAGGAGGAGGAGGAGGAGGAGGAGGCGGAGGAGGAGGGAGGACGACGAGGCAGGAGGAGGAGGACGACCAAGAAGGAGGAGGAGTAGGCCTCCTGAGGCCCTCTTGGGGCTGCGGGGGGCGGGATGGCGGCGCGGGCAGCACCCGCCCCCCGCCCCGCGGCGCGGCGCGCGCTGGGGCCCCACGGGGGAGTGCAGGCGCAAGAGGCACGGGCAGCCGGCAGCGTCGGCTGCGTCGGCGCGAGTCGAGTTTCCGAGGGCTCAGAGCCCCCCAAAAGGTTGCGGATCGAGCGTCCCCCAGGCCTCCCCGAGCGGGCCTCCGAGTCCAGTGACGGTGAGCCCCCAGGCCCCCCGATCTGGATTCGCCCGACCAGCACCCGAAGTCAGGTGGTCCCAGTGCCGGGATGGACGTCTTCAACAGCATCAGGGTCGGGCGCGAGTGTATACGACGCGTCGGCGCCAGAGGGCAGGGCAGGAGCAGGAGCACCGAAGAAGAACTAACGGTATGAGCGTAAACTTTCGGCTCTCCACGCGGATTTCTTGGATCGGGGTTCCCCACCGCGCAGGATCAGGTCTACGTGGCCCGCCCCGGCGACGACGCGGCGAGGATAGAAGAAGGCGTGCCTTGGCTGCTCAGCGGTTCAAAGATGGGGCCCTGAGGGATGGGGACCTAAGGGTGGGAATGTTTCTCAGGTTGGATTTTCATGACTTGAGGCACCTCGCCATTACGGCCCCGATCCCTCAGGACCCCACTCTGGAACCACCGAGTTGCTCTCCCCCTCCTTCATCTTATTCGCCTGCTGCTCTATCTTCTCCCTCGTCCCCTCCTTTACCGTCGCCTCACCACTCGTGCGCATCCTCGCCCTCCCGCCGTTCTCATGTGGGCAAGTTCCCGCGATGGGCCGACCTTGCTTGCGGCACTCCCGCTTGTACAGCGAGGGCGAATTTGTCGAGGTAAGGGGTAGGCGGGAGATGCATGCAACTAGTGAGTTGGGCGAGGTGTTTTCAACATGTATTATTGCTGCCTGCATGTCGCATCGCTACCCCTGTTCGTACGAGGCTGCCTTCACCGTTGAAGATGCAAAGTGTTCCGACCCAAGCGGTACTAAAGCCATCAACGCTACCATCTCCATTGAGGAAGTGGCCATCAACAATGGTATGTCGCAGTTCGGCTCGAGCGCATCAATAGACGCGCGCTTGAGTGTGTACCCACGGCGCGTAGGACTGGGAGCAGCGACGGGGGGTAGGACGACAAAGCCCTTCGCTTTCTCCTGTGAGGTCTCCTGGTGCCCCTCCTCCTTCTCCTCCTCCTCTTCCTCCTCCTCCTTCATCCTCTTCTCTGAATGTTTTGCCCACTTGGCGCTATCAGTGGTTCGACGCCGATCTGTTCACAGTTGCGCATCGGCGTCTTCTCCCCATCTTCCTCCTCCTCCTCCTCATCCTCATCTTCATCCTCCTCCTCTTCTCCTTTCATCCAAATCCCTTTCATCATCTCTCGCATCATCCTTCTTTCTCCTCCTCCGTCTCCGTCTCCGCCTCCTCCTCCTCCGCCTCCTCCTCCTCCTCCTCCTCCTCCTGCTCCTCCTCCTGCTCCTCCTCGGGCACCTCTCCCCCTCCCCCGTCGCCCTCCCGCCCTCCCCTCTTGCCGCCCCGCCCCCTCGCGGCCGCTGCGGGCGCCCGGCCAGGCATCGCCGGCAAGCGGGGCCTCCTGATCACGCCGGGCATCTACGGCCTCGCCTCGCCGATCCGGGTGGACGAGCCGGGCTTCGTCGTGCTGGCGGGGGAGACGGGGAGAGGGGGGCGGAGGGCAAGCCAGGTGCGCTCGCGTCATATCTGACGTCCTGCCCCTCCCTCCCATCCCCTACCACGGCGTAGATCCCCTCTCCATTCGCACAGTCCGATGCCGAGCAGGGCAATGATGGCGAGAGGGTGATTACGCGATGCATGGTGGGGCACGGCATGGCATGGCGTCGAAGAGCACGGCAGAGCGTAGCATGCCATAGCATGGCGTGGTTTTGCGCAGTGAAGCATCCCATCACAAAGCAGAACAACGCAAAGCATGGCATCGCACAGCGGCGCAGAACACAACACCGCGCAGCACGTCATGGCATGGCGCCGGGTTCCTTGGAGGGTAGGTGGATCGTCTTCGAGAAGTCTGGGCCAGTCTGGAGTCGTGGCTCCATGTCTAGCTCCTTGGGCTCCCCGAAAAGCTCCACACAAGGCGGGGCTGATGGAGAGCACCCGCGGACTCTGCTTTCAACATCGCCTTCTCAAAACAGTAACGGGGCTCCCGCTTGATACTTCCTGAAAACGACGACGCCTCAAAGTGGGGGGCTTCCGCGGCCCCAGAAATCAACGAATCGACACCGAATGTGGAATTACTTCCGATGGTGTTGTCGTTTTTTTTTTTTTTAGATTTTGGGGCCTATTTGGAAGGACCGAAGACGCCTCGCTGCAGCGCGAGCACGATTTGGAACAACCAGGGGCGCAGAAATGTGGCCAACGATTCAGCGGGAGCAACTATTTGAAAACAAGCCAAGCGTAAACCCATTTCCCGGGAATCTTGTGTGTAAAAATGTACGCGGAGGGGGGCCGGACATTTTCCAGACGTCATCAAGGGAGAGAGGAGAGTAGTATTCATATTTTGATACTGTAGAGGGGTGAAGGAGGGAGGAGGCGGAGGAGGGCACGAGGGGGATGGGCGGGAGGGGGATGCGGCAGGGGTGGCGAGGATGCGGAAGAGGAGGAGGAGGAGGAGGAGGGAGAGGAGGAGAGGAGGAGGAGGCGGCTCATGACGCTCCAGCCCCCAGGTGCGCAAGGAGGGGGGCGCTGGAGGGAGCAGCGGGGGCGGGACATGGGGAGGACGAGTGGCGGGGGCTTGGAGAGGGAGGAGTCTATGCAGGGAGGAGCACGAGCAGGAGCAGGGCGAGTATGAGCCGCAGGGGGAGGCAGAGAAGCAGGGTGAGGGTGAGGGTGAGAGGGTGAGGGTGAGGAGGAGGAGGAGGAGGAGGAAGAGGAGGAGGAAGAGGAGGAGGAAGAGGAGGAGGAGGAGGAGGGGACGCGCGGCGGCCGGTGGGTCTCTCCCGCCCCCCCCCCGGGCGGGCGGCAAGCCCAAGGCATGTACTGGTACTCCTGGCCGCCTCCCTCCTCCTCGTCCTCCTGGCCCCCTGGCTCCTCGTCCTCCTGGCCCCTTTCCTCTTCGTCCTCCTGGCCCAGTCCCTCCCTGCCTCCCTCCCTTTCTGCCTCCCTCCCTCCCTCCATCCCTTCCTCCTTCTCCTCCTCCTCCTCCTCATTTCTCTTTTCTCAAGAGCGAAAGAAGGACGTACACGTATATGAATCCACGATGGTTTCGAGAGTATTGCGCGTACGTTCGTATCACGCGGCCCGTCTCGCGGATTGGGGCACCATGTTCATGTAGGTGGGCGCGTACGTCTTTCGTGCGCTCCATGTCTTCCTCATGATCCTCCTCCTCCTCCTCCTCCTCCTCCTCCTCCTCCTCCTCCTCCTCCTCCTCGTCCTTGTCCTCGTCCTCCCTCCCTCCCTCCCTCCTTTCCTCCTCCTCCTCCTCCACCTCCTTCTCCTCCTTCTCCTCCTCCTCCTCCTCTCCTCCTCTTTCGGTTCCTGGTAGCTGGACAGTCGTTCAGACGGAGCCTCTCCCTTCTCCTCGTACTTCTCCTCCCCCTCTTCCTCCTCCTCCTCCTCCTCCTCCTCCTCCTCCTCCTCCCTCCTTATTCCCCCCTCGTCCTCCTCCTCCTCCTCCTCCTTCTCCCCCTCGTCCTCCTCCTCCTCATCCTCATCATCCTCATCATCATCTCATCATCATCATCATCATCATCATCATATCATCATCATCATCATCATCATCACATCATCATCATCATCACATCATCATCATCATCATCATCATCATCATCATCATCATCATCATCATCATCATCATCATCATCATCATCATCATCATCATCATCATCATCATCATCATCATCATCATCATCATCATCAGCATTACCATCATCATCATCATCATCATCATCATCATCATCATTATCATCCTCATCCTCATCCTCATCAGCATCATCATCATCACCATCATCATCATCCTCATCCTCATCCTCATCCTCATCCTCATCCTCCTCCTCATCATCATCATCACCATCACACTCATCAAAATCATCATCATCATCATCATCATCATCATCATCATCATCATCATCATCGTCATCATCATCATCAAAATCATCAAAATCATCATCATCATCATCATGATCATCATCATCATCATCATCAGCATCATCATCATCATCATCATCATCATCATCATCATCATCCTCATCCTCATCCTCATCCTCATCCTCATCCTCATCCTCATCCTCGTCATCATCATCAGCAGCATCCTCCTCCCCTTCCTCATCCTCCTCCTCCTCGATCCCCTTCTTCCTGCCGTCCTCCCCGGGCCAGGCGGCGCGCGCGATCCGGGGCCGCAAGCCTTGTCGGCTCCAGAGGGGGGGAAGCGGCCGCGGGGCACACCGCGGATGCTGCGGGCCCTGCTCTGGGGCGGGCCTGGCTGCGACCGCGAGGCGCCCGCGGTGGGGGGGACGGGGCGCGCCCGCTCCCCGTGGGGAGGAGGGCCCGAGCCCCCGACCTCCGACCGCAGTCGGGCCGCCGAGGTACGAGGTCGAGGTCGGCCGGGGGAGCGCGCCCGGATGCCCTTCGTGTCGGCTGGATACTCCCCAGACCCCCTCGAGTAATGAAAAAATCATGACGAGAGGTTTTCCTTCATTTTCGGCCTCCGGGGGCCCTCACCGGGCCTCGGGAGCGTCAAAAAACGACTCAGGATGCAAAGCCGGTCATGGGGAAAGGGTCGGGACTTCTGGGGGTCGACGTAATGAAAAAATCATTACGTCGGGGGTCTGGGTCTCGTGCATCTTGGGGGGGGCCAGCCTCGAGCGTGCTTCAGTCTGGGCCGCGGGGGGCCGCGTGTTCTCGAGGGACGTGCTGCGGGCCCAGGTCCCTTCTGCACGTGTTCCAGTGGCGTGCTGACCTCGGCCCTCGGCCACTGTCGGTCCCTGCGGGGGGGGGGCCATACAAAAAAACGGATCCAGGGCGATCTCGGGGCCGCGGGCTGAGAGAGCCACATCGGCGGGCGTCAGGGCCGCAGGGGGGGGGGCAGAGCCACCTGAGAAACGCTCCAGAGGAGCTCCCCCCCCCAAAAAAATACCATAGAGCCCTCCACCGCGAAGCCAAGCGCCCCAAAGCCTCCTCGAGCCTCGCTCCTCACGAGGCGCTGGTGGCCCCCCTGGTGGTGACCCTTCTCACAGACCCCCGACGTCATGATTTCACAACGTCGGCTTCTGGAGGCCTCGACCCATTCCCCCGGGACCGGCTTTTCCTCCCGAGCCGTTTCCTGACGGCCCCGGTGCCCGACGAGGGCCCCTGGAGACCCAGCAAGATCGCGGAGAGTCCCTGTCTTGATGTTGCCATGGCCCGAAGGGGTCTGGGCTTGGCCCTGCCCCGAGCCGCAGAGGGGAGCGCCCCTCGCCGCCCCGGTGCCGAGCGCTCCTGGCCCTGACGGCCTGGGCTCTCGCGAGCGGCCCGCCCCCGGGGCGGCGAGGCGCCGCTCCGCCGGGTCGTGGTGGCCGGCCGATGCACCGTGGCTGGGCGACGACGACGACGACGACCACGACCACGACCACGACCACGACGACGACGACGACGACGACGACGACGACGAGCCCTCCGTTGCTGGGCGAGGCTCATCAGAGAGAGCACGACCGGACCGGTCCGCGCCTGACCAGCCAGCGTGGCCGTGAAGGAAGCGGGTCCAGAGGCAACGGGGTCCTGAGTTTTCCGCCGTGTTGCGCTTCCTGGGGCCTCCACGGGCCCCGGCCCCGGGACTGTCAGAAAAAGACTCGGGATAAAGAGCTGGTCCTGGTGGAAGGCCCCCGCCGTGGCATTATTCCCCAATCAGTGCTTGCACTGAAGGGGTCCTCCTAGCGGAAGTTGAAAGATTTGGCGACAGTTTCCCGCCGATTTTGGTAGCAGAGGCTGGGTTCCTGGGTTCCCGGTTCCGGGTTCCCGGGTTCCCGGTTATTGGTTCTGAGCCGATTTCGGTGGGTTCTGGGTTCCCGGGCTCCAGGGTTCCCGGTCGATCTCCTCAGCGAAAGCCATCCATTGATTGGGGTTTTTCTCTGGTGTATATTCGGAATAGGTACGGGAAGAACGTGGACGAAGAGCGACAACGAGTCTTGTCGGTTTCGAACGGGACTCACGGTCGGCGTCGCCGCGGGCGTTGCCCATTCGAGGCAGAATGCCGCCGGTCCAACAGCGGCTGCTGTTGGTTTCGGGCATCATTCTCTGCTGGGCCTCGCACACCTCGCCCCAGGAGGCGGCGTCGCCGTGCCCGTCGCCATGAGCCCGTTGTTTGTCTCCTGGCGACGAAGGGACGTGACCAGAAGGGAGGGAGGGGGGGAGGAGGGGGAGGAGGGGGGGAGGGGGAGGAGGAGGAGGAGGAGGAGGAGGAGGAGGAGGAGGAGGAGGAGGAGGAGGAGGAGGAGGAGGAGGAGGAGGAGCTGGCGCAGGAGGCGCACGGCCTGAGGCGGACCAGGGGGGGCCGGTCACGTCACGATCCGCGCCAGGGCCGTCTGGGAAGGCTTGGGAGTGGCCAGTTTCCGGACGGCGCTGGCGCGAATCGTGGCGTGACCACGGGACCAGGGGAGAGTGGGGGGGGCGGGGCCGGTAACGGGCGCTGTCGCGAGCACTCGCAAAACGGATGCCATCCGCCACGGTCACCGCTGTCCAGGTAGCGATCCTGTCTGAGTGCATGCAGCCGTTTTTGTGCTCCCGAGCAGTTCCTTTTTGCGTGCCGTCTGCGCCGGGATGGTGGACCTCTTCGCCGACTCCCTTGACCTGCCCACGCTGCGCCCCACGACGGAGACTCTGCTGGAGGAGGATGAGGAGGATGAGGAGTATGAGGAGGAGGAGGAGGAGGAGGAGGAGGAGGAGGAGGAGGAGGGTGAGGAGGAGGAGGAGGAGGAGGAGGAGGAGCAGGAGGAGATGAGGAGATGAGGAGATGAGGAGATGAGGACGAGGAGGAGGATGAGGATGAGGACGAGGACGAGGAGGATGAGGACGAGGACGAGGAGGATGAGGACGAGGAGGATGAGGACGAGGAGAGGGATGATATCCAGAGTATCCCCAGAAGGCATCAGTGACGCAGCAACACGCCCTCCAGTGCCAAGGTCCTCATCGGTTACGTCCCTACCGACATTCGTGTTCACCCTGGGAAGCGCCCCCCATGGAGAGGAAATCGCCCCATAGGCCTGCCATTCGGGCGAGAGGCCCGTTTTGAAGAGCAGAAGGTCCCTATCCTTCCAGCGAGAAGATGTGCGAAGAGGTCGAACCATACAGTTTGACGAGGAGTCGATTCCAGCGGTGGCCCGCCCCATTTGGAAGAGGAGCCGCCCTACGTCCGCGCACGTGCTGCACGGTTCAAGCTTCTGGTTGAACACGTGATGAAGGCTCTTTCGACATGTCGGCGCGCCGTTTGTTCCCACGCGCGGCCTTCCGTTTTTGAGAGGGCGCCTCGGCCACAAGGGCAAATTCCGCCTCAGCCTCAGACGCAAGGTTTGCCGTTCGTTTACCGCGGTGCCAGCTTCGTCTACTTGAGCGTGTTTCGAACAAACGGCGCGGCGAAAGATCCCTGGTGTAACAAAAACAAATGCTCTTCATTCGAGCAGCCCCGTGGGTACCTGGCAGACGGATGCACGCGGCGCCACAGCGATAGGCACATCTAAAACACCAACCACCCCCTATCCGTGCACGCGTTGGGAAGATTAAAGGCGAACGCGCACGGCGCTACGGTGAGAGCCACAAAGAGACTCTGCAGGGTCATCTGACTCGGGCGATCGTAACGCCTAGCCCGCCCTACCAGGACGTATTGTGGTGCGACGCGGAGCTAGAAGTAATCTGTAGGTGAGGAGGTGGAGGAGTAGCAGGAGCGCCGGCACGTCTACTGGTGCGACGCGGAGCTGTAAGGAATCTGTAAGTGAGGAGGAGGAGAAGGGGGAGGAGGAGGAGGAGCAGCAGCGCCAGCAGGAGCAGGAGTAGCATCGGAGCAGCAGGAGCAGGAGCAGCGCCCACACTGCGTCCAGAAAGGGGAGGATAGTGATGAGATGGAGAAGAGGGATGGACGGGAGGAGGAGGAGGAGGAGGAGGAGGAGGAGGAGGAGAGGCTTGCTTTAGTGTTCTGCTCGTCGGAACCGTATGTCGCAGTCACAGTCGGACTGGAGTGAAACATATCATTCAGCTAGGGCCCGCGAGGTTGGCACAAGAGGCAGACGTCGATTGCTGGCAGTCGGCGTCCGTGTGGATTTGAGTATGAGGCCTCCTATCTCGGTGCGAGCGCCGATGCCGACCGCCGCAGGGAACGCGACGAAGCGGACGAACGAAACAGGAGAAACAGCTGGAAGTGCAACGTGATCATTTTCTTATTCATTGTTTTGCCGATCGGCGCGGGCCCTCGCACCCCTCCCCCTCCCATGGAGTGGATCTTGGCTGTTCTTGGCGCCTGTTTCAAGCAGGTGGAGTCTCCCCCGTAGGACGCACTGTTGCAACCAGTCGCATTAAGCAGAGGTCGGGAGCCAGACCCCTCCCCCCCCCGTCCGCCCAATGTCGAAACGCCGAATAAGAAGCGTTCACCAACCTTGGCGGAATACATGGCTACATCTGAGAATACGCGGGAGAGTTGAATAGAACATTGGATATGAGAACGTTCACCAAGATATGCTTGCAGGCTAGGCGCAACAGACAGAGACCTGTCTCTGTCGAGGAGGCGCTCGCTCAGTACAGTTCGTTACGGATAACCCAATACTGTTTGACATAGTTTCGGACATAGTGAAACATGCGGGGCAACCAGATGGCTTCATGGTTGACATGTCGACGAACATGGCGGAGATGCTCCTCGCTCTGGATTAGGGAACGTTGCTGGATGGCTCACTGATCCTGGATAGCTCCTTGATGGCTTACAAGGTTTCTAGGGAAGAAGCGGCCCAATGGGGTAGCCAGTTGCACTGCCACGGCTGCCGGTCAGTGAGCGCCGCAGTGAGTTGTTTGAATTTCCAGAATGTCTGGCACTCCTTTTTCTAGCCGATCCCAGTACGTGCGCCGCAAGCGTTTGCGCAGCTTTCAGCCTCGCGCCCAGCTAGCAGGCAGCGCCTTTGCATGCAGCTACGCAGAGCCTCGCGAGCTCCTAGGCAGCGCTTCGTAGGCTCGTGCGCAGCTCCTGGGCATGAAGGCGTGGCAGCAGCGCCGAAGGCTCGCTTTGCTGCCGTGAGTGCATGTGCGAGTAGTGCCGCGCACGGCCCTGCACGGACGTGCGGGGATACGTGAACATCTAAAGCATTGTTCCGCTGCCTGGGTGTGTTGGACCGCGCAGGTGAGGCGTCAGGCGGTCCCGACAGACGGAGGCGCAGGGTTTGCAACACATAGGTTGGTTATCAAGCAAATTGGGTAGAGGACGATCTATGATATCAAGTTTGCATCCAGTTTACGCCTGATTCGGATCTTGGGCTCTTCGTGTGGAACGGTGGTCGCCGACGCAGCGGACAACAGACGTTTGCAACCGCCTCTCAGGGGCCGGCGCGCTGATTCTTCCACTGTGATCGTCGCGACGCGTGCTCAGTACTGTCCGGTGGGGGCCCAAAGCATCCTATAGAGGCCGTATGCTAAGCCATGCGATGCGTTGTCTTAGGGATTTGGCCTGCTTTTCTCTTGAAGGAGTGCCGACATGCAGCCCCTGGATGCCCCACGCAACGCGCACACGATGCAAGCGTTTGGAAATCCGCCGATGCATGCTGATGTTCAGTCCCTGTTTCGATCTGGCGAGACATGTGAGGTCTAAGCCGTTGCGAAATAAAGACTGGAGGAGGAGGAGTAAAGGGGGAGGAGAAGGAGGAGGAGGAGGAGGAAGAGGAGGAGGAGGACGAGGAGCGGAACGAGTAGGAGGAGGAGATAGACAAGGCGGAAGGGAGTGCGGAGAAAGAGCAACAGCAGCATGACCAGCAGGAGCTTCAGGGCCTACCCACACTGCGGCCAAAGACGAGACCATGGAGGAGGAGGAGGAGGCGGAGGAGGAGGAGGAGCAGGAGGAGGAGGAGGAGGAAGAGAGGGGCGATGAGGAGGAAGAGGAGGAGAAAGATCACGATGCATCGAGGGAGGAGGAGGAGGAGGAGGAGGACGAGGACGAGGACGAGGTGGACGTGGAAATGACAACTTGTGAGGACAAGGAGAGCGGATGATGATAATGATGATGTTGATGATGATGATGATGTTGATGGCGATGATATTGGTGACGATAATGATGATGATGGTGGTGGCGATGATGATGATGATGATGATGATGATGATGATGATGATGCTGATGATGACGATGATGCTGATTGAGATGAGGATGATGATGCCGATAACGATAACGATGATGACGACCTGATGATTAGGCTGTTGATGATGAGGATGATGATGAGGACGAGGAGGATGAGGATAGGGATGATGATGAGGGTGCGGATGAGGATCATGATGATGGTGATGATGATGATGATGATGGTGATGATGATGGTGATGATGACGTGGTGGTGGTGAAGGCGTTTATGATGATTCTAGTGATTCCGATGATGATGCTGATGATGATGATGATGATGCTAATGATGATGCTGAGAATGATGATAATGTTGGGGGTGGTGATGATACCGCTGACGATGATGATGATGAGGATGAGGATGAGAATGACGACAGTGAGTGTGATGCTGATTATGACGATCATGATGCTGATGATGATGCAGATGATGATGATGATGATGAGGGTCATGGTGATGTTGATGACGATAATGGTGATGATGATGGTGATGCTGCTGATGATGATGATGGTGGTGGTGGTGATGGCGATGATGATGATGATGATGATGATGATGATGCTGATGATCGTGATGGTGATGGTGATGCTGATGGTGATGCTGATGAGGATGAAGATGATGCTGATGATGTTGATGCTGTTGATGATGACGATGCTGATGATGCTGATGATGCTAATGCTGCTGCTATTGATGATGCCGTTGATGATGATGTTGAGGTTGATGCTGATGCTCAGGCTTATGATGCTGATTATGCTGATGATGATGATGCTGATGATGAGGATGAGGATGATGAGGATGCTGCTAATGATGATGATGATGATGATGATGATGATGATGATGATGATGATGATGATGCTAACGATGCTGATGATGATGCTGATGATGATGATGATGATTATGCTGATGATGATGCTGCTGATCGTGGTGGTGATGATGATGCTGATGATGATGATGATGAGGAGGATGATGCTGATGCTGATGCTGATGATGATGATGATGATGATGATGATGATGATGATGATGATGATGATGATGATGATGATGATGATGATGATGCTGATGATGATGATGATGATGATGATGATGCTGATGCTGGTGCTGGTGCTGGTGCTGGTGCTGGTTCTGGTGCTGGTGCTTGTGCTGGTGGTGGGGGGGAGGAGGAGGAGAAGGAGGAGGAGGAGGAGGAGGAGAAGGAGGAGGAGAAGGAGGAGAAATAGAAAAAGAAGGAGGACGAGACGGAGGGAGGGAGGGAGGGAGGAACGCGATAATCATCACGAAGATGAGCAGGAGAAGGAGGGGGGGGAGGAGCAGAAAGTAAAAGAGAAGCTTAACATAAAGAAGAAAGAGGAGGAAAAGGAGGAGGAGAAGGAGGAGGAGGAGGAGGAGGAGGAGACGGCGAAGGCTGAGACGGAGGAGGGTGAGGAGGAGCAGCAGCAGGAGCAGGAGGAACACCAGGAGGACCTCTTCACGCTGCGGGCCAAGACGGAGACCCTTGTCGACGGGGTGACCTCTGCGGCGCCAGCCCGCGGAGACGCGGACGCTTGCGGCGGAGTCGAGCCGGAGGATGGCGGCAGCGCCATGTTGACCGATGAGACGTCGGAGGCGGACCTCGGCACCTTCCAGGTGATGAGGAGAAGAAGGAGCAAGAGAAAGAGGAGGGGTTGGAGGAGTGAGGTCGATGAGGAATGCAGTGTAGGAGGGCGAGATGTGAGGACGAAGATGAAGGAGGGCGAGGAGGAGGAGGAGGAGCCAGAGGAGCAGGAGGAGGAGGAGGAGGCCGAGGAGGAGTAGCATGAGCCAGAGGAGGAGGATCCAGAGGAGGAGCCAGAGGAGCAGGAGGAGGAGGAGGAGGAGGAGGAGGAGGAGGAGGAGGAGGAGGAGGAGGAGAGGGAGGAGAGGGAGGAGGAGGAGGAGGAGGAGGAGGAGGAGGAGGAGGAGGAGGAAGAGGAGGAGGAGGAGGAGGAGGAGGAGGAGGAGTGGAGCTGCCAGGGCTGACCTCGCCGCCCTTGCCGGCGGCGCAGGCGGCTGGGTTCCTCCTGAGCCATTGCGACACGGGGACGCTGGTGCACCTGCTGCGCACTAAGCAGCTGGCAGTTGCGCGAGCCGCCGCCGCCGCCGCCGCCGCAGGCGCCTACGACGCGGCCGCTCTGGAGACTCACCAGGAGCTGTCGCGCTTGGATCCCTTGACGGCCGAGCAGGGTGCCCATTGCCGCAACTGCCGCTACGCCTTTGCGGGCGCGTTTGGGGGACCTGGCCGTGGCGGCTTGGGTGGGCTTCTCGGCGCACATCCTGACGGGGACGCTGGGGAGGAACGACCTGGCCGACTTGGACGCCTCTGCCCTGCCGCTGGCCGCCGCCTGCAGGGAGGCGCTCGCAGCGCTACCTGGGCCGCGCCTCGCCGACGAGGATGACGCCGCGCCGTTGCTAAGCACCTCGGGGAAGAGAAACTGCTCACGCGTAGGCTAGACAAAAGGAGCTACGACTCCTTGCTGTGGGCCCCGAGGACTGGGCGCGACTCCTCCTCCTGCGGCGGCGCCCACTCGGCGGGCTGACAGCTGGTGAGCGGCGGGCCTTGACAGCGCTTGGAGGACGAGGCCTACCTGGACACGGCGCGGGCGGTGCTGGGCCAGGGCCTGGCGCCGCCGAACACCTCTGCTGGAACTGGCTACGAACAGGCGCACGCGCCGTCCAGCCCTGCGGCTTGCCCCTCTGCTGCAAGGTGCACCACGTCTGATGCTGCGCTTGCGGCGGGGGAAATAAAGGGCGCACAGCTGGAACGTCGAAAACGTCTGGGAACGCATTCGCGCCGAGTGTGCCCTCCTGACTGCGTGCGAGGTCCGCGTCCCGGCGTGGGACCGCTGGTGCTGGACGTCCGCGGCGCCTGGCTGCGCGGCGCGCGACCACGCGGACGCCTTGTCGTCAGGGCGCTGTCTGTGGTGCTTGTGGGCTGCGCTGGAGACGCGCCGCGAGGAGGCCTTGCTGCCTGCACCTCGACACCCATCGCGCCGATTGCCCGCGGCTGCTTGCGGACGTGACTGCCCGCTACAGCCTCCTGGGCGATCAGCGCACCCTGGCCGCCGCGGCGGACGCTGGCGGCGCCGTGGACCGTGACGGCGAGGCGGACAAGCGAGGGCGCTCGTCCGCCGGCCGCGAGCCATGGCGGGGTCTGCCGCTAACGCTGGAGACGGTCCGGCGCCACGGGCCAGCAGCGCTGAAGCATGTGCGTCGGTCTGCACGTGGCCGCGTCCAGCTGCTCGGCGGCGGGCCGGAGGCCGACGCCGCCGCCAGCGCCCTCGCCGCGCGCTTGGGCGCCGAGCTGAGCACGTGTCCGCGCCGCGGCATCGCGCCAGATTTGCACCGCCATTGGCCGCCACACCACCCGGGCGTCGGCGACCGCGCTGGCCGAGGAGCTGCCGGGCTAGGCGCCGAGGGCGCGGGCGGCTGTCGGGTCGCCGTGGTCGCGTTCATCTCCGTCGCCGTGCTCCTGGCGGTCAGGGTCCGCGGGGGTGTGGGGGGGCGCCTCGCAAACCGCCTTGCGGTCGCACGAGGAGTGGGATGGGGACTACTAGCCGGGACAAGAGCAAGATGGGAGGTCAAGGGTGGCCAAGGGGTGCTTCCATGGGGCACCTCGAGGTTTCGAGAGCTGGACCCCCAGGGAGAGGAGGGGGACGGGGGAGAAGCGAGGAGGAACAGGTGGACGACGACGAGGAAGATCACTATATGGAGGAGACTCATGAATTACAGTAGCGTCTTTGTCCTGATCCCCTCGTCTTCGTAGGTTCCTAATTTTTTCTGTTCGTCCGCGTCGTCGTCGTTTTCCTCGTTCTCCTCCTCATTATCCTCTTCCTCCTCCTGCTCCTCCTTACCCCCCTCATCCGCCTCTTCCTCCGCCTCCTCCTCCATTCCCCTTCCTTGTAAATAAGTTTTCCTTGTCGCGCACGGAGGCCTGTTGGAAGGGCGGGCCGGGCATTTCGCCTGAGACCCCCTCACCATTTATGTTTCTGAAGCTGAAACATTGACAACAGTTTCACCGATGGGGGGCGGGAGGTTTTCAACATGTGGCTTTCGCCTTAGCGCCGCGCGCATTCGTTCAAACATGTGCAAGAGCTTCACGGGTTGAGGGTAGGTCGTTTTGAAAATGTGGCTCTCGCGTGAGAGCCGCGCACACTTGCATTAAGAATTTCAAGAGGTTCACGGACTCAGGGCGGGTCGTTTTCAGACTGTGGTTCTCACTTGTTTAGCGCCGCGCGCATTCTTGTGAACATTGAAGGGTTTCACGGGTCCCCATGACCAACGTACCAGAAATTTTGTTTCGGAAAGACTGAAGATTATGAGGGTGCAACAGTTACGTTGGCTCGCGTTCTTGACGTCCCAGGAATGGCGTTTCGGCACGATTCAGGATCGCCAAGACGCAACAGTCAGGTTGATCCTTGGCGTTGGAGCCCCGAGAAATATATGTTGGCATGCAGCTCCATCGGTGGAAACGAGCCCTTGTAGGGGCCGATGAAAAGGTATATGCCAATTTCGTTGATGCCCCTTGGGTTTACACTGGTCCTCGTCCTCATTACCACCACCATCATCAACAACACCATCATCATCATCATCATCACCACCCGCTTTGAACACATTGTCTCGTCGTCAACCTCCGTGTGCCCCTGATGGTAACGCACAGCTGTCAACGTCCCTTGCGGTGGCCCTCGCGGCGACAGGAATGGTGTCACCCATGCTTAGGTCCAACAGCAAAGACTGGCTTCCACAAAGTTTGTGCCTTGGCGCCTGGAGCCGAAGGAATTCTCGTCGGCAGGTTGTCAGGTTGTGGGCTGGCCGATGTCACCGTGCTGGGCCGTGCGGCCCGAGGTGCAGTGCGATTCTTATCCTGCCCCATCTGGCCTCGAGAGTGGCCGGCGGTACTCCGTGCGTCCTTTGGCGTCCCAGCCAGTTGCCAGGCGATTGGTTTCGCATTGCCCACCATTGGTGCTCGGATCCTGGCGCATGCATGCTGCGCGAGCCACAGGGTCCACGCCTGATCCTTTGTGTTTGGAACCCTCACGCGCCATTTCATCGGGCTTTGCTATCATCCCCGGCGTCGATCGATGCCAAGCAACGGGCGGCGGCCACTGAGCCACTCGACAAGGCGGAGGAGCGGATCTGGCACGGGCCCCATCGGACGGCAGGGCAGCGCAGGCTCGCGCGAGGCATCCCAGCCTTCCCCCCCCCCTCCGCAGCGGCTGTGTGGAAGTGGGCCTCCTATCAAAACCGGCTTGGCGGCTGGTGCGCTCAAATTCCACCCAGTCGTGAACATGTTATCATCCTTCCACCCTTTTCCACTTTTCCTTCCCATGGGACAGGAGGAGGAGGAGGAGGGAGGAAGGGAGGGAAGGAGGGAGGGAGGGAAAGAGGGAGGAAGGGAGGGAGGGAGGAGGGAGGGAGGGAGGGAGGAGGAGGAGGGGAGGGAGGAGAAGGAGGAGGAGGAGGAGCAGGAGGACGAGGAGGAGGACAAGGAGGAGGAGGAGGAGAGGGAGGAGGAGGAGCAGGAAGAGGAGGAACAGGACGGACGGGGAGGAGCTGGGAGCGGTGGCAAGCGGGTGAGGAGGAAGGACCGAAGGAGGAAGGACCGAAGGAGGAAGGACCGAAGGAGGAAGGACCGAAGGAGGAGGAGGAGGAGGAGGAGGAAGAGGAGGAGGAGGAGGAGGAGGAGGAGGAGAAGGAGGAGGAGGAGGAAGAGGAGGACCACGAGCATGAGCAGGAGCAGGAGCAGGAGCAGGAGAAGGAGCAGCAGGAGCAGGAGCAGTTGCAGGAGGAGGAGGAGGAGGAGGAGGACGAGGAGGAGGAGGAGGGACAGCAGGAGCAGAAGGTGCCCGTCATCCCCGGCCTCACCGCCGCGGACGTGGTTCGCGTGGGCAGGTCAATCCACCAGGCGCAGCAGCTGCTGCGGAGCGGCTCCTCGCGGGCGGGCTGGAAGCCCAGAGTGGCAAGAGGAGAGGGAGAGGTGGAGGGGAGGAGGAGGGTATTGGGAGGAGAGGGAGAGGAGGGAGAGGAGGGGGGAGAGGAGGGGGAGAGGAGGGGGGTGGGAGCAGGGGAGGAGGGAAACCAGAGGAGGAAATGGTAATTATCCATACCGCTACACGTCCCTCGTTTTCCGTTTGTTCGGCCTCCCGGCAGGCTTGCGCCGCCACCGCTGGATTCGCGGCGAGTTTCTGGTCAGCACGCACCCAAGGAGAGGGCCGTGGAGTAGCGATATCGGTACTTTTGCGCTGCCCCAGGAAAGCGGAAGGGGGGATGGGGACGGGCAGGAAGCCGGGAGTGGCAAGAGGGGGAGAGAGAGAGAGAGAGAGAGAAATGTATGTGTATATATATATATATATCAGAGTGAGGGGGCCGAACGGTCATTCATTGCCCATGGGTGCGTGGGTAAAGCGGGAATCCATGGTGAGGATTCTGTTGGTTGCGTTGTTGTTGTCGTTGTTGTTGTGGTTGTTGTTGTTGGTGTCGTTGTCGTCGTCGTCGTCCTCGTCGTCGTCGTTGTTGTTGTTATTGTTGGTGTTGTTGGTGGTGTTGGTGTTGGTGTTATCAAAACACTATGTACAAACTTCTGCCTCCTCCTCCTCCTCCTCCGCCTCCTCCCCCTCCTCCTCCTCCTCCTCATCCTCCTCCTCCTCCTCTTCCTCCTCCGCCTCCTCCTCCTCCCCCTCCTCCTCCTCCTCCGCCTCCTCCTCCTCGGCATCCTCCATTCTTCTCCGACTTCTCGTCTCGTTTCCTTGTCCTCCGCCCCCGCCGCCCCCCTCACAGGCTCCATCACAGGCTTCCAGCGGTCTCCAGAAGGCGGATTCGTGGCCCAGGTCTCGGGCTCGACGCCGGGGATCTCCTACAGCGTCCGCGTGCCCTTCACAGTGGCGCCGCGGGTCATGTGCCTATCCTGGTCATCCTTCCTCCTGCGTCTTCCTCCATCATCCCTTCCTTCCCTTTCCTCCCTTCTCCCCATTCGCATCCTCCCTCCACCTCGACCCCTCATGCTGCTGCTGATGCTCCCCCTTCTTCTCCTTTTACTCCGTCCCTTCGTCGTCCTCCTGCTCCTTCTCATCCTGCTCTCCCATTATCCTCCAGTTCCTCCTTTCTCAATTCTTATCTTCTGTCCTCATCATCCTCCCGCCTCCCTTCTCCTCGTCCTCCTCTTCCTAATCTCATGCTCCTGAACTATATGGAGCTATGGCCCAGCCTCTCCCTCACCAATCCCATCCTCCGCATCCTCTTCTGGCCCCGCCCCTGTCTCGTTCCTCACCCTTCCTCCCTCCACCGCTCGACTCCTTCCCCCCCCTCCCCCTGCTCGAGCCCTGTCCTCCCCTCTCGGCCTCCCCGTGCCCCTCCTGCCTCGACGCCCCCCCTCGTCCTCCTCGCCCTGCCCCCCCTTGCTGCCAGCCCCCCTCGGATGCGCACGCCTCCGTGCGCGGTCGCGCATGCAGTGGCAGCGCGGCGTGCCTCGTGACAGCTGCGGCAGAGTCACAGTCGGGCCCGTGGAGAGGGAAGCATCTTCGTGGGGGAAGGGCTCCGTGCTCCTTGACCGCTTTGCAGCTCGTCTGAGGTTTTCCTTAGGTCTCCGATGGGAAATCAAAGCTGAACTCATGGAAAAAAAAGGGTCTTCGTTCCTCATTCAGGTTTTCCTTGTGGCAGTGTTTCGGCTGTGCGGCGTGTTGGGCCCAGGCCCGAGCCGGGTCGGGTCCCCCCTCGCCCTCCGCAGTCTCGCCGCTTCGGCTGCCGGCGGGTGCGCGAGGCTCCGCGCAGGGTCTGCCAGTGTGAGCCCTCGGAGCGAGGTGGGCCCAGGGCGCTTTGAGCGCCCCTCCTGCGTCAAAAGGGCCCTGAGGTCCCCGATCGACGAGGGTCGAGGACGGAGGAGGATCGAGGAGGGTCGAGGGTGGAGGAGGGTCGAGGAGGGTCGAGGATCTATAGGAGCATCGAGAAGGATCAGCGGTGGAGGTCCCTGGACGCCTGTTGGGCCTAGCCCGGCCTTTTTTTTGGCTCTGTTGGGCCTCCTGTGGCTCGTGGAGGTCCTCCGGAGACCCCCCCACCCGCGAAGCTCCCGTCAGCTCTGGAGTGGCCAGAACCCCCACCCTGACACGTCGATTGAGGAATTGGCCGTCTTCGGTTCGCGAGAGGGCGTCGCGGCCGTCACTTTTGCGGGTCCAGGTCCGTCGGTTTCGGCCCCAGGCCGTTTTCACTAAGGGGAGGTTTGCTAAAGGGAGGTTTGTCCACCGCCGATCAGCCGAAGGCGCCGGCGGACCTGGCCGCGGAGTGCACGTGTCCCGACTTCGGGAACCGCGGCGGGGTCTGCAAGCACGGGGCCGCCGTGCTGCTCGCGCTGGCCCCCGGGTCGGGCTACGTGCCGCCCACCAGCGCCAGCAGGCGCCCAGCAGGAGGAGGAGGAGGAGGAGGAGGAGGAGGAGGAGGAGGAAGGAGGAGGAGGGAGGAGGAGGAGGAGGAGGAGGAAGGAGGAGAGGTTGGATATGGAGGAGGAGGATGACGAGGAGGACGAGGTGGCGAGGACGAGAGTGAGGGGGAGGAGGAGGGAGGGAGGTGGGAGGAGGGAGGAGGAGGAGGTGGAGGAGGGAGGAGGAGAGGAGGGGTAGGAGGCGGAGGGGAGGAGGAGGAGGAGGAGGAGGCGGAGAGGAGGAGGAGGAGGAGGAGGAGGAGGAGGAGGAGGGAGGGTGAGGAGGAAGGACCGAAGGAGGAAGGACCGAAGCAGGAGGAGGAGGAGGAGGACGAGGAGGAGGAGGAGGACCAGTGTAAACCCAACACTCATCAACGACGTTGGAATACGCCCTCCCTCGAAGCTCCCTCTTCATTAGCCCCTGCAAGGGTTCATATCTGCTGAGAGAAGTGTCCCGCTGGGAGACAACAGCGTGGAAATCCGGAAGCGTGCCAGTGCAATATCCTCAGGACTTGAACGCCACGAGTCACTGTGACTGTTGCGTCTTGACGGTCCTGGACCGTGCCGGAATTCCGTTCCTGAGACTTCAACACCGCGAATCAACGTGATTGTTGCGCCTTGACATCCTAGAATCGTTTCCAAACACCATTCTTTGTACGTAAACCATCAGAGTCCGTGAATCTTGTGTAATGAAGGAACCGCCCTCAATCCGTGCAGCTTCTGCAAATCTTCACAACGAATGCGCTCGGCGCTAGGGCGAGAGCCACATTTCGAAGACTGCCCGCCCTCAATCAGCGAAACTCTTGCTTTTTTCCATAACAAGAAAAACCGATGTGCGCGGCGCAAAGGCGAGAGTCACATGTTAAAAACCGCGCGCCTTCAACCCGCGAAACTCCTGCACATGTTTACTGTATGACGAACGCGCGCGTCGCTAAGACGATTGTGCACGACTGAGCCACAGTTTGAACACCGCCCGCGCTCCACCTGTGAACCTCTTCCAGCTACTAAGCTTCAGGCTCGTGAGTGGTAAGGAGGTCTCGGGCGAAACGCGCGGCCCGCCACTCCGACTGGCCTCGGGGTGCGACAGGGAGAAGTTATCCATCAGGACAAGGAAAGCAGGAGGAAGAGTCCTCCTTCTCCCTCCCCCTAGGTCTGCGTCTGCTGCTTTCCACCGAGCCTCACTTACATCACACCCATCCTGGCGATGGCCTTCGACAGGCTCTCTAGTTTGACCCCCCCCCCAGGGCCGACCAGCCCTGGGGGGGGGGATGGCTACGTCGGATGACAGTATTGCCGTCAGGATCTCAGGAGGAGGAGGAGGAGGAGGAGGAGGAGGAGGAGGAGCAGGAGCAGGAGCAGGAGCAGGAGCAGGAGCAGAAGGAGCAGGAGGAGCAGGAGGAGGAGGAGCAGGAGGAGCAGGAGGAGCAGGAGGAGCAGGAGGAGCAGGAGGAGCAGGAGGAGCAGGAGGGCGACCTGAGACAACGGTAGTACGCCTTCGCGGGGCCCTCTCGTCGCCACGGCTGGACGCATAACGGCAAACTGGTGCGTATGGGCCCCGGCAGGGGTCAAGGGACCGACTGTGCGCTACGTGCTCGCAACAGGGGGAGGGGGGGTTGTGTTTGAGTTTTTTTGTTGGGGTTTGGATTTTTTGTGGTCTTTTTTGTGGGTGTTGTTGTTTGTTGTTTGTTTTTTGTTTGTGGTGTGGGGGTTGTTTGGGGGGGTTGTGGTTGGGGGGTTTGTTTGTAGGTGGAGGTTTTGTTTAGTTTGTGGGGGTTTTTGTTTGGTGTGGGAGGTTTGGGGGGGGGATGTTGGAGGGGGGGGGGGGTGGGGGTGTGGGTGGGGTTTTCTTTCGTTTTTTTTCTTTTTTTTTTCCTTTTTTTTTTTTTTTTTTTTTTATTTTTTTATTTTTTTATTTTTTTTTATTTTTTTTTCTTATTCGCACCACTCGAGAGAAGGCGAGGGAAGGGTCTTGAATTCGAGTGCCCCCCCACCAGCTTCGGCGGATATAGCACTCGTTCCGTCCTCCATCGCCTCGTTCTTCCCCCCCTCGCCCGCCCCTGTCCTCCGCGCTATGGGCGTCTCAGGCTCGGCTCTGTGCGCACAAGGAGAACAGTGAGCAGGGAGGAGTAGGAGGAGGAGGAGGAGGGGAGGAGGAGGAGGAGTGAGGAGGAGGAGGAGAGGAGGAGGAGGAGGAGGAGGAGGAGGGGAGGAGGAGGAGGAGGAGGAGGAGGAGGAGGAGGAGGAGGAGGAGGAGGAGGAGGAGGAGGGGGGGAGGAGGAGGAGGAGGAGGAGGAGGAGGAGGAGGAGGAGGAGGATGATAAAAGGCCTCTTGGATGTTCGTTTGGATATCGTAGGAGTTCTCTTGAGAGCCTCTGGGAGGCAGTTTTGAAGCATCTTGGGGGCCGTCAGGGGACCTCTTGGGGCCTCTTTTGGTGTCTTCTGGGGGCCTCTAGGAGATCTCTTGGGCTCTCTTAGGGGCCTCCTGGGGGCTTTTTGGGGCGGAAGGCTCGAATTGTCGGTTCGTGTTCCCCCTCTTGGGGCCTTCTTGGGGCCCTCTTTGGCGATCTTGGGCACCTCTTGGGCCGTTATGGGGCCCTCTTGGACCGTCTTGGGGCCCTCTTGTGGGCCTCTCGAGCCGTTTTGGGGCGGTCTTGGGGGCCTCTGGGGCCATCCTGGAGCGTCGGAAACCCGAAAACACAAGAAGGCGACGACATAGAAGACCGCAAAGAAAATCAAGGATTGTTGCCTCTATGGGCCCTCTTGAGGGTCCTCCTGGACCGCTCTTCGGGCTTCTTTGGGGCCCATTGGGCCGTCTTGGGGCCATCTTGGGCGTCTTGGAGCGCTATCGGGCTGTCTTGGAGGCCTCTTTGGGCCCTCTTTGGCGCTCTCTGGGTCCCTTCTGCGCCCGTCTTGGGACCCCCTGGCCTCTGGAAAAGTCACGCGAGGCAGCCCAGGAGAGCGCTGGAGCGCCCAGGACATTTTGAGAATTTGGGGCCCCAGCCTTTATTTAGATTTTTATCACCCCAGAGCCCTGAGTTCAGATAACAGAGGACACATGAGAGCCGGGGGTCACTCCACTCCTTGCCTCGAGGCACGGTGGCGGATTTTCCCAGCATGGTGGTGGTGTCATTCCGTCAATTTGCCTGCACAAAATGATGATTTCCATTTTTATTATTAATAGAAATGCTTTTTGTATTAATTAAAAACATATCGCGGTG
>CAUYUJ010018911.1:173341-192312 GCA_963575745.1 Prorocentrum cordatum
CCCTGCCCTTTGCCATCCTCTTCTTTCGTCTGGGCCTCGCCTCTGAGGAACGTTCTCCGCCTGAGGCCATGCGACCCTCCACCCCTTTCGCGTCTCATTGGGGCGCCCTGGGCGCACCCGAGGCCGCGCCCAGGAGTTCCGGCATCCCTGATCCAGGGCTGCGGGGGCCCTCCCGAGACCTGGCCGGCGTACTTGTCGTCCGGGGACCCCCAGGGCCCGCTACGCGCCCTCTCCCCCGACAACACAGCCCCCGCCGCTCCGCCTCTCGGTGCTCCGCCCAGCGGCCCCTCCGCACAGCAGCCCCCCCCGACAACATGTCCCCTCCGCTCCGTACAGTGCCGTTTTAATACATGCTCCGCGTGCGGACCGTGTATTAAGAAGAGAGGGTTGAATGATAAATGCAAGGATGAGCTTGTGCATAGATTTGTTCATCAATTAGTCATGCATTTAAAATCCTCTATTTTCAACCATCCAATGTCTTAAAAACTGCCCTGTATTGTCGGGGGGGCGGCGAGGGCGCCGGGCGGGCCCGCCACGCGCCGTTTCGTCCCCCCCGGCACTACGACGCCTCCGCTCCGCCTCTCAGTGCTCCGCCCTCGGCGGCAGGGGGCGCGGCAGGGGGCGCGGCCGCGGCCTCGCGGTGGAGCCGGCCCCGCCAGCGTGCGCAGACCACGCGCTGCGCGAGGGCGCGTTGTCGGCAGGCCAGGGCCCCCCCCTGCCAGACGGAGGGGGAGGGGAAGGCGAGTGGGGGGTGGAGATGACTATCCCAGACATCGGGCATAGCGAAAGAATCGAGACGCAAGTTTGTCGTAGTTTTCGGCGTCCTGGGGCCCTCGCTGGGCCTCGGGACCGCCAAGAAACGACTGGGGATGACAAACCTCAGAGCGTGAAATACCTACCCCGCTTTCGCTTCCAGGCAAAACCAAGTCATACCACGCGCCTCCTCGTCAAGCGGCCTAACCAGTACAGGCTGCAATTTGGCATCGTTTGGTATCTCTTGGAAGCGAGGGTGGTCAAAAGCGAGGTAGGCTTGTTTTCCCCCTAAAACCGGTCCTGGGGCCCGGGAAAGCGGTCGGGAGGTCAGGGGCCCGCGTCTCGAACAACATCGAGACGTCGGATTTCTGGGATCGGGGGGCCCCCTCCGATCGGCATTCCCCCCCCCCCCCCCCCGCTCCCATCTGACCCCCCGAACCCGCTCACCCCCCGCCTCTCATCCCGTCGTCGTGTATAGTCACGTGGTCGCGTGGAAGGGGGGGAGGGGAGGGGGGAGTGGAGGGGAGAGGAGGGGGAGGGGGGGGGAGGGAAGGGGGGATGGCATGGGGAGGGGCGGGGCGGCGGACGGGGAGGGTGGGTGGGGAGGAACGGGGGCGGGCACACGGAAAAGGGGGGCATGGAAATAGCGAGGCGCGCCTCCTCCGGCGCCGGGAGGCGCCGGAGGGGGGGAGGGGGGGGAAGGCCTTTCTATAGGCGGGGAGCCGTCAGATCTGGGCGTCGAAGCCCTGTCGCGCAGGGCGTCTCGCCTGGTCCTGGCTCCCAGCCCTCGCAGATCGGTCTGGCTCGGGCCCCGATCTTGGTTTGTCATGCGCTCTTCGCCACGTCGGATCTCAGGGGGAGTCGGGGCGGACTAAAGGAGGGAGGCCGGGAGAATCGGAAGGGGGGGGCGCTCTTGCTCGATAACATCGCCGCCTTTGGCGCTAGGCAGCGCCAGAAGCATGCAGCTTATTCCCGAACCCCTGCATGTTATTCGGGGGTGGACAGAACCCCCAACAGTGACACGTCGATTAGTGAATTGTCCGTTTTCGGTTCTCGAGAGGGCGCCGCTGCCGCTATTTTCCAGGCTTGCGCACGCCAGGTTTGGGCTTCAGGTCGTTTTCACTAAACCACGTTTTACTAAAGGGGGGTCTGTCCATCCCCGAGTTATCACTCCCGTTCGCCCGATCAGAGAGGAGGGGTGGGGGATGAGGGGAGCAAGGGGGAAGGGGAGGAGGGAGGATGGAGGGGGGGGAAGGGGAGGAGCAGGAGAGGCGAGGGAGGGAGAAGGGGAAGCTGCACGGTCGATTCACGCCGCAGTGGCGCGGAGGCGACCCCAGCGCGGGCTTTCAAGTCGGAAAGCCGCCAGTGGTCAGAGACCCGAATCATCAGGAATAACTCGGGTCAGGGCTAACTCGGGTTCGTTTTTCGGGAATCCGAACCCGAGTTGCCCCGGGCCCGAGTTACCCCGGATACTCGGGCGTCCAGAGTTCCAAATCATCAGGGATAATTCGGGTCAGGGCTAATTCGGGTTCGTTTTCGGGAATCCACACCCGAGTTACCCCGGGCCCGAGTTACCCCGGATAACTCGGGCGCCCAAAGTGGCGCCAGGAGTCTGAAGTTGGAACGCCGCCAGTGGCCCCGGATCGACCGACAATCAGCGCCACGATGGTTCCACTGTCGAGCTCTATGCGGTGCCCGAAACCAATGCTGGCGTCCTCGCGACGTGACCTTCCGTGTAGGAGGAGGGGGGGGGGTGAGGGAGGGAGGGAGCAGGATCTTCGAGGGGGTTAAGGGAGGGAGGGAGCCGGATCCTCGATCCTCGAGGAGCTTGCTCCCTCCCTCGAGTCGTGTTGCTTCGAGAGGCCTCCAGACCCTCTGCTGGAGGTCTCTGGTGACCTCGGGGGACCGCCGCCGAGGGCGGAGGGCAGCGTCAGTACGACTCAGTACGGCTCTTCTGCCCTCAGGCAGTCAGTCATTCAGTAGGAGGACAGCGGGTGGAGGGCAGGGGTGGGTGGGATGCACGGAGGGATGCCTGGAACAGGTGCCGAGGCAGGATGGCTGGCGGGGGACAGCGCGGGAGGGGTGGAGGGAGGGAGGCGTCGGTTGGGCGGGGGCCCCCCTGGGCCCCAGGCCATCAGCTGCACCCCGCAGACGGATCCCTCGGGCCTGGGCTGCCGCCACCCTCCTCCTCAACGGCTGCGCTGCTCCTGCTGTTCATCCACCTCCTGCTGCTCCTCCTGCTGCTCCGCCTTTGGGCTCCTCCTCGTCGCCCACCCACTCCTGATTCCTCCTGCTGTTGGTCCTCCTCCCAGCTTCCTCCCTACCTTGTTCTCCTTATTGTTCACCTCGTCGACAGCGGTCCTCCTCCTTGCTGCGCACATGTGGAGGATGAGCGGGAGGAGGAGCAGAAGCGGAATAAGGGAGAACAGAAGGAGAAGGAACAGCAAGAGGAGCAGGAAGTAGAAACGGAGAGATGGGCACCACGAGGAGGCGGCGGCACGAGAGAGGAGAAGGAGGAGGAGGAGGAGGAGGAGGAGGAGGAGGAGGAGGAGGAGGAGGAGGAGGAGGAGGAGGAGGAGGAGGAGCAGCAGCAGCAGCAGCAGCAGCAGCAGCAGCAGCAGCAGCAGCATCAGAATGAGCAAGAGGAAATGGGACTCATGAGGAGGAGTAGGAACAGCAGGAGGACGAGGGAGAGGAGGAGGAGGAGGAGGAGGAGGAGGAGGAGGAGGAGGAGAAGGAGGAGGAGGAGGAGGAGGGCCACTGTACAACCAAAACGCATCAAAGATGTTGCAATCCATTCTCCTTCTTAGCTCCCTCATCACAGTTCCGTGCAACGAGTTAGTCCACTGCGGGAAGTGCCCCGCTGGAAGGCAGCCGTATGTGAATTTTCATCCGTGCCCAAAAACCATCCTGGAATTTCAACGCCTCACATCAACGTTCCAGTTACGTCTTGACGATCCCAAATCTGACCAGACCGCCATTCATGGGACTGTAACAGCGCGAATCAACGTGACAGACAATCCTCAATCGTGCATTCGCGCGGCGCCCAGGAAGGCGAGAGCCACATTTTGAAAACGGCCCGCCCTCCATCTGTCAAACTGGTGCATTGTTCAGCTTCCGTACTATGGATGGTGGGGGAGGCTCCGGCGAAACGCCCGGCCCGCCCCACCAGCACGTCTCGGGGGGGCGACAGGCAGGAGCCTTCTATGACGAACAAGGGGCTGGGGAGGGGGGGACAAGGCGGCAAGAAGTGGGACGGTGCAGAGGGTAAAACAAGAGGGCGGGAGGAGGACCGGCCGCAGGAGGACTTCCCCGCGACGCCCCCCTGGGCCGCCGAAGGCGGCGCCGACGGGGTGCGACTGGCGGGAAGGAGTCCTCGATGTGGGAGAGGGGGTCGGGGAGGGGGGGGGGGACAAGGCGGCAATGAGTGGGGACGGCGCGGAGGGGAAGGAAAGGGAAGGGGACGGGAGGAGGACCAGCAGCAGCAGCAGCAGGAGCTCCCCGCGATTCCCCCCCGGGCGCCGCAGGCGGCGCCATCGCGCCAGCGGGCGCCGACCCCTGCGGGGCCGCCGCCGCGCGCGGCGCGCCGCCCCCGTGTGCGTGGCACCGCGAGCCGACGGCGCCGCGGCAGCACGCAGCCGCGGCGGCGGAGCCGGAGGAGGACGCCCACAGCTCCTCTTTGCAGCGCTCGGACGCGTGCCTCCTTTGTCGGCGAGGGCCATCGAGGAGCATCCTCGACCCTCGAGCCCATAAGAAGCAGGCGCGAGGTCGAGGAGTGCACGGGGGGTGGGCGGCCGAGCGACGGCGAGCCCTCGAGGCACGAAAGACGCACGACGGAGGGCTCTGCGCAATTGCTGGCCTCCGGGTCCCTCGCCGGGCCCCGCGGGGCCAGCAACAGAGAGATGCAGGTGGAGAAGCCGGGCCGGGGGACTGGGGCGAGACCTTTGGGGGTGGACGTCAGGAACAAATTGAGCAAGTCATGGCGTCGGGGGCCTGGGGAGGGCCATGGTGGACCTAGGCCTCCCAGGTGGGGTCCGAGTAGATGGGGTCGGAGGATCGCGCCGTACCGCCGATGCATCGGCGATGCGGCTCGATTTTCCGCACACCGACGTCGCTGATGCATCGCCGACGTCGCCGAGTGGAAGAGGAGGGGTTCTGATCTCAGCGGAGGGGGGATCGGCTCCCGAATATCAGATGCTGTTCGCCTCAATCTGCCATTCCCGTCACTCTTCACCCGACGATGATGCCAGCTACGATGTCAGGCTGGCAGAAGGGTTCGTTGGACAAGGTTGGTTGCGCCAGACCTGAGGCTCGGGCCGCACGAAAGGGGGGGATAGGGAACGGGGGGGTTACGAAATCTGCTGCATGCAGCTGGTTCCGGCCCCGCCGCCGGGCCCATTCCTCGATACACGGGCGCCTCCTGACGCCAGGAGGCGCCAGGAAAACCGGCAGCATGAGCTGATTCTCTACCCTACCCTCTGCCATCCTACTCTTTCGTCTGGGCCTCGCCTCTTAGGAACGTTCTCCGCCTGAGGCCATGCGCCCCTTTCGCGCCTCATGGCGTCAGCTACGTGAGCTGATTCTCAGACCCCCCCTTTGCTATCCGCCCCTTTCGCCCGCCCCGAGAGGCCCCCCCCCCCCGCCCTGACCTGAGGCCCCACGGCTCGACTTGAGGGCGAGTGGAGACCACGCGGTGTTGTCTTTGTGGCTGCGGGCTGCTCGGCCTCTCCGGGCCCCCGCCGAGCCCCGGGAGCGGCCGGCAACGGCCCGGGAGGAGCACCCAGGCGAAGGAGGAGGGGCCCCTCCCCAGACCCCCTCGAGTAATGAAAAAATCATGACGGGAGGTTTTCCTTCATTTTCGGCCTCCGGGGGCCCTCACGGGGCCTCGGGAGCGTCAAAAAACGACTCAGGATGCAAAGCCGGTCATGGGGAAAGGGTCGGGACTTCTGGGGGTCGACGTAATGAAAAAATCATTACGTCGGGGGTCTGGGTCAGGGGCAACGTTCAGGGGGGCGGGTTGGCTCAGGGGGGCGAGCAGCGAGCTGGAGCCGGTGCGTGATGCATCGCGGATCGATGTGGCAGCAGGTCCCCGACGGCGAGTCCGAGCGTTCCTGGGCGGGGCGGGCTGCCGGCCCCCCCTCCGCCGAAGAGGGAAGGGCGGCATCGGCACGATTCCTCGGAGCTCCGCGCAGAGCTCCGGGAAGTTGGAGCTGCCTATGTGGCCACCCTATGGGGGGGCCGAGGGCCCAGCTCCAGCTGCGGAGATCTGTAGGTCGACCACGAGCCTGCCACGAGCACCGACGCAGGCGTGCTCAGCGGGCGCCGTCGTGGCAATGCGGGTGATGCGCTCACGAGTTGGCGGCGCGTCCCCCCGACCACCACGGGGACACCATCGGGACACCACGGGGACACAGCTCGTGACACCACGGGGACACCAGTGAGACACCACGGGGACACCATCGGGAAGCCGCGGGACACCATCGGGACACCGCGGGACACCACAGGACACCACGGGACACCATGGGACACCACGGGACACCACGGCGGACACCCCCCTCACCCGCGTGCCAACCTGGACGGGGGGCGGACTTCTGGCCCGGCGTCGCCCTAGCAATGGAGGGCTCATGCCTCGCCCGCACGCACGACACGAACACAAAACCGAAACCGATTTCCTGGTGGGGGGCTTTCTGTTCCGCTTCGGTCTCACGCCCGCCCCAACATCGGATGCCGGTTCGTGTTCCGCTGAAGGTGTCCTGGTCGGAGGTTCGCAGACATTCAGCGTGTTGAAAAATCAGTGAAGGCCAAGAGGTCCTGATATCAGAGGAAGGTGGGTTGAGACCACAGTAGGTGGCCTTCGGGGCCCCCTTCGGGACGCAGACGCAGCTCGGAAGACTGGTGCGTTTTGACCTCGGGAGGGGTGAGGGGGCCGATTTTGAGCTGCCATTGTCTAAACCAAGTTGCCCTGCTCCGGTGCTCGGAGGTGCACAGAGACCCAGCGTTCTGGAACAAAATGTAAATTTCGGCGTCTGGCGGCCCTTGCCAGGCCGCGGAGCCGCTAACAAAACGGCTCAGGACGGAACGGCGGCCATGGGGAAAGGGTCGGGGCCTCGAGGGGGGTCGCATTGAAAAACGATACGTCAGAGGTTTGGGTCGATAGATAGAACCCTGGCCCAGATTGGCGACTGGCTCTGATGTGTCGTTTTTCAAGCCACTTGGCGACTTGCTCTGTCGGTCGGTTCTCGAGGGGGCGTGGCGGCCGCAGCGCTGGCGGGCCACGCGCCCGCCAAGCCTAGCCCTGGGCCGCTCACGCCCACGGGCGCTTGCGCGCTCCTCGTGGCGAAGAGCTTCTGCGCCCGCGGCCTCCCCCGGCGGCGAGCGAGAGGGGGGAAGTGACACGTGGCGGGCCTTCTCGGGAGGCCCTGGCCTTCCGAGAGGTTGCTGTCAGCCTCCCCGGAAGACGCCCCAAAAAGCTCTCCCCTGAGGGGCGGAGGGGTTCCGAGGAGCCCCGCCGCCTTCTGAGCCCTGCGCAGGCCTTCTCCTTCTCATTCTCCCCCCTCGCTCGCCGCCGGCTCCCGCCGCGTTCCCTCCGCGGCCGCCCTCCGCCGCGGCCGCGGTGCCTCTGCCCGGCGCGGCCGGCCGGCTCTCCGGCCGCGTGGGGGCTGCCGGCCCCCAGCAGCAGTGGTGCCCCGAGCGGGCGCGGGGAGCCCTCTCGGGCCGCCGCTCTCTCGGGCTTCCCCTGCGGGGGGGGGCCCTCCGCGGGGCCTCCGCGGGGCCCGTCGAGGCGGCGGCCGCGAGGCGGGGGAGCCGGTGCTCGGAGGGGCAGGAGGTCATCGGGGCCTCTTTTTCGTCCTCCTCCTCCTCCTCCTTCTCCTCCTCCTCCTCCTCCTCCTGCTCCTCCTCCTCCTCCCCCCCTCCTCCCCTCCCTCCCACTCCCCCATCCCCCTCCCCCTCCTCCTGCTCCTCCTCCTGCTCCTCCTGCTCCTCCTGCTTCTCCTGCTCCTCCTCCTCCTCCTCCGCCTCCTCCTCCTCCTCCTCCTCCTTCTCCTCCGGGGGTCAGTGCAGACGGGGGTCAGTCAGATCGCCGGGCTCTGCAGGATCCTGCAGGGCCAGGGGCGCACTGGCCCGGGCTTGGGTGCGGGATCTTGTTGGATCCAGCAGGATTTTGCGGGATCCTGCATGGCCTGACCGACCTGGGTCTGGATTGACCCGGGTCAGAAGATCCCCGCAGGTCATGATAGTGATACGTTTTGAAGATGTTTGGGATTTCCCAGATCTCTTGATGCTCCAGAAAGGGGGTGCAGAAGTGAGGGCCGCTGGAGATTCTGGGACTCCTGGAACATATCCCGAGCCGTCACAGGTTCTGGGGGGAGCCCTGGGGTCCAGGGCCGTGCTTCTTCTTGGCATCGCTCGGACGTGTGCGTCGGTTCTTCGGCGAGGGCCACCCAGGAACATCCCGGAGCCTCTCGCGATGGGGGGTTTCCTTCCTGGCAAGAGGACGTGGACGACTGGCTGAACGACGGCGGTGCTCCGCGGGCCCAAGGGGCGCTGATTCTCCCCCTGGCCCCTCTTTGACCTGGCCCGCCCGTCCTCCCCCCGGCGTGGGCGGCGGGAGAAGCCGGGGGGTCGCCTGCGCGGGCACCTCGCGCGTGAGCTTTCCGCGTAGGGTCGCGCGCGAGCGCCCCCGTCTCCGCGCGCTGTGCCTCGCGTGAGCCGCGGACTCAGACTGCCATGCCGTCTTGCGAAAGGCTCGTTTCTTGCCGACGCTCGCGTGCCACTTTCCCCTCACGCCTCGTCCACGCCACCCGCGTGCGCGCCCCTCGCTCACTTCCGCCCCCCCCCCCTCCTTCCCTTCTTCTTCCGCTCTGCATTCGTGCCTCCCCGTGCGCCTCCCGGCCCCTGTCCAATCCCCCTCCAGCCGGTCCTGCCCACGCCCTGGCCCGTCCTTGACAGCCTCTGCAGACTCCCCCCCGCCGCCGTCCTCCTCCGCCCCCTGCGCCTCCTGCTCCTCGTTCTGCCTCATCTTGCCCCCTTCTTGGGCCCTCCTCCTACTCCTTCTCCTGAAGGAGAGAAAGAAGAGGAGGAGAAGGAGGAGAGGGAGGAGGGGGAGGAAGTGGAGGAGGAGGAGGAGGAGGAGGAACAGGATAGGAGCGGGAGGACGATGATAACAGGGGGAAGGGGGGGGGGATGGACGAGGAGGACGAGGAGGGGCAGGAGTAGGATGACCAGTGTAAACCCAAGCTTCCTCTTCGTAGGCCCCTGCAAGTATTCATTTTCACTGAGGGAGGTGCCCCGTTGGAGCAAAACCGCTTGAAAATCCAGAGCTGCTCCAGAACACCATCCCTGGGACCAACTTCACGAATCACCTTCCATGTTGCGTTTTAAAGACCCTGGATCGCGCAAGAACGCCGTTCCCGGCAATTCAAGACCGCGAATAAACGTAAGTAAGTATTGCGCCCTGGCAGTCCGACATGGTGCCAAACCAACACGCTTGGGACAGTACTCATGATAATCCCTGAGCGTGCTGCAAGCTCTACAAGCGAATGCGCGCGGCTCTAATCCGTTAAGCTCTTGCAGATTTCTAAGACGAAGTTTCGCGGCGCTAGCGCGAGAACCAAATTTTGAAAGCGGACCGCCCTCCATCCATGAAGCTTTTGAATGTTAAAGACGAGCGTTCGCAGCGTTGGAGTGAGAGGCATATGTTGAAAGCGGCCTGCCTTGCATCCGTGAAACGCTTGCAGTTGTTGAAGAGGAATGTGTGCGGCGCTAAGGCGAGAGCCACATTTGGAACGCGACCCACCCTCAATGTATGAAGCCTTTCTGGATTCCAGCTTAAGGGTCATAAACAGCTCGGAAGTCTCACGCGAAACGCCCGGCCCGCACTCCCGACAACCTCGGGGTGTGACGGGGAGGAGTCATTGATAAGCAACATGAGCGAAGGAGAAGGAGAGGGAGGAGGAGGAGGAAGAGGAGGAGGAGCCGGAGGAGGAGAAGCAGCAGCACGGGTCCAGTGCTCGATGCAGCAGGGGGGTGGCCCAAAAGGTGCCGCGGCCGTGGTGGCCGGCCGAGCTTGGAACGGCACGTGGGCGGCGCCGCCAGCGGGTTGGCAAAGATGTGGCCTGTTTTTGCGTGACTCCCTGGTCTTTCGGGTGCCTCCTCCTCTTCCCTCCCTAATTACCCTCTCCTCTGCCTGCTCCCGCCTGTCCCCTCTCCCCATTGACCATCTCTCCTTTCTCCTCTCCTCCTCTTCCTCCTCCTCCTCCTCCTCCTCCTGGTGCTGCTACTGCCTCCTCGTTCTGGTGCTGCCTCCTCCTCGATTCGCCCAAGGGATGCGACAGGGGGCGGCCCCCTCTCGCTCTTCCTCGCGACCTTGTTCCCGCATACCTCAGATACTTACCCTGGCGAAGGACCCAACCATGTGCAGTTGCGAGTACCGCAAGACAGGTGTTGTGGAAGAGGGGGGCGCGCACCGCATGCGGGCGCTGCCCCAGGGGCCTTCGGTGGAGATCCCTATGGGACCACGAAGCGTGCGAGAGATGCGCCAGAATGGGGGGTGGCAACGCATGTGGGCACTGCCACTGTGGCCTTCGGTGAAGCTCAGCATGGGGCCACGAATCGTGTGAGGGGTGCGCCAAAACTGGTGTTGAAACCGAATGCAGGCGCTGCCACTGGGACATCCGATGGAGCTCCCTATGAGTCCACGAGGCGTGTACGGGGTGCGCCGAAGTGGAGGCTGGCACCGGACGCGGGCTCAGCCACTGGGGGAGTGGTTGAGCTCCCTTTGAGGGGTGCGCCGAAGGAAGGGGTGGAACCGCATGCGGGTGCTGCCACTGGGCCCTTCGGTGGAGCTCCCTATGGGTCCACGAAGCGTGTCAGGGGTGCGCCGAAATTGGTGTTGAAACCGCATGCCGGCGCTGCCACTGGGGCCTTCGATGGAGCTCCCTATGAGTTCACGGAGCGTGTGAGGGGTGCGCTGGAATGATGGGTGGAACCGCATGCGGGCGCTGCCACTGCGGCCTTCGGTGGAGCTCCATCTGGAAGCCACGACACGTGTCAGGTGCGCGCCGACATTGGGTAAGGAACCGCTTGTGGGAGCTGTTTATGGGGCCACGAAACGTGTGAGGGGTGCGCCGACAGGAGGGGTGCGGCGGCATGCAGGCGCTGCCACTGGGCCCTTCCCACGAAGCGTGTGAGGGGTGCGCCGAACTTGGTGTTGGAACCGCATGCGGGCGCTGCCACTGGGGCAGTGGTGGAGCTCCCTATGAGACCACGAAGCGTGTGAGGGGTGCGCCGATATGAGGAGTGGAACAGGATGCGGGCGCTGCCACTGCGGCCTTCGGTGGAGTTGTTATGGGGCCACGAAACGTGTGAGGGGTGCGCCGACAGGAGGGGTGCGGCGGCATGCAGGCGCTGCCACTGGGCCCTTCCCACGAAGCGTGTGAGGGGTGCGCCGAACTTGGTGTTGGAACCGCATGCGGGCGCTGCCACTGGGGCAGTGGTGGAGCTCCCTATGAGACCACGAAGCGTGTGAGGGGTGCGCCGATATGAGGAGTGGAACAGGATGCGGGCGCTGCCACTGCGGCCTTCGGTGGAGCTCCCTATAGGGCTACAAAACGAGTCAGGGGAATGCCGAAACAGTGACATGCGGAGGGTGAAGGTAGGGATGGGAAAGGGGGAGGAGAGGAAAGGAGGACGTGGGGCGGTGTCTCTTCAAAACGAGGATCCAGCTCCACAGGATGGTTGTGGAAGCAGCAACCTGCTTTGCCGCCCCTCGCCCCTCGCTGTAAGAAGATAATCCTGTGCTGGGTCCCCTGGAGACAGCCGATGGTCGGAGCCCGCGTGCTGGCCATGCCATCGTCTGGCGGCGGCAGGTGCTGCGCGAGGGTGGACAGAGGTGGCCCCAGCGTTTCCCGGCGAGACCCGGGCGGCTGGACTCCGCAGCGCCCCTCGCGGGGGCCACACGGGAGGGCCCAGGGAGCCTTAGGCTGGAGCCTCCAAGTTGGAGCGAGAAGTTGAGACGCCCGCCTCCCCTCATGGCCCGAACACATTGGCCTCCTGCCCCCTACTCCGCCGCCGCCGCCTCCGATTCCTCCTTCTCCTCTTCCTCTTGCTCCTCCTCCTCTCTCATCCTCATCACCATCATCATCACCACCACCATCATCCTCAATGTCATCATTATCGTCATCATCATCAGCATCGTCATCATCATCATCATCAGCAGCATCATCATCAGCATCATCCTCATCATCATCATCATAATCATCATCATCATCATCATCATCATCATCATCATCATCATCATCATGATCATCATCATCATCAGCAGCAGCAGTAGCATCATCAGCATCATCATCACAATCATCATCATCATAATCATCATCAGCAACATCATCATCGCCGTCATCGTCTTAATCATCGTCATCGCCATCGTCATCATTATCATCATCATCATCATCATCATCACCATCATCACCATCATCACCATCACCATCGTCATGCTCACCACCACTACCATCACCACCATCATCATCATCAGCATCAGCATCATCATCATCCTCGTCATCATCATTATCATTATCATTATCATCAGCAGCATCAGCATCAGCATCAGCATCAGCATCAGCATCAGCATCAGCATCATCATCATCATCATCATCATCACCATCATCATCATCATCATCATCATCATCATCATCATCATCATCTGCATCATCATCACCATCGTCATCAGCAGCATCATCAGCTTCAGCACAAGACCAGCATCAGCATCATCACCGTCGCCATCATCGTCCTGTTCGTATTCCCCCCTCTCCCTGCGCCTCTCCATCCTCACACATGCTGTTCTCATATTGCCCTCTTGGTCCTCCCCTTCGTCGCGTTAGGATCTTCCCCACGACCCATCCTCCTCTCCCTGCTGCTCCGCTCCCGCCTGCTTCCCCTCCCTTCCATCGCCGACCTGCTGCTCCCTCCCGCCTCTCCTCCTGTCCATCCTCTTCGCTTCCTCTGGCTTCTCCTCTGCTCCAGTTCTCGTTTCGCTTCCGCAAACGCGGTAAGTGGGCGAACTTCTCGTTTGCAGCACGACATGCCCGCTCGTGGCCCTTGCGGGACCGTCGTTCCGTCGAACGATCATCGACTCTGTCCCCGAATTCTCCCGAACTCTCCCCGACCTGCGGCCCGCATGCACGGCCGAAGCGCCTCCCCGCGGAGGCGCCGCAGGCCCAAGAAGCCCCCCAAAGCGCCCCCAAACGGCCCCAGATGGCCCCAAGACGGGCCAAGGTGGCCCCCAGGACGGCCCAAGACGGCTCAAGAGGGCCCCAAGAGAGGCCCAACAGAGGCTTCAGAGGGGGGGAGCACGAGCCCACATTGCGAGCCCTTCCCTCCGGAGGCGCCGCAGGCCCGGCCCGAGTGCCACGACGCCGCGCGGGCGTTGCCCAGCGGCGCGGCGGCTGCCCGTGTGGAGAATACATCCTGGGCAGTGCCACAGGGGTCAGTACCTTCGAACCAATCCCCATCCCTATCCTCATTGCCACAGGGGTCAGTACCTTCGAACCAGTCCCCATCCCTGTCCTCATCACGATGTGGGGCGTTCCAAAAAGGGCATTGCCTTCTCGAGGTTCGAAGCGGTTGTCATCTCTTCCGCGGCGGACGGTCGGCGGAAGGCGGCCGGAAGTAACACGGCGGCTCCGCCGGCGGAAGCAAAAGTCTACCGCCCACGTGATGACAAGATGTTTGGGTTCAGGGTTTCCGAACTCGGCCATCTATCCCCATCCCGATCGCCACCATCCTATCACCTTACTTGGGGATACTGGTATGTGCCCCTCGAACCTCGAACCGCCACCCAGGGGGGGGCGGGGAACGAACAATGACACAAACACGGAAACTCTGAGGTCCGCGCGGATGGCATGTTTTTGGGCCTCCCAGAGGTCCTAGAAGATGGGGTCGGCGGAGGATCGCGCCGCATCGGTGATGCGGCTAGATGTGGAGCCCGATTCTCCCCACGCGGCCGATACATTGCCGACGGCGTCGATGCACCTAGCATGCGTACCTTTGCCGTGTGCTAATAACACCCCCCCCCCGTAGTGACATGCGGCCCCCCCGCCGCTCCCTCACGCCGCGCGCCAAAGGTCAATCTGAACTACCCAGGGTCGCTCTTGCGCGTCGATCGAGGGGGTGCATGAGGACGTTTCTCGCCGTCGAGGGGGGAGGGTTGGGGAAGACTTTTGGATTTGGTGGATTTGGTCTCGCCTCGGGGTGATCCAGCAGCTGCGCCTCGTCGAGGGCTGCCTGCGGGTGCCCGAGAGCCACCAGGGGTCGAGAGGGGTGAGTTGTTTTGGGGGGAGGGGCAGGGATATCATGGCCGGGCCAGGACATTTCCCCAACACCACGCCTACCCCGTTTCTTCTTCTTCTTCTTCTTCTTCTGTTTCTTCTTCTTCTTCTTCTTATTCTTATTCCATCGATGCGTGCAATGCCCCCCTGGTCCGCACACATGCCGCGGGTCATGGTGCGCTAGCTGGCCTCCATCCTCGGCGCACCCGATGCCAGGAAGCTGGATGGACACGGCGTGACCGACAGGTCCTTCGCCGTACACGCCAGGCTTCCGCATGTGCATCCAGTGTGTGGCTTCGGGATATTTCGCGTGTGAGTCCAGCCACCTGTGCTTCCAGCTTCCTGGCGGGGGAGACCTCTCTCCGAGGATCGAGCATCGGGGGATGTCAACTACTTATCCACCTCGTCGATGCTGGCCAGGCCCGTACTGGATCGAACGTCGGTGAGGTTGTTGGTTCGCGCCCCCCCCCAGCTTGAAAGGGAGGATCGGGGATCAAACATGGTTTGGGGCCTTTGGGGAGCATTTGGGGTGGCTCTCTGGGGAGGCTCTCCCCCCCCCACCCCTCCTCGGGAGGAGGTGGCGACCCCCCTTGTGGTGACCCTTCGGCACTGGAGCATTTGGGGTGGCTCTCTGGGGAGGCTCTCCCCCCCCCCTAACCCATCCTCGGGAGGAGGTGGCAACCCCCCTTTGTGGTGACCCCTTCGGCACTGCCTGGACCTCGGCAGCCGCGGCGCCGGGGCCGCGGGCTCCAGCCCGAGGTGCGGGAGGCGGGGCGGGGGGAGGGCCGCTGGGGCGCTGCAGGAGGAGGAGGAGGAGGAGGAGGAGGAGAGGGAGGAGGAGAGGAGGAGGAGGAGGAAGGAGGAGTGAGGAGGGGGAGGGAGCAGGAGGAGGCGGGGGCGATGGGAAGGGAGGCCGCAGAGGCAGATGGGTGTAGAGGGAGGGAGGATGAGAGGAGCGAAGAGGGGGAGGGAGAGGAGGAGGAGGAGGGGGAGGGGAGGCTGGGGCCTGGGCTGCGAGGTGGCGCGAGGGTCGGCTCCTCTTCGTCGGCGGGAGGCGGCGGAGGGCGGCGGCAGCCGGGGGAAGCGGAAGGCGTCTCCGAGGGGCGTCAGCACGCTTGGACTCCCTCGAGCTCCGGAGCGGGCCAGCGCTGCCCAGGGGCAGTCGAGGCGCCGGAGTGTCGAGCACACGCCGTGTTCGGAGGGGTCTTGGGCTGGGTGGTTTGAGTTCATAGGGGGGGCCACCAGTGGGCTTCCAGGCACTCGGGCCGGACGAAGGGGGGGGATTGGGAAAGGGGGGGTTACGAAATCTGCTGCATGCAGCTGGTTTCCGCCCCACCGAGGAGCCCATGCCTCGATACATGGGCGCCTCCGGCGCCGAAAGACACCAGGAAAATCAGCTACGCGAGCTGATTCTCAAACCCCCTTTTGCTATCCCCCCCTTTCGCCCGGCCCGAGACACGCTTCGGACAGGCACGCTGGCTTCGTTCCTTACTTCTGGTTGCCTATGGCTCGGCTTTCACACACACTCTCTCTCTCTATATATATATATGTATATATACACATACACATATATACATATATACATACATATATATATATACCTACGCAGGTCCTGGCTGATCCAAATCCTGGTCTGGGATCGGTGTATGTGGATATCCACGCAGCAACCTCCTGCAAGGCAAGCGTGGTTTCAGCGGCTTTTTCGAGAAGCTGGACCACCTCATGTTCGCGGACGATTCCCAGGACCTTGCCGCCATACAGCCAGTTGCCGGCCCAGCAAGTTCAGGGGCGGTACCGTGGCTACGAGGAAGGAGCGAAGGAACGAGGATGGGCGAGGACGAGCAGGAGCGAGGATGAGCCACAGAGGGAGTCGGAGACGGGGCTGACATAGATGCGATGAAGATGGGGCTTTCCTTCCCTTTTCGATCTTGGGGATCTTGGACCTCTCTCGGGCCAGTCCACGTCAACTTGGACCCGTCTCTTGGCGTGGGAGGCCCGTTGAACCAGGCAACGAGCAGAAGACCCAACTCCTTGGAACGAGCCCCCCATGTGCCAACACGTGAGTGTATCCTCCTCTGTTGCCCCACGGCTGTTGCCATTTGGGCTCAGGCGCTCGGCCGATGTTGAACTACGGTTGGGCGCAGATGCTGGCCCTTGGGCCGTGCGGCCTCGACGCCGCGCGGGGCCGGGTCAGCAAGGCGTTAAATGGTTGCGGACGCCTCGGCCCGCGCTCGGCGCTCCAGGCGGGTGAATTCGAATCCGAGGAGACGCGTTTGCAGGTGGCGGCGGCCGCGGGCGTCAGCATGGAAGGGGCGCGGGCGCTGTTGAAGGAGTTCGTCGACCAGGCAGTGGGCGAGGAGCCGCTGTGGAAGCGGCTGAGGGCACTCCACGGCCGCCAGGAGCAGGCCATGCTGGAGGACGCCGCCGCGGACTTTTTGGCTGTGTGCGAACAGGTGGAGCGTGAGTTTGCGCCGCCGCCAGGGGCCCGTGCACTGGCGGGGACCCGCCACGCGCGGAAGTGCCGCACCGCTTCTGAGGAGAGCTTGCGGCGGGCTGGGGGCCCGAGGGTAGGCTCGATGGAGGCCTCGCCTGATCAGGTTGTTCGACGAGGTGGAGGTGCCCTCGCTGGAGATGGCGCGGATTGTATCGACCCAAGAGGGCGATGACTGGCATCACGGTCCGCACACACACACACATCAATTCTGTGAGGTCGCATGTGCGCGCTGGCGAGACGATGCGTTGGCAGCGGGAAGAACGCGCCACACTGGAACCACACAGCGTCCGTGGCCAAAGCTGGTCGTACACTTCGCCGACTACGTGCGCGCCAGGCTTCCGAACCGTGCGGGCCGACGGTGCCCAACCAGGCCTTGCGCGCCATGGCCTGGACCGAGCGCGTGGCGGGCTTTGACCCGAGCGTTCGTCTCTCCGCCTGGCCGGAGGCACAACAGGGCTCCGCGAACGTGGACATGCTCTTCGGTGCCAGCAAGAGCCCGACAGTGAGGGCGGCCGAAATCCCCAGCGCGTTCATCGGGGCCTTGGAGCAACTGGTTGCGGACGAGGGCCTCGCGAAGTACCTGCGCGTGTGTGCGTGTGTGTGTGTGTGGCTTCGCCTCGTCAAGGTCTGGAAGGTGCTGCGCTACGGCGACCACGGCTGGCTCCCACCTCGACGTCTCGCCTTCGTGGACGGCGGTCGGACAGCCCCCCTAGCACGTGCGACGACCAGCGGCCAGGGCGCAAGATGTCGGAGCTGCCGCTGGTAGAGTCCCGTGAATGCTACATGCGGGATCCGGCGTGGATGGATATGGGTTTCGGCCTGCAGTGGGGGATCGCGGACTTCGAGAGTGAATAACTCGTTGCCGCGGTGCGACGATACCGGCCAGGAGGTGGTCCGCAAACCCGCTGGGTATGCCGAGGTTCCGGCGGCGGGCCAGGAAGTGCTCCGGGGTGTGCTGGCGCCGGCCGGGGCGGGCAAACCGCAGAGTCTTTCCTGTTCGAGGAGGTCAGGAGCTTCCGGGAGGAGCATTCGGAACGAGTGACAATACCGTCGGCTTTGGCGGCGATGGGGGTCCCGAGGAATGACTGCGACGACCTGGGAAGGTAGTCGCTGGAAGGCGCGGACACCTACGCGAGGACGTACCGCGCCTCCGTCCCCAAACTACAGCAACATTTCGCGGCGGTGCTGCTCTCAGGGGCGGCCCTCGTGGAGTTTGACGAGGCAACAGCCATCCCAGACTTGGCGAGCTGGCGGGCGCCGAGAAAGATGATTTCACGGAGCGTGACGCGGCGGACGTAACAGCCAAGACTTACGAGGGCCTCAGAAACTGCGCAGAGTGGGCGCTTGCGGCGCGGGAGGGCGACGAAGAGATGAGGGGGCCGTCGCCAGCGTCGCCGCCGGTGGGGGCGATGGCGACTCCAGAGACCGCCGTCGACAACGGAGGAGTACCACCGGCGGAAGCGACGGATACCAGCACGCCCCCGCAGGGCGAGCAGGAGGCGGAGGGCGGCCGCGACAGCATCGTGGAGCAGGTGGAGGCGGAGCTATAAACCTCGACGACGGCGATTGGGTGAACGTCCAGTTCGGAGACGGGGCCCATCAGCCTCCTCCGCCCGAGGGTACACGCCTCCAGGAGGCTGGCAACGACTTCGTCGCATGCGCGAAGAAGCGCAATGTGACCAGGCTCCACAAGGCTGGCGCATGCAACTGGGTTTCCTGCGCGCCGCCGCTAGAATCGGTCGACGACATGCCAGATCTGGCAAAACATGACCAGGTCTGCCACATCGCGGGCCAGCCTCCGAGAGCGGGAGCGAGGGCTCTGAAAGCCCGTCGAGCTCCGCGAGCTCCAGAGGGTCCGACGGGACCGATTAGCAGAAAGCGGCCCGCTGAGGAGGAGCCGCGAGGTTTCCGAGATCCCCGACTTGTCCTGGCTTGTTTTCGTCGGGGCCCGTGCCTCGTGTCAACCCGTCGCACCCGCAGACACGTTCGCCCCCGCCCCTCTCTCCTCCTGTGTATCATCCTCTTCCTCCTCAGCTCACGCCTCCTCTTCCTCCTCCTGCTCCTTTTCCTCCTCCTCCTCCTCCTCCTCCTCCACCATCTCCTCCTCTTCCTCCTCTTCCACCACCTCCCCGTCTTGCTCCTCCTCTTCCTCTTCCTCCTCCTTTTCCTCCTTCTCCTCCTTATATTCCTCCTTTTGCTCTTCCTCTTGCTTCTCCTCATTTCCCTCCTCATCCTCCTCATACTTCTCTTCCTCCTCATCCTCCTCCTCCTCCTCCTTTTCCTCCTGTGTCCCATCTCCTACTATTTGTCCTCTTCCTCCTCCTCTTCTCCTCCTCCTCCTCCTCCTCCTGTTCCTCCTCCTCCTCCTGCTCCTCCTCCTCATCCTCACCCTCATCTTC
>CAUYUJ010018912.1:0-2500 GCA_963575745.1 Prorocentrum cordatum
ACCCTGGCACGCATAGAGACCGCGCTGAGGGACCACCCCCTGCGCACCCTCTCCGGTGTCGAGAAAGTGCCGCGCCTGCCGCGCTCTCCGACCCTGGCACGCATAGAGACCGCGCTGAGGGACCACCCCCTGCGCACCCTCTCTGGTGTCGAGAAAGTGCCACCCCTGCCACGCTTTCCGACCCTGGCACGCATAGAGACCGCGCTGAGGGACCACCCCCTGCGCACCCTCTCTGGTGTCGAGAAAGTGCCACCTCTGCCACGCTCTCCGACCCTGGCACGCATAGAGACCGCGCTGAGGGACCACCCCCTGTGCACCCTCTCTGGTGTCGAGAAAGTGCCACCCCTGCCACGCTCCCCGACCCTGGCACGCATAGAGACCGCGCTGAGGGACCACCCCCTGCGCACCCTCTCTGGCGTCGAGAAAGTGCCACCCCTGCGCGCTTTCCGACCCTGGCACGCATAGAGACCGCGCTGCGGGACCACCCTCTGCGCACCCTCTCTGGTGTCGAGAAAGTGCCAACCCTGCCGCGCTCTCCGACCCTGGCACGCATAGAGACCGCACTGAGGGACCACCCCCTGCGCACCCTCTCTGGTGTCGGCAACGTGCCACCCCTGCCACGCTCTCCGACCCTGGCACGCATAGAGACCGCGCTGAGGGACCCTCTCTGGTGTCAAGAAAAACAACACCTGCCACGCTCTCTGACCCTGGCGCGCATAGAGACCGCGCTGAGGGACCACCCCCTGCGCACCCTCTCTGGTGTCGAGAAAGTGCCACCCCTGCCACGCTTTTCCGAACCTGGGCACGCATAGAGACCGCGCTGAAGGACCACCCCCTGCGCACCCTCCCTGGTGTCGAGAAAGTGCCACCCCTGCCACGCTCTCCGACCCTGGCACGCATAGAAACCGCGCTGAGGGACCACCCCCTGCGCACCCTCCCTGGTGTCGAGAAAGTGCCACCCCTGCCACGCTCTCCGACCCTGGCACGCATAGAGACCGCGCTGAGGGATCACCCCATACGCACCCTCTCTGGTGTCGAGAAACTGTCACCCCTGTCACGCTCTCCGACCCTGGCACGCATAGAGACCGCGCTGAGGACCACCCCCTGCGCACCCGCTCTGGTGTCGAGAAAGCGCCACCCCTGCCACGCTCTCCGACCCTGGCACGCATAGAGACCGCGCTGATGGACCACCCCCTGCGCACTCTCTCTCTGGTGTCGAGAAAGTGCCACCCCTGCCACGCTCTCCGACCCTGGTACGCATAGGGACCGCGCTGAGGGACCACCCCCTGCGCACCCTCTCTGGTGTCGAGAAAGTGCCACCCCTGCCACGTTCTCCGACCCTGGCACGCATAGAGACCGCGCTGAGGGACCACCCCCCTGCGCACCCCCGCTGGTGTCGAGAAAGTGCCACCCCTTGCACGCTCCCCCGAACCTGGCACGATTAGGACCGCCGCACCCGATGCTGGTTGGTGTCGAGAAATTACCACCCCTGCCACGCTCTCCGACCCTGGCACGCATAGAGACAGCGCTGAGGAATCACCCCCTGCGCACCCTGTCTGGTGTCGAGAAACTGTCACCCCTGTCACGCTCTCCGACCCCGGCACGCATAGAGACCGCGCTGAGGGACCAACCCCCTGCGCACCCTCTCACATGCCAGAACGTGCCACACACCCCACGCCCCCGACCCCTGTCACGCATTAGAGACCCGCGCATGGATGGGACCACCCCTGCGCACCCTCTCTGGTGTCGAGAAAGTGCCACCCCTGCCACGCTCCCCGACCCTGGCACGCATAGAAGCCGCGCTGAAGGACCACCCCCTGCGCACCCGCTCTGGTGTCGAGAAAATGCCACCCCTGCCACGCTCTCGGGCCCTGACACGCATAGAGACCGCGCTGAGGGACCACCCCCTGCGCACCCTCTCTGGTGTCGAGAAAGTGCCACCCCTGCCACGCTCCCCGACCCTGGCACGCATAAAGACAGCGCTGAGGGACCACCCCCTGCGCACCCTCTCTGGTGTCGAGAAAGTGCCACCCCTGTCACGCTCTCCGACCTTGGCACGCATAGAGACCGCGCTGAGGGACCACCCCCTGCGCATCCCCTCTGGTGTCGAGAAAATGCCACCCCTGCCACGCTCTCGGGCCCTGACACGCATAGAGACCGCGCTGAGGGACCACCCCCTGCGCACCCTCTCTGGTGTCGAGAAAGTGCCACCCCTGCCACGCTCCCCGACCCTGGCACGCATAAAGACAGCGCTGAGGGACCACCCCCTGCGCACCCTCTCTGGTGTCGAGAAAGTGCCACCCCTGTCACGCTCTCCGACCTTGGCACGCATAGAGACCGCGCTGAGGGACCACCCCCTGCGCACCCTCTCTGATGTCGAGAAAATGCCACCCCTGCCACGCCCCCGACCCTGGCACGCATAGAGACCGCGCTGAGGGACCCCCCCCTGCGCACTCCCTCTGGTGTCGAGAAAGTGCCACCCCTGCCACGCTCCCCGATC
>CAUYUJ010018912.1:10000-27309 GCA_963575745.1 Prorocentrum cordatum
AGGCCTCAGGATGACCCAAAAAAAGTCCCATGACGGTCCAAAGGAGCCACAGGGGGACCCCCAAGAAGGCCCAGAGGGGCCACATTCATTAATTGTCGCACGGCGGATTGCAAGAAAACCCGAAGGATTGAAAAAAAAAACAGGATTGCAAAAAAAAAGGATTGCAAAGGGTGTTTTTTGCAATCCAGGTTTTTTTTGCAATCCTTCGTTTGTAGGACGTGCCAGTCTCAACGCCAAGAAGGTTCGAAGACACTGAGCAAGCGATCTCGCGCCCTCGCAGGGTGCGAGCGCCGCGCGCCTCCGTGCCTTCCAATTCGAATGGCAAAATTTATGGCCATGGTCGGCCTCTGGGAGCGTTCCAGACTGCCAAACTACGATACCAAACGATGCCAAACTACGGCCTGTACTGGTCAGGCCGCTTGACGAGGAGGCGCGTGGTATGACTTGGTTTTGCCTGGAAGCGAAAGCGGGGTAGGTAATTCACGCTCTGATTCTGGCCATCGCTCGGACGTCCATTCCCTGTGTTTTTTTTCGGTTTCGTGCGTGGTTTTTTCGACAAATGATAAAGGGTACTCCTCGATGGTCCTCGCCGAAGGAAAACTGCACACGTCCGAGCGATGCCAGGGATTCTCAGAGCGTTCCGAGACGCTCTGGGAGCGTTCCAGGCTGCTCCGAAACGAAGTTGTCCACGTCCCAGCCCCGTCCGACGCCCAGGAGGACGGCCCTGCGAGAGCACGGCGGTGGGGCCGGAGCCCAGGATGCACTCCGGATCCCTGTGCGACTCGTGAGCGCGCGAGCTCGCAGCGGAGGAGGGAGGGCGACGGCGACGACGCCAGGAGGAGGGGGGAGCAGTCAAGATCGGCGGGCGACGAGGACTGCGCGATCAGGGGGGTGCAGTCGAAAGCAGCGGTCAGGGGGAGCCAGTTGGCCCCAGGGAGGGGGGCCGAATGTTGAGGGGGAATTGGGACACACAAATAAATACACACACAAATAAAAAGATTCCCTATATTTTCCTATATTTTCTGGGTTTCTGTCTTCCCACCCACTTCCCATATTTTCCTATATTTTCTGGGGGATCGAGGATTAATTGTGTCAGTGTGTTTTTTCCCCTCCTGAAATGTATCCATATCCACCCGCCTGCCGAGGTCTCCGAAGAGCGAACCCCTCGTGCGCTTCTGCGGTGGTCATGGGCGAATCCCGCCGCGGGCTCCCTGCTCCGGTCGTCCCGTCTCCCTCCGTCCTCCTCGTCTGCCCCCATTCCTTCCTCCTTCCCCGTTTGACTTGCCCCACATTTGCCATCACTGCGACCAGCATCAGAGATTCACAGGTGCGCGCTGGAGCAATGCCACCTGGCTCCGCCAGAACTGGCCCGCTTCCACCGAGCACACACCAGGCCTGGCAGAGCGGCGCGAGCTCTCCATTCCGGTCCTACTCCTGGAGAGGTTCCCTTTCACCGTGCCTCTCCCCTCCCTTGCGCGCCTTGCCCGTCCTTGACCCGCCGGCGCCACGTGCTCCTCCTCATCCTACTCTTGACACTCCTGCAAAGCCCCCCCCCCACTCGGCTGTCAGTGTCGGCTTCTGCTCGTTGGGTCGCTGAGTCCAGTAATCCGCCACCTGGAAGTTGGCCTCCCCTCCCTGCGCATTGTCTTGCGGCCCTGTGACGGGGAGAAAGGAAGGAGGGAAGAGGAGAGGAGGAAAGTGGAGGGGGGGAGGAGGAGGAGGAGGAGGAGGAGGAGGAGGAGGAGGAGGAGGAGGAGGGAGGAGGAGGAGGAGGAGGAGGAGGAGGAGGAGGAAAAGAAGGAAGATAGATGGGGAGAGTGGAGGCACGAGGGAAGGGCGGGGGGATGGCCGAGGAGGGGGAGGGGCCGTCGACTTCTCGATCTTCCGGGGCGTCCCGCGAGACGCTGGCGGCTTTCCGCATGACTTTTCCCGAGACCTGGAATCATCAGAACGTGAGCTGTTGATGATTTCCGGGGGGAGCCGGCAGCCGCGGGAGTCCCTTTGTGCCAAGATGGCACCGGAGATCGCCAAGGGGTCCCCATGAGCACACCGGAGTCGCCGAAAAGGCCCGAGAGGAGCCCAAGAGGACCCCAAGGAGCCCCCAAGAGGCCTCCACGACGCCCCTGGGGAGGCCTCCAAGAGGCCACCGAGAAGTCACCCGAGAAACGCGAAGAAACCTCCAGGAGGTCCCTGGTCCACAACCCATGCACGGCACCAGGATGGGCCGAAGGCCACTAGATAGTCCGCCGCCCCCTGTTGGTTTGCCACAGGGGTGCCTGGCGTCACCCTCGGCTTGGATTTGATTCTGTTTCCGGAAGAACTCCCCCTGGAGCTTCGGCCCAGCGCGCTGGCTGGCTGCCTCGTCGGCTTCTTCTCTCAAGATGGCCTCCAGATGGCCTCCTTGACGGCCGAGATGATCCAAGGTGGCCTCCAAGTTCGCCCTAGATGGCCTCGACGACGGCCCGAGAGGGTCCAAGATGCCTCCAAGTCCGCCCAAGAAGCCTCCAAGTCGGCCCAAGACGGCCCCAGAGACCTCCAAGAGGCCTCCAAGACGGCCCAAGAGGCCTCCAAGACGGCCCAGGAGGCCTTCAAGAGGTCCTCCGGGAAGGCCCGAAGAGGCCAAAATCATTGATATGATTTAGGTTTTGAAAGATTTGAACATTTGTTTCTTTTCGGCCTTCCGACGGTCCGTGACGGAGCCCCCAGAGATCGCCCCAAGATCGCCCAAGAGGCCTCCAAGATGGCCCCAGAACGGCCCAAGAGGCCCCCAAGACGGCCCCAAGAGGGCCCCAAGACGGCCCAAAAGGCCTCCAAGACGCTCAAGATGGCCTCCAGGACGGCCCTGAAGCGCCCCAAGCGGGCCCCAAGTCGGTTCTGAGCGACCTCCAAGACGGCTTCCAACGGCGTCAGACGGGCCAGGAACGCCCAAAGACGGCCAAAGAGGCCCCGAAGGAGCCCCCAAAGGCCCCCAAGAGGCCCAAGGAGGCCCCCAAAGAGGCCCCCAGGAAGCTCCCAGGAGGCCCCAAGAATGCCCCAAGAGACTTCCCACGAGGCTCCTGGTCCTCCTCGTCCTCCTCCTGTTCCTGGTCCTCCTCCTCCTCCTCCCCCTCCTCCTCCTCCTCCTCCTCCTCCTCCTCCTCCTCCTCTTCCTCTTCCTCCACCTCCTCATTCCTTGTCCTCACAAATAACTTCTCCCTGTCGCACCCCGAAGCCTTTTTTCTGGGGCGGGCCGGGCGTTTCGCCTGATACTTCCTCACCGCGTATGGCCCTGAATCTTGAAAATCGGCAACAGTTTCACAAATTGAAGGCAAGTCGTTTTCAAAATGTGGCTCTCGCCTTCGCGCCGCGCACATTCGTTGTAACAAATTGCAAGAGCTTCACTAATTGAGGGCGGCTCCTTTTCAAAATGTGGCTCTCGCCTTAGCGCCGCGCACAATCATCTCAGAAAATTGTAAAAGTTCCAGTGATTGAGGGCGATCGTTTTCAAAATGTGGCTCTCGTTTTAGCGCCGCGCATATACATCGTAAACCTTTGCAAGAGTTTCACGGATTGAGGGCGGTTCCTTTTCGAATTGTGGCTCTCGCCATAGCGCAGAGCACATTCCTCTTGAATAAATGCAAGAGGTTCACAGATTCCGATGGTCGACGTACCAGAAATCTGCGTTGTGGAAAGACTCAGGACTATGAGGGTGCAACAGTTACGTTGATTCGCAGTGTTGACGTCCCACTAATGGCGTTCTGGCACGATTCGGTCTCGTCAAGACGCAACAATCAAGTTAATCCGTGGCGCTGGAGTCCCGAGAGTAATGTTTTGGTGTTCTTCAGGGACTTCAAACGGTTGTCTTCCAACGAGGCAGTTCCCTGAGTGGAGATCAACCCTTGTATGGGGCCTATGATGACGGAGCTTGGAGGGAGGATGTATTCCAACATCGGTGATGACGCTTGGACTTACACTGGTCCTCCTCATCCTCCTCCTCCTCCTGAGCTTCCCCGCCATCCTCCCTCAAGTGTTCCCCGAAGGACTTCCACAACGGCTGGGAGAACACATGGTCCGATAGATTGGCATAGCTCTCGCCACAACGCTCGGCCACATGGGCGATTGCAAAAGGCAGGAGTCTGCGGTGATTCGCCGTAGGCGTCTAAGAAATGCAGTGCAGCCAGAACGAAAGCAATGTTCAGAGAGGAGGGGACAGGAAGGAAAGCTCGGAAAGATGGTGGACAATTCAATGACACGGCAACTGTCTACTCTTCCACATACACACGCTTGCGCGAGCGGCCAGGCTACCAGGCCTTTTCCTCTTGGTGTTCCTCCTCCTTCTCATTATCCTTCCTCTCGTTCTAATACTCCTTTTCCTCATCCCCCTCGACGTCTTCCTCCTCTTCCTCCTCTTCCTCCTCTTCCTCCTCTTCCTCCTCCTCCTCCTCCTCCTCCTCCTCCTCCTCTCCTTCCTCCTCCTCCTCCTATTATTATTATTCCTATCTCCTCCTCCTCCTCCTCCTCCTCCTCCTCCTCCTCCTCTCCTTCCTCCTCCTCATATCATTATGTATGATTATTCCCCCTCCTCCTCCTCATGCTCCTCCTCCTCCTCCTCCTCCCACTCCTCCTCCTCTTCCTCCTCCTCCTCCTCCTCCTCTTCCTATTCCTCCTTTTCCTCCTCGTCCTCCTTCCTCCTCCTCCTCCTCCTCCTCCATCCGTTTTCTTCATGAATAACTCCTCCCTGTCGCAACCCCAGGCGTGCTGGAAGGGCGGGCCAGGCGTTTCGCCCAAAACTTCCTCGCCTCCTACGACTCCAAACATAGTGTTTGTTCTAAGGGGTTCTTAGTTCTGCTCTACGGACATGGGCCTGTCGGCTTTTCTGGCGGCTATTTTGCCGTCGTCGCCACCCCGTCGCCGCCTCGTCGACGCCCGTCGCATGGGCTTGTGTGCCGATCTGGTGGCTGTGTTGCCGCCGTCACCGCCCCGTCGCCGCCTCGTCGCCGCCCGTCTCATGGGCCGGTCTGCCGGTCTGACGGTTACGTTGCCGCCGTCACCGCCCCGTCGCCGCCTCGTCGCCGCCCGTCTCATGGGCCAGTCTGCTGGTCTGACGGTTACGTTGCCGCCGTCACCGCCCCGTCGCCGCCTCGTCGCCGCCCATCTCATGGGCCGGTCTGCTGGTCTGACGGTTACGTTGCCGCCGTCGCCGCCCCGTCGCCGCCTCGTCGCCGCCCATCTCATGGGCCGGTCTGCTGGTCTGACGGTTACGTTGCCGCCGTCGCCGCCCCGTCGCCGCCTCGTCGCCGCTCGTCGTTTGGGCCTGTCTGCCAATTTGGCGGCTATATTGCCGCCATCGCCGCCCTCGTCACCCCCCACATATATTGGACAACACACAGGTTGCGCAACACACGCACACACACACACACACATACATACATACATACATACATACATACATACATACATACATACATACATACATACATACATACATACATACATACATACATATACACATACATACACATAACTATGTATATGTATATACACATATAAATATACACACTGGCATACAGACAGACAGACAGACAGACAGACAGACAGACAGACATGCATGCATGCATACATACATATACTGCGCATCACACACGTTGCAACACGTGGCTTGCACCATTTCCACTGCACCACATCTATTGCACCCCATGGACCGCACAACATAGACTGCAGCATTCAGGTTACACAACATAGATTGCACCACCTACACTGCAACACACAGGTTGCTCGACCCAAATTGCACAACATAGTTTCACCGTGTTTGATATGCGTATGTATAATATGCGAATATATATATATATATATATATATATATGTACATATATATATACATCCATATGCATCTATATATATACACATAACTATATATATGTAGTGTGTGTATATATATATGTATGTATGTAGGTGCGCGTGTGTGTGTGTTTAGTTTTAAACCGGGACTATCCCCCACCCCCCCATTCGTATTGAAAGTTAGATGTGATTCTGCCCCATCGTCGATCCTGAATATGAATTCGGATCATCAAAAAAATCCGTATCGACATCCCATGTCATCCTCTGCGAAAAAATTGTGCGCGCGCAGTCGATTCACAAAAACCGTTCGTTGTCAAAAACAATGCTTGCCCAAAAAATGCACACGCGCGCGGCGTCGCGCGTGCATGCCGAAATCCTTCAAAAACGGTGGGTTGCGGAGAGATTTCAAAACCGAACGTCCAAAAAAACTCTGTTGTATTCGCAACAGCGACGTTCCAAACAGCTTGCGCGCGCGGCTGTGCGCAAACATCATGAAACCATGTTTTTATTGTCAACATGTTCATAACATGTTCCCAAATTGGCTTCGCGCACGCGCATGTCGAAATGATTCGAGCGCCCGCTCGCGTGCGTTGTCGCAAGAACCCTTTGCAATAAATGGGACGACGCGCACACGCGCGCCTCGTCGCGCGCATGCCGCATCCGTCATAAGACCGTAGGGCTTTAAAAAAACTCGAAACCGAGTTTTTAAAACAAGAAAAAACAAAAATAATAATGAAAAAACAACAAAAAAAAAAAAAAAAAAAAAAAAAAAAAAAAAAAAAAAAAAAAAAAAAAAACGTTCGCGTGTTTGCGAATTCTTGAGAAAAACCACCGGTTTCTCCACATGTCCATTGGATTTTGCCAAACAGAGTTTTCGCGCCGCATGCCGAAAACATTCGAACACCCTCGCGCGCATGCTGGGGGGGCACGATCCGTGTCAAATACCACCACGCGGCCACTCTCGCGCGTCGGCCGCGCGCACCCCTTCCAAGACCTTCATCACCGACGCGAGGACGCCCTCATCGTCGTTGGCGTGATCAGCATCGGCGCCGTCACTGGTCACTGCACCGTCCTTGCACATGTGCTGCAGCGGATCTTCGCGCGGATTCCTGCCGATACAAAACCCCGAACGGCGAGCGAAAAACCAAGTGAATTTCACATGGTTTTCTTTTGCCATCTTCATTCCTGCCCCCACACACACACACGAAATCCACATCGAAATCTGAAACGAACCTATGAGGGACAAGCCTGGCCCATCCCAATGTTTTCCGGACGAAATCTGCTCGCGAAGTTTGCGCCCACGCTGGCCGTGCCGTCGTCGCGCTCAGCATCGCCACGATCATCGCCACCCTCATAATCGCGTCTACCGCCGTCGACGTTGACATGATACTGCGCCCGCCAAGCTCGCCGACTCGCACTGACTGCCCGCTGGGGCGCGCCCACCGGTCAGCGCCACCGCGGCCGCGTCGGTCGCGCCAAGCTAGCTGGCCGCTGGGCGCGCGCGCGCACGCGCGGGCTGGCGCGGCCGCAGGGATGCACCAGCCAACGCCAAGCACTCATCACAATCTCCGCCGCATGGGTGTTGCAACCAAGTTGCGGGCGGGCGGGCGGGATGGTTGCGCGAGCAGTGGAGGCGACAACTGCGAGCTCCACAAATGAGTTTTCTTTCCTGAAAAAAATCGGCTCTACCCCCCAAAAAAAATTGTCGATCCCCACCTTCGCATTGCAATTTACACATGATCTGTCCCATCGCCCATCCTAAATATGAATTCATACCGTCCCAGTCAGGCCAGCATCGACCCCCCCCGCCATTTGCGGCCAAAAAATTAATACGCGCGCACTTGTCGATCAAAAATCATCAGCTTTCAAAAACCCCTCGCAGAAAAACGCGACGAAGTGCACGCGCGCGTCGTCGCGCGCATACCGAAATCCTTGAAAAAAACCTTCCGTTTGGGATGGGTTCCAAAATCGAATGTCAAACAAAAAAATGTGAACAACAACAACAACAGATTGTTTTGCAACGCTGATGTTATACATGCATATATATATATACATAATAATAAAATTAATAATAATAAAAAATGATATCAACAAAAAAAAAAAAAAAAAAAAAAACGCGCTATTGCGAATATAATATTTGGAAAACCAAGCGGCTTGCAATATTTTCATAAAGTGCTACCGAACGGGCACCGCGCGGGGCACCGCGCGCGCAGATATCGCTCGAACGCCCTCGCGCGCGCGCGCCGTCGCGAGAATCCTGTGCCCCCCAAAGAACATGCACGCGCACGCGTCGTCGCGCGCGCATCCCGAAATCCGTCAAAAACCTCCGGTGCCGTAACGATGTCAAACCCGAGTGTCTTAAAAAAATGCGACAATACCTGGTTTCACAACATCAGTCTTCGGGGGGGAAACAAGTGTTCGCGCTCATGCTAATTCTTATGAAAACCATAAGTGTTTTCCAAATTCCATGGAATTCGGCCAAACGGGCCTGCGGCGCCGCATGCCGACATCACTCGCACGCCCTTGCACGCGCGCTGGGGGGGGCGCGATCCGCGTCAAATAAAACCACGCGGGCCACTCCCGCGCGTCGGCCGCGCGCGCATATTTAACTCTTTCCAAACCTTCACCACCGACGCGAGGACGCCGCCATCGCCGACGGCGCGATCAGCATCAGCGCCCGCACTGGCCGCGCCGCCGTTGTCGTCAACATCGCCACCAGCATCGCCACAATCATCATCGCATCTACCGCTGCCGACGTTGACACGATACCGCGCCCGCCAAAGTCGCCGACTCGCAGCGAAGTGACAGCTTGGATGCGCTCGGCGGTCAGCGCCACCACGGCCGCGTCGGTCGCGCCAAACAAGCTGGCCGCTGCGCGCGCGCTCGGGTTGGCGCGGCCGCAGATGGACCAGGCAACGGCAAGCGCTCATCGCAACCGCCACCGCGTGGGTTTTGCAAACCAAATTGCGGGTGGGGGGGGTGGAATGTTTGCAAGAACATGGGATGCGTCAACTCGCCTGTTGAAAACAATTCTCCGTTCTAAACAAAATAAAAGACTCGACACCCCCCCCCGGAACTAGCGCTCCCCCCTGGGGCCTTTCGATATCATATTTATTTTGCACACTCGCCCATCCTACCTGCGAGTTCATATTACCCCAGCCATCCCGGTATCGACCCCCCCCCGCCATGCGTTGCAAAAAATATGCGCGCATATTCGTTTATCAAAAATGATAAGTGGTCAAGAATCTCTTGCACAAAATGTAAGACGAAGTGCACACGCGCGTGTCGTCGCGCGCGCATGCCGAAATTCTTCAAAAACCTTCGATGTCGGAAGGATTTTAAAATCGAGCTTCCCAAAAGCATATAAAAACACTGGGTTTCGCGACACTGATTTGCTAAGAAAACTTACGCGCGCGCTCTTGCGAAACCTTCCGAAAACCATAAGTTGTTCGATATCTTCGAGAAATGCGACCAAACGGGCTTCGCGCGCGCGCATGTCGAAATCTTTCGGACGCCCTTGCGCGCGTGCCGTCGCGAGAACCCTCCTCAAAGACGAAGTGCGCACGCGCGCGTCGTCGAGCGCGCATGCCGAAATACTTCAAAAACCTCCGGTTTCGGAACACGGATTTTCAGCAAAAGCGTGCGCGTGCGCTCTTGCGTCGTCGTTGTCGTCGTCGTCGCCGTCCTCCCTCCTTCCTCGTCGTCGTCGTCGTCGTCGTCGTCGCCGTCGTCATGTTGTCTTTCCCTCGTCGTCGTCGTCGTCTTGGCGTCGTCGTCGTTTCCGTCGTCGTTGTCGCCGTGGTCGTCCTTCCTCCCTCGTCGTCTTCGTCGGCGTTTCGTCATTGTCCCTCCTATTTCGTCGCCGTCGTCGTCGTCGTCGTCGTCGTCTTCCCTCCTCCCTCGTCCTTGTCGTCGTCGGCGTCGCCGTCCTCCCTCCTTCTTCGTCGTTCGCGTCGTGGCCGTCCTCCCTCCTCCCTCGTCGTTGTCGTCGTTGCCGCCGTCGTCGTCCTCCCTCCTCCCTCGTCGTCGTCGTCGTCCTCGTTGGCGACGTCGTCGTCGTCGTCTTCGAAATCGTCGTCGTCGTCGGCGGCGCCATCGTCGTCGTCGTCGTTGTCATCGTCGTCGTCGTCGGCGTCGGCGTCGTCGTCGTCGGTGTCGTCGTCGTCGGTGTCGTCGTCGTCGTCGAAGTCGTTGGAGACGTCGTCGGTGTTGTCGTAGTCGTTGTCGGCGGCGTCGTCGTCGTCGTTGTCGCTGTCGTCGTCGGCGTCGGTGTCGTTGCCAAGTGCCATTTGGTGCCCACCGTCACGGTCTTAAGAGGTCTTGCGACCAAGTTGCGGGTGGGAGGGTGGAATGTTTGCACGAGCAGTGGAGAGGACAGCTTCAAGACAGTCAAAGTGAACTGCACCACATAGATTACACCACGCAGACTACACCACATAGATGAGACTGCATAGCACGCTAGAACACATTGTTTGGGGCCCACTCTAGCTAACCTTCGTCTTCAAACTTGGCAACTGACTCACGGATGGAGGGCGGTTCTTGTCCAAAAGATGTCTCTCGTCCTAGCGCCGCACACACATTCGTCTAAAAAGTCTTTGTTAGTGTCACGGTTCTGTGTGGCCTAAGGCCCAGGAGCGATGCTCTAGCGTGAAGGATTGGCAGGACGCGACAGTCACGTTAAGTCTCTGTGTTGAAGTCCCTGGAACTGCGTTCTGGCAAAATTTGGGATTGTTCGGACGCAACAATCAGGTTGTTCTGCGGCGTTGAAGTCCCCGGAATTGCGTGTTGGCACGGTGGAGGATTCTCAGACTGCTGCCTTCTCGGACACTTCCCGTAACGAGAACATTTTTTTGCAGGGACCAGTGAAGAGGAAATTTGGAGAGAGGGTTTACTGCAACAGCGCTGATGCGTCTTGACTTGCGCTTACACTGGTCCGCCTCCTCCTCCTCCTCCTCCTCCTCCTCCTCCTCCTGCATCTGCTCCTTCTCCTACTGCTCCTGCCCCTCATCCTCCTGTTCCTCCTCCTCCTCCTCCTCCTCCTCCTCCTCCTCCTCCTCCTCCGCCTCCTCCGCCTCCGCCTCCTCCGCCTCCGCCTCCGCCTCCGCCTCCTCCTCCTCCTCCTCCTCCTCCTCCTCCTCCTCCTCCTCCGCCTCCTCGCCTCCGCCTCCGCCTCCTCCGCCTCCGCCTCCTCCGCCTCCGCCTCCGCCTCCGCCTCCGCCTCCGCCTCCTCCTCCTCCTCCTCCTCCTCCTCCTCCTCCTCCTCCTCCTCCTCCTCCTCCTCCTCCTCCTCCTCCTCCTCCTCCTCCCTCCCCTGAGATGCAAGCGGGCTCCAGCTCCCCCCGCCCCACCAGCTCGGGGTACCTCGGCAGGACCTCCTGCCAGTACTCCTTGTCGCCGCAGTCGACCGTGAACTGGGTCCCCCAGTCGAAGGCCTGCGGGGCGGGGGGGCGCCCCTGGGCAGCGCGGCCAAGCGCCGGGAGCTCGGCCGTTCGCCCAGGGGGGCAGGGGAGGGTTGAAGGGGTCCCAGGACTCAAAAATAAAAAATACACAGAAATCATAGGATCCCCCTTAAATTCCTACGTGTTCTAGGTTTTTGTCTACCCCCCCTCTTCCCGTATCTTCCCATATTTTCCTTGGGATCGACGATCCATTATATCTGTGTGTTTTTGTCCCCTCCTGAAGGGTGCGGGCCTTCTCCGAAGGGTCAGATCAGAAGGCATCCATCCTGCTGCAGAGGGGCGGAAAGAAGGGGAACCACGACCTAGACTGAACACGGAGACGTCGTGCCGATCTTGTTCACCGTCCATCTTGGTCAGCGTCAATTCGCGGATCATCCTCGCGAATCGGCGACGGCTGGCATGGACCATGACCAAAATCCGTCTCGACAAGATCCCGCGACATCCTGGTCGCGGTCAGCGTGCTTCTTCCTTCGATTCTGAGACGCTGTCTCCAAGTCAGGGTGTCTGAGAGACCTGCCCCCTCTCACTTCTCACGCAGCCTGGTCTATATCAGGAAGGCAGTGCCCGACAACCTGCCCGTGTGTGACCGAAGCCAGCGCCCGGATTTATCCGAACGCGCCAGCGCGTGACCGAAATTCTTGGTTCGAAACCACTACGACTTTAAATTTCGGTCGCAAGTTCGGTCGCACTGCGCCTCTGCCACAATTTCGGACACGCTTTCGGTCACCGCATTCTTTCGGTCGCATACCTCTTCGGCTGACAGGGGCCGGGCGCCAGGACACTTCCCGCCTCGACGCGCCGCCGAGAGGTACATTCGCAGCTACACCCAGGGTGGTAGCGCACAAAGTGGCCTGCGAGGCTGCAAACATCTGCGCAGCAGGAGCACACCGCGCCGAGAGCTGCCAGCTTTGTCCCACAGCAGCACCGCACACGGTGCCATCTACGGTCAGGGGTGCACCCACCAGTTGGAACCACTGAAGAAAAGTAAGAGGGGAGAGGAAAGGGGGTGGAAGGAAGCAGACGAAGAAAGGTTTAGGAAGAGAGAGAGAGAGAGAGACTTCTCGACCTGCTTCCCCCCTCGGCGCTCCACCGAGAGGTGCATTCGCAGCTATACCCAGCGTGGTCCTGCACAAAGAGTCCTGCGAGACTGCAAAATCTGCGCAGCAGGAACTCCCCGCAGCGAGAGCTGCCAGCGTTGTCCTACAGCAGCACCGCACACGGTGCCATACAAAAACAACTGGAAGAGAGGTAAGAGAAGAAGGTTTATTTGCATTTCCGGGGGACCTTGCCTGTCCCGTCGCGTGTCGAATCCGTGTCGAGCGCGTCGAATCCAGCTCGAATCCCGTCGTATCCACACCGATTGCACGGCGAATCCGCGCCGACCAAGAAAGCCCCAAAACGGCCCAACAGGGCCCCAAGACGGCCCAAAATGGCCCCAAGACGCCCCCCGAAGCACTCCAAATCGCGAACCCGGTCGTTCAGGGAGATCACGGTTGGAAGCGGGCGGCCAGAAGAAGCCCCCAGAAGGCGCCCAGGAGGCTTCCAGGCGGCCCCACAAAGCCCTTTAAAACTTTCGTGAGGCCCCCACGAGGTTCTCCAAGGAGGAGCTTCCGCAAAAGGAGCCGAGGAGGATGGGGACGAATTCGCAGGGTAGGGCAAGGATGGAAGAGGAAGAGGAAACATGAGGGAGAACGAGAATGGGCAATGTTATCAGAACGACGATGTCGGCAAGGCAACAAGGAGTCATCGCTCGCTTGTCTGTTTTACCTTCCTGTCCTTCCGCCTGCATGCCACACTTCAAGGGCCAAGAGGCCCCCCCCTTCGCCTCCCTTGCAGGGGCCGAGGGCTTCCCCCCCAGTCCTCCGCCGAATCCGTGCGATGGGCTGCGCCTTCCCTCCCCTGCCCCCCTCGCCTCCCGTCCCTCTGATGAGGACAGCAACACGCACCCAAACCCTGCAGGGAGGAGGACTGGGGAGGGGCAGGGACATGAAGACGGACGCTGCAGGCGTGGGTGCGGGTCTTCGGACCCCGAGGGGGGCTGCCCTTCGAGCGGGGACGCCTCCGACAACACGCACCCGGAGCCCCACACGGAACTCCACCCCGAGAGGTCGAGGGGTCGCGTTGGTATGGGCGCAAGTTGTCGATCAGGAGGCTCCCGAAGCCACAGGGAGGTCCGCAGAAGGCCAGAGAGCTTCTCAGAAGTCCCGCCGCCCTCTGAGAAAGCCTGACCCCACTCTCCCTTGCTCGGCGCGCCGCCGAATCACGCCTCTTCCCCATCCCCATCCCCGTTGCCTCATCTCCCCAACAATCTTGACTCCTGATCATCGTCCTTCTCCTTCCCATCGTACCTCACCGTCCTAAGCCCGAGCCGCCGGAGCCTTGCGATTGAAACGGATGGTGTCGTCAGTGTAAACCCTAGGAAGCATCTTCTCAACGTAATCGATAACGAAATTCTCGTTTTTCTGGGCGCGGGAGGATGCGAGAATCCAGTAACAGATCACAAGCACAGGTGGGAAGACAAGAGGCTGGAAGCAACAGGAAGCGAGACATGCAAAGCGAAACAGCGAAACTGGTGAACATGCAGGTATGAATAAACGAGAGGAAGAGAGCAAGAGCACGAGGATGCAACTGAGGAAGAAGCGACGCGTCAAGGCAATGCGTGATCCCGTGGATTCCCATGGGCCACTCGCCGAGCCTGCCCAAGAGCTCGGGGCTTTTAGCAGAAACCGGTGCGATACTTCTGAGGAGGCACGGGCCCCTGCCAAAACGCGCGGGCACGACAGGACCAGTGCAGCCCCCCCCTCCCTCCGAAGTGCGCGCGAGGACACACTCACGCGCTGCACGTCGCGGCCTCTCGCGCAGCGTCGAGGCGTGCAAGGGCGGGAGGTGGAGCAAACGCACGCGCGGCCAGTGCCCACTTCACACCCTCACACACACACACACACACACACACACACACACACACACACACACACACACACACACGCGCGCGCGCGCGCGCGCGCGCACGCACATCCTCGCGCTCGTGTGCACGTACGGACGCACGCGCGCGCGCCTGCACAGGGGCGCACGTATGCATACAGTCAGAAGGCACAAGGAGGATGCTCGGTAAGGATGCAAGGGCCTTGGAAGGCCATGTTGACGTTTTGCGAACGAGGCTGGCGAGCGAAAGTCGCCAAGGGTGGGCCGAAAGTGACCACCTACCAGACCAACCCAACCCGAAGACCCGAATCTGACCCCAATTTCGGGTTGGGGGGGTACGGGCTCCGTGTGTTTTCTCAACGCTCCCCGACCCCCCCACACTGGAAATGGAGGGCAAATTGAGGGCTTCGGGTTGGGTTGGGGTGCTTTCGTGGGTGGTGAGGAAGGGCAAGGATGCAAGGGTAGTCGCTCGTTGGGCCCGCTGTGCGCCAGGATCGGTGGCAACTCTTGGAAGCATCCGATGCCATCTTGTTGGCGCTTGCGAACCGACGCTATCCGACGATAATCGACGCGAATCGACGCCAAATCGACGAAAGTCGACGCTGATCGACGCTAAATCCGCCGACCCTGTCGTCGTGTGTGACGGGCTTGTCCGTTCGAGTCGTCGCCTCCGTCGTTCAGCGAAATTGAGCATCGTCGAAATTGACTCGAAGGAAAGCCCCTTCCCTTTGATCACTCCCCCGCCGGGAGGGGGGTCCCAGGGGGGTCCCAGGTCAGATACGACTCCCCCCCGGGGGGGCCCGGGGCCCAAAAAAGCCCCAAGACGGGCCAAGAGTGCCCGAGAGGCCCCCAAGACGGTCCAAGAGGGCCCTGAATCGCCGAACGATGTCCAAGACGCCTTAACGGCCTCCAGACGGCCCAAGAGCCCTGCAAGACGCCCCAAGAGGCCTCCAGGAGCACTCCCAAGAGGGCCCCAAGAGGAAAAAGCATAGATTTCCCATTGGTTTTTGATGCATTTTGGTGTTCTCGCCTCTTCTGCTTCCCGACGCTCCAAGAAGGCACAAGAGGCCCCCCAGATCGCTCGAAGATGGCCCACGAAGGCTCCAGGAGGGACCCAAAACAACCCAAGAGGGCCCCAGAACGGGGGGGCACCATGGGGGGCGGGCAGGTGCCTCGATAGAGTTCTCCGCCGCGCCCCGAGGAGGCCCGACGAGGACAGTGTCGTGCCCTCCAGGCCCCCACGGCGCCGATCGCAAACCACACCCTGACGTAACCTCACCCTTTGCAGTCGCCGACACGAGCTCGCGCACCCTCCGGCGCCGCGATGGGCAGCCGTCCGGGCGGCGCGGCTAGACAGGAGGGCCCAGCATCGTGATCGATAAGTCGATAATTCGCCCTGGCGTGCGAAGTCGCCCAGACGTGCGCCCCCAAGGAGGACACATGGTACTAGTATGTCCTTCTGCGTCCCACACCAGGCGAGCCCAGAGTCGAATCGATGTCGAATCAGCGATCGAAACGCATCAGATCGGCGGAAATCGAAGCCAGGTCGGGAGAAGCCGCATCGGCGGATATCGGCAGGCTGATAAGGCCTCCATTGAGAAATCGAAATCCAAAATTGGAATCCAAAATCGAATCGAGTCGAAATCGGAGGAATCAAAATGAGCCCTGGCCACACCCCGGCGCGCGCGCGCGCCAGCGTGCACGTGCTCTCTGTGCCTTACGGCAGGGAGCGGAGCGGAGCCACCTTGTGCTCCTCCTCGGGGTCCTCTGGCGGCAAGCTCTTCCTGTTCGGATTCCACTTCGCCCAGAACTCTTTCCTCTCCTTCCAGTCGGGGATGCAGATGTCCATGATGTTCGTGAACAGCCCCTGCCCCACAAACGGCAACGGAAGGGGCACGAGGAGAAGCATGACGCTCCACGCTGCTGCGCCCGCAGCTTGCCCAAGACAGGGAGGAGAAGCAGCAGCGGCAGGGAGAGGGCCGCTGAGGGCCGAACGACTTCTGCCGTCCCTCAGCTCGCGCTGGAGCTTCCCCACGAGTTGCTCCAGAGCTCTCCGGAAATGTCCAGAATTACATCGACTGACACTTCATTTACTGGATGTATCTTCATTCACTTTGATTCACCCGACCTGATGTATCGTATTTCGCTTCCCACTTTCATTTACTTCGTCGGATGCACCCGGACGTATCTTTCTTCGCTTTGATGCATCCGACCGGATCCCTGCAAGTCGATCGGCGAAAGGTCGTCAAGCCCATACTCCTCCTCCTCCTCCTCCTCCTCCTCGTCCTCCTCCTGCCTTTTCCTCCTTGTCCTCCTCGTCCTCCTCCTCCTACTCCTCCTCCTCCTCCTCCTCCTCCAGCTTCTCCTCTAACTCCTCCTCCTCCTCATCCTCCTGCCTTCTCCTCCTCTTCCTCCTCCTTAATTCCTCCTCTTCGTCAAGCCCTTACAGAGACAGAGGGGGCAAGAGGAGCAGGGAGCAAGAGGACTAGCAGCAGCGGCCGGCCGGAGGCGCGGAGGGTCGTGCAGCGCAGACCTGTTGCCCGAGCGGCCTCCACGAGGGCTCTCCGCCGCCTCCTCCTCCTCCTCCTCCTCCTCCTCCTCCTCCTCCCCCCTCCTCCTCCCCGTCCCTCCTCCCCCTGCCTTTTCCTCCTCGTCCTCCTCCTCCTCCTCCCCTCCTCCTCCTCCTCCTCCTCCTCCTCCTCCTCCTCCAGCTCCTCCTCAACTCCTCCTCCTCTGCCTCTCCTCCTCCTCCTCCTCCTCCTCTCCTCCTCTACTAATTTCCTTTTCCTTTAAATTTATTTTCCCTGTCGCACCCCGAGGCCAGTTTGTAAGGCGGGCGGGGCGTTTCGCCTGAGACTTCCTTTCCTCACCACTTATGACTCTGAAACTGGAAATTAGCAACAGCTTCACAGATGAAGGCGGGTCGCTTTCAAAATGTGTATCTCGCCTCTGCGCCGCGCAGACTCGTCTTAAAAAGATGCAAGAACTTCACGGATTGAGGGCGAGTCGTTCCCAAAATGCCTTAGCGCCGCGCACATTCGTCTTAATAAGTTCCCAGAGCTTCACGGATTGAAGGCGAGTCGTTTTCAAAATGTAGCTCTCGCCTTAGCG
>CAUYUJ010018912.1:27409-49909 GCA_963575745.1 Prorocentrum cordatum
ACTACTACTACTACTACTACTACTACTACTACTACTACTTAACTACAAGAACTACTACTACTACTACTACTACTACTACTACTACTACTACTACTACTACTACTACTACTACTACTACTACTACTACTACTACTACTACTACTACTACTACTACGACTACTACTACTACTATTACTACTACTACTACTACTACTACTACTACTACTACATGGCGTGCGCCTCATGAATAATGGTGACAGCCATTCAAGCAAGGACGGCAGCGTTGGCAAGCAGTATCATGTTGCCCATGCGGTTGTCTCTATGATAGGACCCAGGACTATGCTGCCAACGCCAGCGCGATACTGCATTGTTAAGCAGCAGTAGCGGGCAAAAGGATGATAACGATACGAATGAAGAACGGCTGCGAAGGCTGATCGATGATGTCGACTGCCATGTCTGCACCGAATCCTCACATTATGTGATCCGCTCGGTGAGAAAGGCCCAGCCGGATAGTTGGACACAGCCAGGATACAACCACGCGGCGCACACAGCCCCACAGAATTGGCAGCTGTGCGACGCTCACTCTACCACGCCGATTCGACGCCCCACTCCCTGTCACTTCCACTCCATCCTCCTGACCGTCCAGGTCGGCTGTCGCCATCGCAGGGTCAAAAGACACGGGGGGTGAAACAGGCAAAAACGTTCCCCTTTCACACCTCCATCATCACCATGATCATCACACATCAACACCAACATCATAGTCGCCATCGTCCTTAAAATCCTCGTCCTCGTCATCAAACTAATCGTCAACATCGTGAGATTGTTCCTGCGTATTTTGTGATCGTTCTTCCTTCACTGATGAACAGCGCTGCCATCGCTGTGTAGCATCTGGGACCTTCGAGAACGATGGGGTCATATTCCCAGGAGTTCCTCCTAGACTATCCTCCGGCAAGCGACCTGGCCAACGTACGCAATCACTTCGTCCCACTCCCTTCCATGTTCACTTCCCCCTGCCCGCTCCCGCCCCCTTCCATGCAATCCATGGACTCCCTCCCCTCCCGAGCACCTCCCATCCCTCCCCACCACACCCTCCATCCATTTCTTCCCCTCCTTGCAGCCCCTCCCGTCCGGCTTCCTCCCCCCCTCCCCTCATCCCTCCATTTCGTCCCCCCGTCCTTTACTCCACGCCCTGCCCACGCCTCCCTCCGACACCCTCCCTCCTACGCCATCCCTCGTTCCAGAAGCCTGGCGCGAGGCTTCAGAGGTCGCGGCCTGGCGGCTTCCGATCTCGGAGCCGGAGCCGCGGGGTCTTACGCTACAGGGAGGACGTGAAGAAAGGCACCGGGAGGCGGAGCCCAAAGCCGGAGCCGGGGAGCATGAAGAGCGGGAGGAGCAAGAGGGGAAGGAGGGAGAGGAGGAGGCGGGAAACGGGAGCAGCGTGGCGGAGGAAGGAGGGCAGGGAGACGGGAAGGAGAAGAAGCTGGAGAAGGGTGACGAGAGGGAGTGGAAAGTGGAGCGGAAAAAGGAGAGGAGGAGGTCGGACAGATGCAGACCATGGTCTGTCGCGAGCGCATGGCTCCACGCAGGCACATTGGCCACAGGACCTGACCGAGGAGCACCGTTCGAGGGGCAAGCCTCAAAACTGCTTGGCACACAACGCCTGAGGTGGACGCGCTGCCGTCACTGAGGCATGCGTGGCTGGAGCTGCCGAACAGATCGAGTGTCCAATCCAGCGGACGTGCAACAAACTTGCGTTGAGCCGCTTCTGGGAGCTGACTGTTAGAGTCCTCCCATATGGGGTCAAGGCACCTGGGGTCGGAGGCTCACGCCGCATCGTCGATGCATCGCCGATGCGTTGACGACGTCGGCGCGGAGAAAGTCGTGCTCAACGTCGAGCCACATCGCCGACCCTGTTTGCTACGACCCCACTGGGGAGGCCTGACAGCACGGGGTGGCACGGGGTGACACGCGGGCCCCCATCCACGTCGACCCCGTGTACTTGGATGGTGCTGCATCGTTGGAGGACCTTGCCTGTCCCTATCCGCGTCGAATCCATGCCGCATCGAATCCGCGCGGAATCCGCGCCTGGTCCGCATCGAGTCCGCGATGGTGCGGGGGACAGACGAGACCCCCCGACGATTCAACGAAACTCCGACCCCACCTGGGAGGCCCAGCAGCACGGGGTGGCCCAGGGTGGCACTCGGACCCCGTCGACTTCGCCCCCATCTGCTCCGACCCCACCTGGGAGGCCCAGCAGCACGGTGGTGCACGGGCTGGCACTCGGACCCCGTCGACTTCGACCCCGTCTGCTCCGACCCCACCCAGGAGACCCAACAACACGGGGCTGGCGCGGGATGGCACTCGGACCCCAGCGACTTCGACCCCACCTGGGAGGCCGAGAAAGATGCGGCAGTACGGTGCTGCTGGGCGCGAATTGCTGGGGGGAAGAGGAGTCAGGCCCGAAACTGGGCCCTGATGGGCCCCTTCAGGGGCCCGAGACGACCCCTTTTCGGCAGCGCCCGCTGCCCCCCCCCAGTTTTGGCGGCGCGCAGAGGGGGGTAGGGGGAAGGCTTCTTAAAAGAAGGCTGCTTCTTAAAGACGCTGGCCTCACATCTATAGAGAAGGCCCGCCTTCTGCGAGGCAGGGGTGCCTCTGAGACGCCGCTCCCCCTCCCCCGACCCCCCCTCTGCGCGTGGCCGGCAGCTGTCGCCCGGCCATCGATTCGCGCCCAACGGTGGCACGGAGCGCGTCCTCCAGGGGAGCCGTCGCAAATCTCGGCGTACCTTCCTTGTGTACCCGACCTCGGGCGCCAACGCCCCAACAATGGGTGCGGCGACCGAGCCAGGGCTGCCGTCCCGCGAGCGCCCCGCGTGGGGGGTGCTTTCGGTGACGCGCAGTCCCCGACCAGGCCAGCCTGGGCGTTGAACCCAGCGGCTTGGCGAGTGGCCCCCCCGCTTCGCGCCCGCGGGCGGGCCAGCGACGGCGCCGCGGGCGGGGCGGCCCCGCCTCGGGAGCGGAGGGCCGCCGCGGGAGACTAGGGCGCCTGGCGCTTCGCGCTCCGCGAGGCGCGGAGCGCGGCGCACGAACGCCTCTCGCGCCCTCGCGCCGCGCCCCCCCCCCCCGGGGAGAAGAGGAAGTCGGAGCCGAAGCGCGAAGCGCCAGGCGCGGAGAGCTTCGCGCCCTCGGGGGCACCCCTGGGAGGGCGACTCCTGAAAGCTCGGCGCCGGTTGAGCTGGGAGCCCGTGGGCAGAGGCCGGCACGCCACCCGCAGCATCAGGGGAGGGCTCGGAGGGAGGGGGCCCTCCGTCCTGCCGGACTCCTTCGAGGACTGGGCCGCTGTGCAGGACCCCTGCACCGAGCCGCAGCACCGATGAAGGGGGTCTCTCCGACGGAGGGGCCGTGCCTCCGGCAGGCCACTCCGAGGAGGGTGCGGCCTGCCGAGGGGGGCGGCGTGTGCACCCCGCACCCCGAGGGGGGCGGGCGTGGGCCCGCGACGGGGTGCTCCGCCGCGCCTCCGCGGAGGCCCGGCGAGGACAGCGAGGTGCCCCCCGAGAGGCCCCCAACGGCGCCGATCGCAGACCGCACCCCGGCGCAGCCTATGCCCCGTGTCGAGGGCGGCCAGAGAGGGGGCGTCCAAGAGGCAGGCAGGCAGGCACGAGCGCCGCGCCCAGACGGCGCATCGGCAGGAGAGTGACAGGCCGAAGACGTGCCTGACGAGACACACGCATGGGGAAATACGTGCAGACGCCGAGCCGAGACAGTGCCTCGGAGAGCAAGCGCAGGACCCTTCGTTCCGGAGCCGCGCGAGGGGAGCCCGCAAATCATGGCCGGCGGCACATGCGCGGCCCAGGCGGGAGGGGCGCCGGGGACGCACTGCAATAAGAAGAGGCGCCGTGAAATCAGGGGAGATATCATGGCCCCCAAGAGCCAACGGCGCAGGTCGCAAACCACACCCTGGCACTGGCGTATCCGCACCAACAGATCGACTACAGAATTGACTTACCCTCAACATGGCTTCTCGTCGAATCTACGAAGATAACGTCAAATGTTCGTTGATCTACGAACAGTCGTGGCGCTTCCTAAGCGGCGTGGCGTAGAGTTGCTCGGCATTGCATTGCTTTGCATTATATTGCATTGATTGCCATTGCTTTGCATTGCTTAGTGTTGCTGGGCATTGCTTGACACGGCTTGGCATTGCTTGCCATTCCTTGGCATTGCTTGCCATTCCTTGGCATCGCGTGGCATTGCTTGGCATTGCGTGGCATTGCATGGCATTGCTCGTCGTTGCTTGGCATTGCTTGGCGCTGCTTGGCGTTACTTGGCATTGCTTGGCGTTGCTCTGCACTGCGTCGATCTGCTTGGCGTCGCTTGGCGTTGCCTGACGTTGCCTGGCGTTGCCTGCCACACCACCAACCACCAGGGCGGGGAACCCGAGGAACGCGTGGAACCCGAGGAGCCTCCGAGGAACGGGCAACGCAACAATAGGAGGCACCGGGGCTGGGGAACCCGAGGAACCCAGGGAACCCGAGGAACCTCCGAGAAACGGGCAAGTAACAATCGGAGGCACCGGGGGCGGGGACCCCGAAGAACCCGAGGAACCTCCTGCAACAGGCAGCGTAACAATAGGAGACACTGGGGGCGGGGAACCCGAGGAACCTCCGGGCAACCGGCAATGTCAGAATACATGGTACCAACGCTTAACCAAGTAAGAACCCCTTGTGCAAGCCTAACTGGGGATGTTGGGGTAAATCAACTATGTAGCCGATCTCCTGCAGGATTTGTAGTCGCCGACTCTTGGCCCCCCTTTCCCAAGGCCGTGCACGGCAGCAGCAAAACCGAAAACCGACCGAACCGACAGCAAAACCGAAACCGACCGAAAATCGACAGGCCCCAAGCAGCCTAAAAGGCGCAGCGACGCGGCCACGTCAAAAAAAAATCGACCGAACGGAACCGACCGAGTGTAACCGACTGCGACGCAGCCGAACCGACCGAATCGCGAACACGCTTGGATCCCGTGGCCACACTCTTCGCGCCACGACCAGGGCGCTCTTGGCCCCACGCTCTCGCGGCCAAGTCTAGACGGCAGCTCCGACGACGACGCCGCCCTGCGCTGGCGCCCGCGCGGGCGGTGGCCGCCCTGCGCTGGCGCCCGTCGGTGGCGAAGGCGCCGGAGACAGCGGGGGAATCCCAGATCTACGACTATGTTCGGAGGTCGGGGGGGGGCAGCGTTGTTTGGCGGCGAGAGAGGGGAGAAATGAGAAAGGGGGCGGGACTTCTCAGAAGACTCCGAAGTCCCTGGGCCTTCTGAAAAGTTTCCTAAGCCTTCCCCCAAGACACAGAAAACTTCTCAGCTTCTGAGAAGGCCTTCTCCTTTTCACTTCCCCCCTCGCTCGCCGCCGACTTGTTTCCAAGGCAAGCTCCCAATACGCTCGGCCGGCGCGCTTGATCCGACTGCAGCGGTGCTCACGACCTCCAGCAGCACCCGAAAACGATCTCCTGCGAGAGCCCCTCGCTCTGGCTCTGGGGAGGCGGGCGCCCACCACAGCGCAGCGACGGGCGCCAGCGGCGGGCACCGCGCAGAAGAAAAACGCGGCGGGCAGGCCGGGCCGGCCAGTGCGGCACAAGCCCAAGGAGGAGGAGCTGAAGGAGAAGGAGGAGGAGCTGAAGGAGAAGGAGAAGGAGGAGGAGGAGGAGGAGGAGGAGGTGGAGGCGGAGGGGGAGGAGGCGGAAGAAGAGAACGGGGGGGAGGAGGAGGAGGAGGAGGAGGAGGAGGAGGAGGGGAGGGGAGGAGGAGGAGGAGGAGGAGGCGGAGGCGGAGGCGGAGGGGGAGGAGGCGGAAGAAGAGAACGGGGAGGAGGAGGAGGAGGAGGAGGAGGAGGAGGCGGAGGCGGAGGCGGAGGCGGAGGCGGAGGGGGAGGAGGCGGAAGAAGAGAACGGGGAGGAGGAGGAGGAGGAGGAGGAGGAGGAGGAGGAGGAGGAGGAGGAGGAGGAGGTGGCCGCAGGGCGCGCTGGTCGGGGGGTCGGTCGGGATGACCAGCTCGGGATTTGGCGCACGAACGAACGACACGCTCCGTCGGCCCGGAGGCCGTCCCGAGACGGACGGCGCGGTGGCGCCGCAGCGCCCTCAGTTCTGGCACTCCACGGTTGATTTCGGCCAGCGCTTGCACGGCCCACCATGCCGCTGGACACGGCTCTCTGGTTCCCAGTTTAAAGAAATCTGCGCCCACGACTCGGAAATTCCCCGGCCTTCTCAGAAGTTTCCGAAGCCTTCCTGGAAGGCACGGGAAACTTTTCGGAAGTCGCGAGGGTTTCTGAGAAGTTCCGCCGCCCTCTGAGAAGGCCTTCTCCTTCTCACTTCCCCCCCTCGCTCGCCGCCAAGGGTTGGCCGGCTGGGCTCTGGCGCATGTGTTGGGGCAATGCTCCCATACCCTTCCGCATGCACATCGTCGGTAGCCTTCTGGTTCAGAGAAGTCCCGCAGAGGAAAGAAAGCTGGCCCGGTGCCGACAATAGACTGCATCGACGTGCCTCAACCTGATAGGGTGCCATTTGGGGCGGCTGCCACCCAGCTTCAGGAAGAGGAGGAAGAGGAGGAGAAAGGTGTGATGGAGAGGGAGCGGGAAGCGGAAGGGAGGGAAGAGGGAAGCGGAAGAAGGGGGAAGAAGAAAGTGGGAAAAGGGAAGAGGGAAGAGGGAACGGGGCGGGGGGGAAGAGGGAGGAGAGAGGAGGGATGGAGGGAAGGAGGGAAGGAAGGAGGAATGGGGAAGCGAGAAGAGGGAAGGAGGAAAGTAGGAATCAGGAAGAAAGAAAAAGGACGAAGACGCGTCGCCGCTCGGAGTCCGTAGCCGAGTCGCGGAGGCGCAGTTACGCTACAGGAGACATGCTCGGAGCCAAAGCCGCGGGCCACCCGCGCGGGTCAGCCGAGGTACTCTCTGACCTCGTGCTTGGCTCTTCTGAACTCCTTGTTCTTCTGGTTGTTCGCCCTCGCCGGCTTCTGTTTCTGCTGTTTCTGCAGGTTCTTCCGAGCCTCCTCGCACGGGGGTGCAGGAACGTGCCAGACCTAATACGGCAACGCCGAGGACACTTGAGGAAGAGAGATAACCGCATGCCGATGATAATAAAGGGACCCCCCCCCCTTCAGTGTTTAGAGTTGATTATCGTCGCCCTATACAAAATTCAAATTGGGCGGCGAGCGCTGAGGCCGAACTTCATTATCACCTCGAAACGCTATGTTGAGATAGCAACATCAAGCGATGTTGCTATCCCCGCGCGCGCCTGAACTTTTTTATCTCTGGGGTTGATTATCCATGGAAAGGGGAGCACATGAGCTACCCTACATGAGCACTTAAAAAAATCAATGCTCATAAAGCGCTTGTGAATTAAAATTGATAGATTTGGAACTTTCCATGTTTCCGTTCTTCTTCTCTTCTTATTATTATCTTCTTCTTCTCTTTTTAATATTATTATTATACTTTCCTTTTCTTATTTTATATTTCTATATGTCCTCACGCTCGCCTGAATTTTTTTATCCCTGGGGTTGATTATCCATGGAAAATGAAGCACATGAGCTACCCTACACGAGCACTTAAAAAAAATCAATTTTCATAAAGCGCTTGTAACTTAAAATTGATGCAATTGGAACTTTGGATTTTTCCTTTATTCGTCATCTTCTTATTATCCTCTTCTTCTTCTTTCTTATTACTCTTCTACTGTATTCTTCTTCTTTTGTATTTCTCTCTGTCCCCACGCTCGCCTGAACTTTTTTTTATCTCTGGGGTTGATTATCCATGGAAATTGAGGCACATGAGCTACCCGACACGAGCACTTACAAAAAAAACAATTGTCATAAAGCGCTTGTAAATAAAATCTAATAGATTTGAAACTCGAGATTTTTTCTTCTCTTCGTCCTTCTCCTCCTCCTATCATTTCTTTTGTGTTATTCCTTTTTATTTTTATTTTTCTTTTTTATATATAGCTTCCTCCATTCCAGCGAGATAAGCCATTGTTGACGATATTTCTATGAAAACTAAACGCCACGGATGTCTCAAAACGTGCTCGGTTTGGTCTCCTCTTGATCATCTCTTACTTCGAGATTATGCTGAGGTCTGCTGGGCTACTTTTACTATCTCTCCCTGAACCCCGAACTTTATTATCCCCTAGTGTTTATTCTCACGGGCATGAGGTTAGAAAAGGAAGAAAGGAGGTGGACGACGACGAGCAGAGTGAGGAGAAGGGAGACCAGGATGGCGGGGGAAGGGGGGGGCAAAGGGGAAAGAGGGGATGGGGGAGGGGGAGGGGGGGAGAAGAATGAAAATGAAAAACCAGGATGGGGAGCAGGATCATGGGATGAAAAGGGTAAAAGGGAAAGCGGGGGAGGGGACGGGATGCAAATGGAAATGTGGGTTGGGATCACCTCTTCTCATCCCTTTCCATCCCTCCTCCAGCCAACACCAGTTTATTCCTGCCTCCTGGTACCTCCTCCTCCGCCTCCTCCTGTGTGTTGTCCTTTTCTTCCTCCTCCTCCTCCGGCCCTCCTCTTCCTCCTAACTCTTCCTGCCTCCTCATGATCATGTTCCTTTACGTCATGTTTTCCTCTGACGACGTCACCGAATCATTATCATCATAAGCATCATCACCATCATCACCATCATCACCATCATTCCCTTGACCATCAGCAATATCGCGACAATCACATCATCATCACCCTCATCATCCTCAGCATCATCAGCGCCATCATCAGCATTAACATCATCAGTACCACCATCCTCATCCGCACCACCACCACCACCAGCACCATCATCATTATACGCATCATCATCGCCTACAGCACCATATTCAGCAGCAGCTGCATCCTCATTACTATCCTATTCACCACCATCAACATCATCGTCATCGTCATCAAAATCATCATCGTCACCGCCACCAACAAGAACATCACCATCACCACCATCATCAGCAGCATCATCGTCAGCAGCATCACCACCTTCATCAACACCGTCATTATCACCATCACCGTCATCAACATCATCGCAATCATCATCAGCATCATCGCCATCACGTGACTAACTGGTAAGCCATACACCATGCAGTGCGTGGGCGCGAAAATAGGCGGAAAATGCAACGAGCTCTTATACGGACCACGAGGCGGGCCGACAAAGAAACGCGGGCAAAGCAAGGAACCAGGACCGGCGAGAATGCGAGAAAGCGAGAAGCCGAGGAGCGAGAGGGGGGGGGGAGGAAAGGAGGACAACGGGAAAGGTCAGACCGGGACGACGGACAGAGAGACGAGGAGACGGGGAGGGGAAGCCAAGGAGACGGAGGGAGAAGACACACAAGACACACGGGCAAGGGGGAGGACACGGGGGGGAGAGGAGAGAGGGGCAGCCCAGCCGAGAGCCAGAGACAGGACAAGGCAGTAAGAAGGGACACGTAGGACCAGCTAGCAGGGCGCACGCGGGCACGAATGGAAAATGCGCTGTCGGCATCGGCGTTCCCAGAGTGCTGAGGCGCAGGCCATCTGCGCCGCCGCTGTCATGCTGCCGAACATGCACGCAGAGTGCTCGGGCATTTCGGGAACGAGCCCCTGGCGCAGGCGGCCCGCTCGCCGCCCGCGCCTCTCCGCGGCAGGCCTCGCGCCGGCGGCGAAAGAAAAAAGGCGGAGCGGATGAGCGGGATCGGCGCGAAATGCTCGGCCGAACAGTACTTGTCGATTGAGAAACTGCTCGCTGACCGCCTCGCATCCTGCTCTCGGCAGGACGTCCCGGTTGGAAATGCGCGATATGCACGATGGCTTCATTCCGACGATCTGTCGCAAACATATATTTTGATAGCCGTCGCAGCGACGCAGCTGCGCTTTCGCGAAGCACGCGCTGTTGTGACCGCGCAACAACTTCGACTCGACGATGGAAGCATAGACGCCGAGCTTACGATTCCACGCGAAAGATGAGCGGGCCCACACCTTGCGCACAGCCGCGAAAGAACGCCCAGCTTCCCCGATGTTTGGGCCCACCTCGTGGCCCACGTTCGCGCCAGCGTTTGGCCCACTGCACGGCTAAGACCCGGATGTTCTGCCAGGACAGCCCCGCGCCATACCGCTCCCCCGCAGCAGCAACTGCTGCCACGAAGTCGTTCTCGCGCGCGCCCCCAAAACCAATCAAGGGAGCGCGGTCGGCGCAAACGTAGCCAAACCGCTCGCCTGCGTCACGCGCCCAGCGGGCCGCCACAGGGGGCAGCGACACTGCGCCACGCAGTTAGGCTGTCATCACGAGGACGGTCAGCAGAAGGCTCAGCGCGCAGCCTCGAAGATACCAGATACTGACTTCCGTCGTCGCTGACAACGAACCTCCCCTGCGCCATGACTGACTCGGCGGGAGACCCATCCAGCGAAGTACGTCCAGCATGCCCCCAGCGCGCGCGACGTCAATGGCCTTCTCCCAACCCAGGGCAACCAGCGCCACCGCACAGTTCTCGCGCGCGCGCGCGCCAACTCGATCCGCCGGCGCGCGACGCTGATGGCGCGCTCAGCGCAGCGCACTGTCCGGAAGCCAAACTGACTGTGCCCGATGCGTTCACCCACGCCTGCAGCCATCAAACTGCTCTTCAGCATCGCGGGAAAAGCCTGCAAAGCAACGCACTGCAGGGAAAGTGGCCAGCTGTTATCGCAGCACGCACGGTCGCCCTTCTTAGACAGCTAACATGAGCGAGAGAAAGCCCAATCCTCTGGAATGTCTTTGCGCCCCCATGGCTCGTTACCCACGTCCAGCACCCAGTCATGCTGCCAGGCCACCTCTTCTCTGCTGGCATGTCATCCGCATTGCGCGCCTTACCGCATCGCATCTTCGCGATCACCTCGCGAAGCTCTGGCTCTGCAAAGTGGCCAACACCCTCGCCCAGCGGCGGGAACAACGAACTATCCGCCCCAGGCGTGAGCGTGACGGGACGAACATGCCATAGGACATTGCTCAAATCTTCAGCGACTGCATCGGCCCTTCCGTCCGCGGCCAAGCACGTCCCCCCAGTGCCCCGCAGACGCCCTCGCGGGCAAGGCTATCGCTCGGCAGTCTGTTTGACGCAGATCTAACTGACGTCTGCCGTAAGAAACGAGCCAGGAAGCACGATCGTGCTTTGCCGACAGTTTGGCATGCTGGCGGATGGCCTTCTCCGCCCCCCAATGGCCAGCGCGGCGAGCCTCTCGCAACTCCGCGGGCATGGACAGCGTCGCTCGCGAGGTCCACGGTTTATTCGGAGGCTTCGGGGCGCCGGGAACCGCCGCAGCCACTGCCTGCCGCACTCGCCCCGCAGCCGAGCGCCAGCGCAGCGATAGGATTGCGTCTGCGCGCGCTCCCTCGGTCGCGGCCCCAATGTGCTTCGCGGGATTTGCCCCGGCCTCTGGCGCGCGCAGTGTCCGCCATTCCTTCTTCGCCGCCCTTTCCCCGGATCTGCCGGGGCTCCAGCGCCTGGCCAAGCGCCGTAGCAATACCAAGAAAATGGTCCGATGCCAACGTCGCAAACACATCGCTTCACAAAACCCAGCTCGTTGCTGGCACCCGGAATGGACAGCACCTCCAAGGCGTCGAAGGTCTCCCCCGTGACTGGCGAGCTCGGCACGGCGCCTACCTCATGGAAGGTTGATTAAAGGAAGTTGGGAAGGTCCAACATCTTTGCCACCGTGAAATCGAAAGTCACGCAGAAATCAACGAACAAGTCCCGAGTTGGTTGGAAGTTCAACATGCTTGATCGCCTCACTCCCAAAACTGCACTCGCCCATGATGCATTCCTCCCCGGCCCGTCCACGACCAAGCCAGGCGCTCTCATCACCGAGCAACACGCGCGTGCCGCAACCGCGGATACGCTCAGCGTTAGTGCGCAAGAAACCATACATAAAAGCGGACCTTCTCTTCTGTCGCCTGCCCGTTGCATGGCACGTATATGGCGCAAGCGATAAATCTGACACTGGGCGCGCGCAACTTCAATGCAGCTATCCCGTTGCCCAGCGGCCAATGACCTTGCACACGAAACCGCATCCACTGAGAAACCACGAAACCAACCCCAGCCCATTCTGGCTTAGCGTCGGAGGCGCCCGACAAAATGACCAGGCACCCGCTGCCTTCATCGACACATAATGGTCAGAGCTCGCTTGCGTATCTCTTGTAAGCACGTCGCGTCAATTCCGGCCGCCTCCATATAAAGGTAATAAGTCTCAGTTAGCTTCAAATATGTCAGACCTTGTACGTCCCAACTCCCTACCTTGATTAAAAACTGCCACGCGCATCGCCCTCGCGACACGTCGCGTCCTCACTGCTGGCAGCAGCGAAGAGTGAAACGCGTGCTCTGCACACGGACCGCCCTGCCCCCTAATGGGATGCAGGCCCTTTGCCCTTGCCCTTTGCCCTTGCCCTTGTCCAGCCACTCCACCTCCAACTGGAAATCGTTGGCCACGACCTTCGCTACTGTGGTGCCCGCCACCTGGATCGTCGAGCTCTCCGCGTCCACTTTGACGCAAGTGTTGCTATTCCCCCCTCTGCAAAAGCAAGCGCCGTATCCCGAACAACACGCTGTGCTGAGTACGAAAGTGAATCGGAGGATCAGTCTTCGCCCACACCGCGCTGGGGCCCGGGTACGACTTCGAGCGCCCCTCCACGATGTCCAAAATGCTCATGGCGGTACTCATCCGAGGAGAACTTGACGAAAAAGATGCCTTCGAAGGCCGTTTTGAAGTACATGTCCTGCGCTGCGGACCAAACGAGTCGGCGATGGGAAGGTTGCCGACAACTGCTGTCGACGTGAAGGACCCTGTCCCTGACCTCGCCGTACGTGGGGTCGAACACCGGGACAAAGTCTCATCGACCATCTTATACACATCGTCCTTGGTCACTGCGGCCTTCTGGAACTCAGAGATGGGTGCGCCGATCATGCTCTGCACAATGTCCCTGGTGATCATCCTCCCCTGCACCTCCACTACCTTCGCATCCGTCTCCTTTGCTATGTCTAGGGCCTGCTGCGCTTTGGCCTTCGCCTCCTCCACCCCCGTCCTCAATGCGCTCATATCCTTCGTTATCTTCGTCATCATTGCCACCATCTTCGTCATCATGGCCTTCATGTCTGGGACATCGCTCTCGAAATCAGTCGAACCCCCATCTCCAGTCCCGTCTGCTGCTGCCTGGCTGAAGTCTGGCTGCCGGAGTGGTGACTTCGGTGACTTCTCAGCGCCATCCACGTCTTCGCCATCCATTCGATCTAAGGGGGAGTCGCAGAAAGCTTGCTTACGCTCGTCACCAGTTGGGCTTCCCATGTCGTATTTTTTCGCCGCCATTCTGGAGACTGAAAAAAGTATTGCAAGGTTGGGTATGCGGATCGTGTATGCTACAATAGCTCCACGCTCCACGCTCTTGGCTTGTGTCTTCGTTCTTCATTCCTAACATCAAAAACGACATCACGATCACCATTGAAATAAACAGTATTATCATCATCACCATCATCAGCATCATACACCTCATCGTAATCATCATCATCACCACCACCACCATCACCGTCAGCAGCAGCAGCAACGTCAACATCTTCGTAATAATCATCAGCATCATCATCAGAATCAGCATCATCATCCTCTTAAGCATCAGCATAAGCATCATCAACATCATCAAGCATAAGAATGATCACCCCGATCATCATGATCATTATCCTCATCATCATCATCCTCATCATCATCACCATCATCAGCACGATCAACTACAACAACAGCATCACCATCCTCGCTACCACACAACTGAGAATAATAGTTAACTACTACTAGCATTAGTAATAATGATAATAATCATCAGCATCATCAGCATCATCACCATCACCATCACCATCACCATCACCACCATCATCATCATCATCATCATCAGTAGCATTATCATCAGCATGGTCATTATCATCAGCATCATCATCATCTTGTTATTCATCATCATCAGCATCAGCAGCATCATCTTCACCGTCATCAGCAGCAGCAACGTCAGCATCTTCGTAATCATCATCAGCAGCAGCATAATCATCGTCAGCACCATCATCATCATTATCATCATCATCAGAATCAGCATCAGCATCATCAACATCATCAAGATCATCATACTCTTAATGATCAGCATAATCCTCATCATCAGCATCATCAACATCATCGCCATCATCATCGCCATCGTCATCATCATCATGATCATCAGCATCAACATCAACATCATCATCATCATCATCATCATCATCATCATCATCATCATCATCATCGTCATCATCATCAGCATCGCCATCAAGCATCATCATGATCATCCTCATCATCGTCATCAACATCGCCTCCATCAGCATCGTCATCATCATCATAATCGGCACCATCATCGTCACCAACCGCATCAGCCACATCGCCATCATCATCATCATCATCATCATCATCATCATCATCATCATTATCCTCGTCCTCCTCCTGCTCCTCATCATCATCATCAGAAGCATCATCAGCAGCATCATCAGCATCCCCAGCATCCTCATCCTCATCATTATCCTTATCATCATCATCATCATCATCATCATCATCATCATCATCATCATCATCATCATCATCATGATCATCATCATCATCATCATCATCATCATCATCATCATCATCATCATCATCATCATCATCATCATCATCATCATCATCATCATCATCATCATCATCATCATCATCATCATCATCATCATCATCATCATTATCGTCGTCATCAACATCATTATCAGCAGCAGCATCATCAGCATCATCATCGATATCGCCATCATCAACTGCATCACCAGCATCAGCACCATCATCAGCATCACCACCAACATCCACAGCAACATCATCATCAGCATCGCCATCATCATCATCATCATCATCATCATCATCATCATCATCATCATCATCATCATCATCAATCATCATCATGATCATCATCATCATCATCATCATCATCATCATCATCATCATCATCATTAGCAGCATCAGCATCATCATCGCCATCATCATCATCGTCACCATCCTTATCAGCAGCACCATCATCATCATCATCATCATCATCATCGTCAGCATCAGCATCATCATCATCATCATCATCATCATCATCATCATCATCATCATCATCATCATTATGTTTATCGTCGTCATCAACATCATTATCAGCAGCAGCATCATCAGCATCATTTTCGATATCGCCATCATCAACCGCATCAACCTCACCGCCATCCTCCTCAAGCTCATCGTCAATCTCCTGATCCTCAGCAAAACCATCGTTATCGTCAGCAGCATCATCAGCATCAGCATGATCGTCATCGTCGTCATCTCATCATCATCATCATCATCATCATCATCAGCACCACCACCATCATCAGCAGCAGCATCATCACCAACATCCACAGCAACATTATCATCATCATCAGCAACAGCAGCAGCATCAGCATCATCATCACCATCATCATCACCATCACCATCACCATCAGCAGCACCATCATCATCATCATCATCATCATCATCACCACCACCACCGCCATCATCATCTTCATCGACATCATCAGCAGCAGCATGCGCATCCGTGTCCTCATCCTCATCCTCATCAGCTTCAGCATCGTCATCATCATCATCATCACCACCACCACCACCACCACCAAATCACCATCATCATCATCGTCAGCATCAGCATCGTGTGTATCATCAATCTCGCCTTGCTCATGCTCCAGCTCTCGGCTGCTTTCCTGCAGAAGGGGAGGGCGCCCTGGCCTTGGACAACGGATCCACGTGTGAGCAGCTCAGGAGCAGCCCGATGGCTCGTCGCACCCACTTGTTTTCGGAGCCGGTGCCACCGCGTACCAAAACCAAGCCAGGGGCTCCTCGGAAGGAGGGAAGAGAAAGGAAAGGGGTGGAGGGGTGGAGGGGTGGAGGAGAGAGGGGGGGGGCAAGCTAGGTGCGTTCGCTCCATATCTGACATCCTACCCCTTCCACCCATCCCTTCCCTTCGCGCTGTTTCTTCTCCGTCCGCCGACACGCGTCATGGCGAACCTGGGCCTCCAAAGAGGGCTTCATCGTGTTAAGCGCAGTCGGAAAGAGGAGCTGCACACATTGGAGGAGGAGGCAGCGGATGAGCAGAAGACTGAGGCAGCGGGAGCTGGAGCAGGAGGAGCGAGAGGAGCAGAACCAGGGGAAGGCGGAGGGGACAGGAGGGGGGCGACGAGGACGAAAAAGAGCTGGGATCCAGAAAGCGGCCCGCGCTGGAGCGAGAGCGTCAGTCTGAACGACGGGAGCAAAGCGCTGATCCGAAGGAAACCAGGCCGCCGCTCTAGCGGAAGCATGATTTCAACCACCAAAACAATCAGAGTGCAAAGAACATCAGAACAATGAAATCGCGTGTGCAACCGCGACCGTACCCGGAGAGGGCCGAATATCTTCCGGACAGAGTCAGGGTAGAGAGGAGAGTACGATCAATAACGCGTAGTTGTAGGGGGAAGGGGGAGAGGAAAGAAAAGAAGGGATGAGGGGAGGATGAAATAAGGAAAGGGAAGGAGGGAGGAAGCTTCGTTGGTGGGGGCGGCTCACGCCTTGGCGGTGACCTGCCGCCGCTGCAGCCGCTTCTTCCCAGAGGATATGTTGACCTGCCCGGGCCTGTCGTCCTGAGGGGTGCCCAAGATGCAGCGCGCTCCCCCTCCTCCTCCTCTTCCTCCTCCTCCTCCTCCTGGCATCTCGCTAGACACCCTTGCCGAAACAAAGGGAGAAAGGCGAGAGGAGATCCTTCACCCACCCGCACGCACTTGCTGACAGGAGGTCTCGCGTAGCCGTACCAACCCAACCGTGGCCGTACCAACCCTTCGCCTCCAATGCCTCCAAGACGACCCAAGATGCCCCCCAGATGGCCCAAGAAAGCCTCAAGATGGCCAAATACGGCCCCAAGGATGGCCGCAAGATGGCCCCAGATGCCCGCAGATGGCTTCCAAGACGGTACAAGATAACCAAAGACAGCTCTAGATAGATGGCTGTCAAGATGCGTCCAAGAGGCCCCAAGACCGCCTCAAGACGGCTCCGACTAGGCACGGCGCCTTCCAGGAGGCCCCCGGGAGGCTCAAATGCGCGAACGCCTCCTCGCCAGTTCGTTTCCGATGGGCCTTTGGGGCCTCAAGATGGCCTCGGCATGGCCCACAAAGGAACCCTAAGAGGGCCCCAAGACGGCCACACGAGCCTCCCAGGACGGCCCCAACGTGGCCCCAGGACGGTCCAAGACAGGAACAGTGCGCTCACCCCTTTAAAACGATGCTGCGGACCCAGGACCACACTGCTTCCTCACACTTTACATGTTACGCTGCTTACTATCGGGGTCCGAAATCAAAACAGCTCTCACGAACACCGATCCTCGCCGAAGCTGTATGGGTGGCCGCCCGCCACTCGTCTCGGTACTGGACGCGCGCTTCCGAAAATTCCTGCCCTGAAGTCGCCACGAATCTGGGCAAGGCAGAATCCTGTCCAGAAACTGTGCCGCCGCACAGCCATTGCGCGTGGTCTGCGACCACTCCACCCAGGACCACACTGCTTCCTCTTGACGGCGCGCACAGGGGGTAGGGGTAGTGGGAGGGGGGAAGGCTTCTCAAAAGAGGGATGCTTCTTAGAAGGCGCTGACCCTACATCTACAAGCCTACAGACAAGGCCCACGCCTTCTAAGAAGCACCATCCCCCTACCGAGCCAGACGGGCGCTGCCCTGCCGCCACTGCCGTCTCCCTGCGCACCGAAGGATTCCTTCGCGAGGAGGGCGGCGAGAGCAAAGAGGCCCCGCGCGGGTGCTGCACCGAGCCGACCCACCTCAGATGCACCAAGGGAACCAAACTTCGCGCTTCACACCTGCGCGAAGCGCGAAGCGCAAAGCGCGAATAACTTCGCGCTCTCGCGCCACCCCCCAGGAGAGGAGATGAGGATGAGGAGGAAGCGAAGCCGAACCGCGAAGCACGAAGCGGGAGTAACTTCGCGCCCTCGAGGGCGCACTTGGTGCACCGAGCGATCGTGAGGAAGGGGGGCGAAAGCAGAGCCAGGCACAAGAGGACAGGAGCTGCGGTTGACCCAACAAAGCATCGGCCACGGCCGCCAACTCTCTCTATCTCTTTCTCCTTGTCTTTCTCTCTCTCTCTCTCTCTCTCTCTTTCTCTCTATTTCCATTTGCGCCTCTCTTCAGTTGTACAACTATACATGTACATACACATATGCACATACATATACATGCATGCATGCATGCATGCATACATACATACATACGTACATGCATGCATGCATACATACATACATACATATACACAAAGATGTATGTATGCAAACATGTACTTATATACACATAGTTCTACGTGTATATATATATATATATATGTGTACATGTGTACATGTGTACACGCATAGATGTTCAGATGTGTGTATATGCACGCTTGCACCCAATACAGTGTTGGCATGTGGGGGCTTCTAATTGTTTTTTAAAAATCTGGGACTGGTGTTGGTACGGCGGGTGTGTCGCCACCGTCGCGGCCCCGTCGCCGTGTGGGTCTGGCGGCTACGTCGCCGCCGCCGCCGCCCCGTAGACGCCAATCGTCTGGGCCTGGTCTGGCAACTCCGTGCTCACCATCGCTGCCCCGTCGCCGACCCGTCGCCACACCACATAGATTCTCGCTTCTACGAAAATACTCGGATCTGCCCTCCCCCTCCCCAAAAATTCACGGTCCACCTTTCGTATTGCAATTTACAGATGACTCCGTCCCATCGCCCAGCCTAAATATGAACTCGCACCATCCCAGGCAGGCCGGTACTGGCACCCCCCCCATCCACCACAAAAACCACCATGCGCGCGCACTCGGTTATCAAAAACCATCAATTTACAAATTTCTTTGCACAAGAAAGGAGACAACAAAAAAGGCTCACGTGCGCGCCGTCGCGCGCGCATGCCGAAATCCTTCCAAAACCTCAAGTGTCGTAAAAAATGTCAAAATCGCCTGCCCCAGAAACGTATAAAAAAAAACACCCAGGCTTCGCAACAACAATGTTCCAAAAAAGTCTGCGCTCGGGTTCTTGCGAATGCGTTTGCAGAAGAACCAAGAACATGTTTTTCAACATTTTCACCATTTGTTACCAAACGGGCCTCTCGCGAGCGCATGTCGGAATCGTTCGAACGCCCTTGCGCGCGTGCTGTCGCACGAAACCCTTGCAATCAACGGGACGAAGTCCACACGCGCGCGTCGTCGCGCGCGCATGCTGGAATCCCTCAACAGCCAAACGCTTCGTAAGGATATCAAAGTCGAATGTCCCGAAAACATATGAAAACATACGGTTTTGCATCATTGCGTTCTAAAAAATCTGCCAAACGCGCCCCTCGCGACGCAAGTCGAAATCACCCGAACGCCCGTGCCCGCGGATTGGGGGGGCACGATCCGTGTCAAATAACATCATGCGGGCCACTCTCGCACGTCGGCCGCGCGCACGTCGAACTCCCTCCATAGCCTTCATCACCGACGCGAGGGCGCCGTCATCGTCGTCGGCGTGATTAGCATCGGCGCCGTCACTGGCCTTGTCATCGTCGGTCATCATCGTCACCAGCATCGTTACCATCATCATCGCGTCTAAAATTGTCGACGTTGCCATGATACCGCGCCCGCCCAAATCGCCGATTCGCACTAAAGTGCCCGCTGGGAAGTGCACAGAGGTCAGCGCCACCGCGACCGCGTCGGGCGCGCCAAACTAGCTGGCCGCTGCGCGCGAGCATGCGCGGGTTGGCGCGGCCGCAGAGATGCACCAGCCAACACCAAGCACTCATCGCAATCGCTGCCGCATGGGCTTACGCAAACCAAGTTGTGGGCTGGTGGGTGGGACGATTGCGCGAACAGTGGAGTAGACAACTCACTGCAAACAAAATTTAATTGCATCACATGGATTGCACCATATAGTTTGCACAACATATATAGCACGACGTAGAGCTTCGTACCAAAAATAATAATAGGATCTACTCCCCACCCCCCACCCCCCACCCCAGAATTAACGGCCCCCCTCGTCGTATTGCAATGTACAATTTTTCCTGCACCAATGTCAATCCTGAATATGAAGCCATACCTCCACAAGCAGGCTGGTATCGCCAACCACACATCATATTCCGCACACCAAAAACTAGTTTTCAATAACCCTTTTGCAAAGAACGGGACGAATTGCACACGCGGTCGTCGTCACGCGCGCATGCCAAAATTTGTCCCCCAAAAAAGCATCGCACAGATTTCAAAATCGACCGTCCTGAATAGATCGAATGAATGGCTGCGAAACAAGAACGTTATACCTATTTTATATATACATACTATAACAGATACAACGAGAAAATCACCTCGCCAAAAAAAGCTTGCGTCATATATTGCACAACATAGATTGCACAACAAACAAATGCACCACCTAGATTGCACCACACAGGGTGCACCATATAGATTGCTGCACATAGCTTGTACGACAAATGTTTCTAGAAACAGACTACTTGGGTCCACGCTGCCTAACATGTAAAATTTTATAAACACAGATATTTACATTATATATATATATGCATGCATATATTCATATATATATATACACACACGTATATGCATACGAATATGTATATGTATAGTAAATCAGATACACGAAAATACATACATGTATGTGTATATATATATGTATACATGTGCATGTGTGCGCGGGCATACGGTCTCGACGTCGGCAAGGTTCGCGGAGGCGAAGGCGACGAACACGGGGGTCTCGGGCCCCAGATCTGGGCGAAGCCAGCGCGTTCCCCAGAAACGCCGACCCCGGCGTCGCCAACGTGACCCAAGTCGGTCGAGAGTTCGGCCACCGCCCATGTAAGCGACAATACGAAGGGCGGCTTACGCGGGCCGCCAGCGCGGCACGCTACATTGAAGACCAGGTCGCTCACGCACGACCTTACGCGGGCAGCTTACGCGTCAATGTCAGCGCAGTAGACCCCGAATTTTTGCGTCGACCATGTGAATGCACGCATGCGTCACCCCCACATTGCCGCCTATGAATATATGAAACTATGAAACTCCAGAGGCTGCTCTAAGAACTATGAATTGTGGCCTCCACCCCCCCCCCTTCCAGCCTACAAAACTCCAGAGGCGGTCCTCCAGTCGAGGACCAGCCTCCGCGCCCCAAGGAAGCATCACCCCCAGACCCAGACTGCCCCTCGCGTCCCCCTCCTCCCCAGCGTGGTTCCAGAGGCCGCTTTGAACCTGATCTTTCTCAGACGCTCCTTGGCGGACTCAAGCGGGACCCCAAGATAGCGCCGCAGGTGCAAAGCGCGCTCGGCATCGTTGGGCTGCGAGCCCGAGGGGGAAGTGAGACAGGGAAGGCCTTCCTAGAAGGCGGCGGACTTCTCCGTCTTCCTGAGAAGTGTTGTTGCGTCTTCGGGGAAGGCTTAGAAAACTGCTCAGAAGGCCCGAGGCCGTCCTATCCTTCTGAGAAGCCCCGCCCCTTCTCACTTCTGCCCGGACTCGCCACCGAGTCATCCGTCGATGCCGCATCGAACGTCCGTCGACTTGAGTCGAACTTGAGTCGAACTTGAGCCGAGCCAGAGTCGAACTGGAGCCGAAAAGGAATCAAAACAGTTCCATTAGGTGGACCCCGTGAAGGCCCGCGAAACGAGGATCCAAATAGAGTGCTCGGCATCTCTTTAGCGGGCGAAAAGCGGCATAAAATGAACTTGTTCGCCCTAAGGGTATAAACTCTGACGTGCCACCGTACGTGTGTAAGAATAAAGCTTATACCCTGACGTGCCACCGTTAAGGGTACCAACCTCCCAGCCGCCCTGGGTCAGGCATCCACGAGGGCGGAAATGTTTCTTTCAAGCCGTTCTTCGCCCGCTGATCTCTGCAAGTGTGCATATCGGCTACACGCAAGAGTGACCCTGGGTAAGAGTGATCTTTGGTGCGCGGCTTTGGGGGGGCCGCGGGGGGACCAAACTCAGGCGCGCAGGACGCTACGATCGCATCGCAATCGGTGATCCGGGGACCCCATTGTGCCCGCACCAGAGGCCACTCTGGCGAGAGGTCACTCTTACGTGCAGCCGAGCATAGCAATACTGGGCCCTCCAGCCGCAGGCCGGCCTGCGCGCCCCAACGGAGGCGCAGACGCTCGCGCGCGCGCGCGAGGCGTACCCGTCCGCCTCCGCGCCGCTGGTGTCCGAGCCGCCCTCACCGCCCTCTCCCGTGGCGGCCCGCCCGCGGACGCCCCCGAAGCTCCTCCTCCTCCTCCTCCTCCTCCTCCTCCTCCTCCTCCCTCCTCCTCCTCCTCCTCCTCCTCCTCCTCCCTCCTCCTCCTGGCCTGCGCGCCCCAACGGAGGCGCAGACGCTCGCGCGCGCGCGGGGCGTACCCGTCCTCCTCCGCGCCGCTGGTGTCCGAGCCGCCCTCACCGCCCTCTCCCGCGGCGGCCGCCGCCTCGCCGCCGAGAGGTCCAGGAGCGCGAGGGAAGGGCCTCCAGTTCCTCCTGTTGCTCCT
>CAUYUJ010018912.1:62409-103311 GCA_963575745.1 Prorocentrum cordatum
CCCGCAGAGTGTAACGTCGCGGTTAACCTGTCGCCGCAGGCACAGGAATGCTTCACGCTGCGTGATGGCGTCGATCTCCAGGGCGTGTCCTGGGACGCACACGGCCATGAGAGTCCAGAACTCGACCCACTTGTTCCCCTTGGGGCGGATAGCCGCCTTGAGGGCGTGGTTGTAGGCAGTTTTGGCTGGGCCCGATGGTGCTTGAATGTCGGTGCCCGTGGTGCAGACACTGGCAGCAAGGGAACGGGCGTGCCGCGCCTTGATAAGCATCGGCGATGGGAGCTTGCCAATGCGCGGCAGGCGAATAGTCGCCCTCCGAACACGGGCATCTGCGGTGGCCGTGAGGTTAAGCGCGGCTGGAGCCGGCGCTGCCTCGGCGTTGATGTAACTCCCGACGAGCTTGAAGGAATCAACCACACGTAGGGGGCGCTCGGCCAGAGTGAGCTGGGTGACGGCGGCGTGAAGTTCGTCGGTGAGCGCCCACCCTGCCACTTTACCAGGGTGAATGCGTTGACCTGAGAATCGATCAAACTTGGCGGTTTCGTCAAGAGATTTCTGCAGCTCAGACGCGGTGTGGGTGGTGGAGTTGCTGTCGTCAACAAAGGTAGTGCTGAGCGATCGAGGGACGTATCGATGCTGCCTCTTAGTCCACACGCACATGAGCAGCTTGATGTCGTCCAGGGACCACGAACTTCCCTGGAGGTGACCGCTAGTCCTGGCCAAGTCCTTAGAGTACGCTCCGGTCATGCGGATGTAGCGTTTGTGGTGGTTGTAGAAGTTTCGGCGGACAGTAACGATGTCTTGAGGGCACCCCGCGTGGAGTGCAAGGTTAAGGCAGATGTCCGTGATGAGGTAATCGAAGCACCTCTGTCGGTCTAGGGCAGCTCCAGCTAAGGGGAGGAGCAAAGCCCTGGCGTGCTCGATGCGCAGGGCGAGAGAGGTGCTGACATCCCCAATGGTAGCTTTGGGAACCGCGCCGAAACTCGTGGCGTGGGTCCATCCTTTCCGCCAGTCCGTGAGGCTACGGTAGGCTGGCGCTTCCCACGCGTACATCCAAACGGAGAGAACCGAGAGGAGTCGTTGGTCCGTCGGAAGTTCCCCTCGGCCTTTTCTGAGGCACGGGTTTGGCACGTGAAGGAGGGGTTCTGGGATGTTGCCAGTGCGTTGCATAGCACGTAAGACGCTGGCGAAGAGGCGAAGGATGTCGTCGGGTAACTCCTTGGCCTCCTTAGTTGTCCAGCCGTCGAGTCCCCCCGCGCGGCACGGTGGACGGTTGCGAATGAAGTGGATGAGTTGGTCGTCGGTGAGGTGGAAAGGGACTGCTGGTGATGGCGTAGGCAGCTCTTGTCGGTACTCGTCGTAAAAGTCTGCCCACGTCGGCATGGCTTCGGCATCATGACCAGCACGAGCGCGGTACCTGCCCAAGATGGGCTCCCAGGTGTCGACCATGAGCTTAAGCATGTCTTTGGTATTGGCCACAATGGCGTTGGCGGGAAGGGCGTCGGGAACCTGGGCAGGTGGTGGGTCACAAATGTGGCCTTCGTCGTTGTCCGTGTCCAGCGAACTACCGTCGCTGGGGCTGAAGCCGCCAGCGTCGGTGTCAGCATCACTGTCGTCCGTGCAAGCTTGGTCAGGGTTGAAGGCGGTGGTGTCGCAGTGGAGTTGCGTATCGTCGGGAGTGGTGGGCGTGCGGAGGTACGCCGTGGGCGAGCAGTCAGCAGCCCGTGCGTATATGGCCGCCTTTCGCCCGCTTGGCTCGCGGACACCCTCAGCCCAAATCTTGATGCGTTCAGCTTTGGCTCGGTTTGCACGTCGCGCCAGCTCTGAGTCAAGGTTTTGGATCAGACGGTCCAGGTGCTCTCCGTGTGGTGCTGGCTCGTCGGGGTTCCAGGCCTCAGGAAAGGCCAGGAGGACCGTGGGGCGCAGCTTGTGGCAGAGAAGGCGGGCCGCGGTCCACGTGCAGTCGATGCGCTGCGCCAGGTGAGGCGGGATGGCACGGCAGTCGATATGGTGGTGCTGTCCAATGAAGCGAAGCTCATAAAGTTGCCGATGGAGCTTGCGAAGGCGGTTCATGTGAATCGTGGAAGCTCCGTAGGTGGGAAAGGCGCGGGGGACAGCGGGTCGCTCCTCGAACGTGGGAGTGAGCCCGTGCATGGTAGGGGCCTTTTTTTTTGGGTGGTCTGGCGGCGGAGGTGGCAGGTCGCGCAGCCGAGCGAGATGGCACTCATGGCTGGCCTCGTTTGCCAGGGCGAACATGCGTTCCACATCGTCGCGTGTGTCGGCCTGCACCATGCGGTCCTGGTATCGCCTTGCGATAAGGGTCCCTAATGCCTGAAGTTCGTGGTCCTCATGAGCTCCATCGTTAAGAAGGTAAGGCGTGGGGGCTAGAAGGCGTCGGGCCGTATGGTCGAGGCGGCTAAGGTCGAGCGTGACCTGTAGGCCAACGTGGGACTTCGCTGGCAAGTCACGCAGATAGCAGAAGTCGGTGACAAGGGATCGCGCCGCTTGGTTGGCGATGATGTAATCGATGCGCGAAGTGCGGGGACACTTGGTGACACGGTCCCAGTCAGGGATATTGCCATATGTGTGCATGGTGTGGTCAGGTGTGCCTTCAGCGACGTTAAACCATCCGTGTTGCATCATGTGCAGCAGGTGAGGATTGTCATCGATGTTCGTGTTGGCGTCCATGCAAATGAAATACGGGGCTGTGCCGACCCTCGCGGCGGCGCAGTCAGCTAGCCGAAACAAGTCGGTGCTGTCTCCTCCAGCGACCCCATAGAGGCTCGCTATGTAGATCCCAGCGGGCCCGTGGTTGTTTCTTCGCCGCCTGCGGCGGTGCTGGGTGCAGAGCGGGAGGAAGGCCTCGTGCCATCTTTTCTTGGCCTTGAGTGTGGCGATACAGGACGCAGTATCGTCGACGGTGGAGTCGACGATGGCGTCCTTAGAGAGGATGGCGACCCCTCCCGATGCGCCAGTGTTGCCCTCGACTGTGTGGTCTGTGCCGCCGTGGGCAGCTTTGCGCTGGGCTCGCGCCAGATCCAGGTCAGGTCCCAGACTGGCATGATATCCCCCGTGGTGTGGGTTGGCAGCGTTGGTAACGATGGCTTGTTTGGTAGGCTTGGCATGTCGGGTCTCCTGCAGTGCTATGACTGCGGCGGTGTGGTCGACACCTAGAGCGGTGATAGTTGGCCAATTTGCTGGGAGACTCGTGATGTTGAGGCTGACGAGATGGATAGAGCGACCTGGCCCGTCTCCATCAGTGGAGCTGGGGTTGGCTCGTCCCGCACGGTGGAGGGCCGCCTGGCCCTTATCCAGGTAGGAGGCTTGGCCACAGTGAGAGCTCATGGCGTCCCTGCAGATTGGCTTGAACGGGGCTGAAGCCGCCGTCAGGCCGTAAGTATAGGCGGGGCGTGGTCGACACTGCGCCAGGGGGGGGGTCATAAACGTCGGCAAAACTGCATCGAAAAATCCTCCTCACTTCTGTACCGTGGGGGACAAGGGGAGGAGAGGTGAGACGGCAGCAGAGGGAGAGGGAGGCGACTCCTCGATCCGTCCTGCCGAACACAAGAGCAAAAGCAGACCAGCGGCGGCAGCTCGACGCGGCGGCGGCGCAACGCGCGCGCATATACTGCGCACGCGACACCGCTGGTCCGTCCTGCGGTGGCGCGCCCGCCCCGTCAGTACCGTGATGAGCAGCATCAGGTGGAACAGCTCGAGCAGCGCGGTCAGTGGCCTGGCGCTGGGCCTCGTCCATGCCCGCTGCCGTGAGGCAAGCGTTGCGGACAGGACTGACTCCACGCGGGGCCGCCGCTGCCGCGGCAGCGGCTGAGGTGGCGAGGGCGCCGCCACGACTCTGTGGAGAGAGCGGTGAGCCGCCGCCGAAACCCGCCGCGAGGTCCTTGACGCGGTACTTGTTCTTGAACGGGTCGAAGGTCGGCGCCTCGTCGATGGGGATGACCACGCGGGTGGGCGGCGGCAGCTCCTGGTCCGTGGACGGCGTCGGCTCGAGGTCGACCTGGCCAGGTTCGATGGCGCTGGCACCAAAGCGTGGCACCGCCTCGGGGGCTTGGCGATCAGCCTGAGTCTCGCGAGGCGGCGAGCTCGTGGAGCTCCCAGGGGCCTTGCGTGAGCTGTGGCGACTGCAGGACCTGCTGCGCGGGACGCGCCCGCCCGTGTGGCGGTCGCGTGGCGAGGTCGCCTGTGCGTTAGCGCGCGCAGAGTCCGCCCTGCTCGGGGAGCGGATCGGCGCTGCGCTGGGTGTTGGACTGGGCTGGCGGGGGCCGCCTGCGCCGCCCGCCGCCGAGGCAGCAGCCTGGTTAGGGTCGACAGCATCAGAGCGGGGGCTGATGTGATGGGCACTTCCGTCGCTGTGCCGCGGGGAGGCGCTGTGGTGCGCCTGGGTGTGCGTGAGGACGAGCGGGACGAGCGGCTGCCTCTCTCGCACAGGTGGGGCAGGTTTTGCCTGGGCAGGGCGCAGCGATGCGGCCACGTTTGGCGGGGGCGTGTGTTGGCGCGGTTGCCAAGCGCGCACGTTCGCATCGCGCCATCCTTCAGGGCGCCCTGTCCTGCCACGGCTTGGTGCAGCCCCCTGGGCTGAAGCCGCAGGGGTTAGCACTGCAGGTTGGTTGCTGGGTGTGCTGTCATGGCGGCCTGGGTAGTGGCCCCAGGCACGCGTGGACCCTGGCACGGGCGAGGTGGCCCGTGGGGGAGACTGCACGAGTGCCCGCGGGTGACCGATGGCCGCTGGATGCACCCTGGCGTGGGGGGCATGGCCGTAGCTGGAGGCGGCTGCTCCAGCCGCCGCGGGCCTGGCGCCAATGGGGCCACGGTGATAGGCGGCGCCCCCGCCGTACACCGTGTCGCCGCCTGTCGGGACGCGCGCGGGGGAGCGGTTGCGTGGAGTGCTCGGCAGACCTGCGTCGCGTTGGTCGCGCTGCTGAATGCGCTGCTGGTGCTGTTGGTAGCGCTGCTGGTCGGCTCTCGAGAGCGGGCGGGTGTCGGGGAGGACGGTGGGCACGACGGGCCGCCGCCAGCCCTGGTAGACGTGCTCGAAGGCGTGGTCTGGGTAAGTCTCCCCGACGGGTGAATATCGCCGCACATGCTCCATGTAGTCAATATTCTGCGGCTCGGGGAGCGCCGTGATGTTTACAGCTCGCTGGTGCGCTGGTCCATAGAGACAGAAACTACCACGGTTGCTGCGGTCGTGATTCAGCTCGGCTTCGGTCGTGGCGCGGCTCACCATGGCGTCGCAGAGGCGCATGTCGTAGTCGAGAGCTTGAGGCCCAGGGCCGCCCTCGGCGTCCCAGTACAGTACCACATCTCGCCAGCGGGTGCGGGTAGTGTGGATGCGCTCGGCGATGGACTCGCAGACGGTCCTGACTGTGACACGATCCCTGTGCATGTTGGTGATGGTTAGGGAGTAAGGTCGGCGGACCGTTTTGTTGAAGGTGAAGTCCTCCTTGAGGGCCTGGTGGGGGCCGAAGAGCACGTAGCCTTCCCTCCACAGCGGTTGGTCGGGGGACGGGTCTTCAGGCATCCCCGTTCCTGTGAACCCTGGTGGCCGCCGCGTGCCGTCGGGCAATCCCTGCTTGGGGACCCGCCGCGGCCTCGGTGGAAGGCACCACTGACCCTGGTAACCAGCTTGGCCTGGTTGTGGAGGCTCCCCCCCGGGGCCTGAAGGCGCTCGGGGGGGCTCCTTGAGGTCGTGGTGGGCTGGCGCGTTGCCATATTGGCGGGCAAGGATGTGCGGCGGCATCCCTGTGGCACGGACGTCGAACAGGCTGTGTGGACTGGGCGGATGGGGGCACCTGCTGGAGAGGCAGCATGTGTCGGAGTCCCTGTTGTCGGTGCTGTATGCACACGTCCAGCTGTTGCAAGAGTAGTCCGTGGACCAGTCCATAGGTGCACGTAGTCCGCTGAGGGCGCAGTCTGGGCACGTTGGTTGGCCCGAGGTGCCGAGCTGCGTGTTGCGGCGGGCCGCACAGTACTGACAGCATTGGAATCGGCACTGTAGGCATGACCAGCGTCCTGGTAGGGGCGGGAGCGCTTGCTCGTTTGTGCCTGGGTCGTCTGGGTGGGGTCGGGGTCGATCCCACAAGGGCCAGACGTCGGCAAACCAGGACTGGCCTGTAGTGCGGACGACCTCGGCGGGGAGGCGAGCGTCATCGGCGTGGCGCTCTATCCACTGGGGCCCCATGTCCGCTGGTACCATGACCGTGCGCCACGTGTCATCCGCCTTGACGTGGACTTGGGTCGGTGCCCAGAGCTTGGTAGTGGTATCGCCATGGTCGTGGTGGAGGATGACCCAGCCGTCGCGACCCACCACCTCAGGGTCGATAACGCGATGGCCCATGACGGTCGTCCCCCACGGTAAGTAGGCGCCGTCGTGGTGATCGCCAGGGTCAAGCCAGACCTCGATGCCAGGGGCATTGACACGGGCCCGCACATCGCGGACGTGGAAGGCGAGAACGTGGTAGGCGGTCGGCTCCACTTCCGTCACGATGTGCTCCCACGTCTCGATGTCGCTGTAGTCGGAGGTGGAGTTTTCGCCGCTCTGCCGTGACGCACGGGAGGCGGATCGCCGTGGGCGGGCGTGGCCTCGGGCGAGGGCCGCGGCTGCACTGATGAGGGACGGCGTACGGCGGTTTTTGTCTCCTGGTGTCGTCGATGAGCGGTCTGGACTGTGTGCCAGGGCGGCACCTGACTGGTAGGTGCGCGGTGGACCAGGCTCGGCCCCAGGGCTGGAGCCGCTGGGGCGCGACTCGCGTGCGTCGGGGTGCCCCCGCACGGGGACGGCTTGCAAGCCAGTGTACACAAGGTCGATCAGTGGCTGCGGGTCCAGCTGGAGCTTGCGAAGCGAGACGCGTGGCCGGGGCTGGTTGGGGTCGGCCCTGGTGGCTGCTTCAGTGTCGTAATGCTGTTTGGCCCATGCTCGCGCTGCCTCTGGCGAGTATAGTGCCTGCGGCGGTGGCCACGCTGCCGCGATGCCCAGCCTGCGCCGAGTGCTAGCTTCCTGGTCGTGGGCTTCAGCGGCCTCACGGAGATCTGGATGATCGTAGCCAGCGATGTGGAGGGCGTGCGCACAGTCGCCCATGCCAAATACTTGTGGCAAGGCACGGCACCTGGAGGCAGCTTCCGTGGGGGCACACCAGTCCATGCGGATGAGGAGGCCCAGGACCCGAGGGTAGATGAGGCGCGCTCCGTGGGCCTCCCCTTTCACGAAGTTGTGCCAGTTTTCACCGCTCGGTGGTTGGGTGGCCTCGCACATCCAGAGCGCGATGGGTCCCCACGCGAGGGTGTCGTCTTCGAGGCTGTAGGGCGGGTGGGGCGGCACTGCGCACCACGCGGCCAGCGAAGGGCGCACGCTCACGTACGTGCGGCCAACGTTGGTGCCAGTTCGACCCTTCGTTTCACGGCGGGGGCCTGGCAAGAGGTGCCCTCCGCTGGCAGCGAGACGGGCCGCAAGGTCGCCGCGGGTCCCATGCCAGAAGACAGTGGGCGCGTCGGTGGTGGGTTGGCGGAGGTCCCACGTGAGGTAGGGGAAAATCGTCTCGCCTGAGTTCCCGCCCGAGTCTTCGAGCACCCAAGTGAGGCGGTTCGGGGGCCTCTGCATGATGTCAGTCCACGGCCCCAGCGCTTGGAGTGTTAGATCATGGGTGAATCGAGGATGGTCGTGGAGTCGCAGAGCGTCTTTGATGTCCTCTGTAGACACGCCACTGTTACCAAGCGCAAAGCCGTTTTGGTACAGGGCGTTGAGGATGCTCGTCGGCGGCACGGGCACCGCTGGGTCGCGCTGGATAGTGTTGCGTAAGTTGCGCGTCGGTGGCTTGAGGGCTAGATGGGGCGTACCAGGGCCTGAAGGCGCCTGGGACCTGGCGGGTGATGCATAGCGTGCTCGCCGACGTGGTGGTTGGGTGTCCGTGTCGGAAGAGGAACCACGAGCATCTGCATGTCGGAAGATGGACCACGGGCTGTCGCGGGTGCGCTCACGTGGTTCCCTTGCCTCGGCGTCGCTGGCGTGGGCTGTGGCGTCTTCGCGAGTCGGTGGGTTACCATAGACCGCGCCGCTCTTGGAACCGTATCGCGGAGACGGGCTGGTCGATCGTGGCGTGACAGACGAGGCTCGCGATACGGCGGCTGTGACTTCGACGATGGCGGCGGTGGTGGCGGTAGTGACATCGGCGACTGCGGCGGCAACTGCTGCGGCGTAGTGTTCCTGTAGCAGCGGATGTCGGAGTGAGTGCACGTGCTGGTCCTCGTGTTCTTCGGCAAGCGTGCGCGGCATTGTGTATGTGGCCTCATCACGCGGCCTCCTGCTCGGTTGGCAACAGCGGAGGCACCACTGGGCCGTGGATGAGTCCAGGGCACGCGCACAGATGCGGGCTCCTACGTGTCCGACGGCTCCTTGAGCGAGAAGTTTGGCGCCGACAAGTAGAAGACCGCACACCACTCCTCCAGTGGCGATAGCTCCGAGTTTGCCGCTGGCCCATTTCAGGACCCCCCCCGAGGCCGACCCCGACTGCGCTGGCTCCACCCGAGACAATATCTCTGAGTTTGGCGCTGGTCCACATGAGAGTACCCCACAATGCGGACGTGACGTTGTATGCCGTTGTGCGTCGGGATGTGGTGGGCACAGATGGGCCTGGTGCCGCCGCTTGACGTCGTCGTCGTTGTCGGTAGCTGGGGTCTCGGCTCGGTGTCGGCAGGTACCCATCGATCTGGTCCTTGTACGGCATTGCTATCACGATGGCATACGTGGCTACAAAAAGGCAAATGAGGCAGCCACAGTGTCGTGATGCCGCTGCGCTGTGCTGGGCCTCGTAGGTACCGCTGGCATCTGGGTTCGCGTCGTCGATGGGGTCGTTATCGATGTCGGCCTGCCAGTGGTCGATGGCGCTGAGATTGGAGTCAGTCCCGTTAACACGGCAGACAGGAGTGCGGGGCGTGGTGCTGCCGCCTGCGGTCTGGAAATGTCCAGGTCCAGCCAGTGCTGCAGCGGGGCTGAAGCCGCCACTGCGCGGGCTGGTTTGAGCTGGCGATGCAGTGGCATGGCTTGTCGCGTCGGCGACAGTGGCGCCTTCAGCGTCGTTGAGCTGTGCGCAGGGGTCGGTCTGGGCCGAGTCGCTGGGCGGACTGCTGTGCGACGGGGTGTGTCCTGAGTGGGGTTCGCTGTCACGGTCATGCTGGGCCGTGTCACCTGGTGGTGTCATGCCGTCACGATCCTGGGTTTCCATGTCGTCCTGGCTATCGTCCAACGCGTGGAACGAGCCCAGGGATATGTTGCTGATATCGTCCGACGCGCGGAACGAGTCCTGGGGTATGTTGCTGATATCGCTGGCCGCGATGTGCTGGAGCAGCCATGATATGGGGTCGTCGGCGGCCTGCTCACCTGTGGCGTGCTGGGCGAGGCCAGCTGGCGGTGGTGGGTTTAGCGGTTCCGTCGGTGCCACGGCGAGCTCCGCCTCGACAAGCGGCTGCATGTCCGTCGGGTGGTGCAGGATCGCATCCGCGAGGTACGCCAGGGCGTCTTGGTCGGGTGGAGGGAGGCCTCTTGGTAGTAAGGCATGGGCCCGTGAGAGGTATGACGGCAAAGGTGCCGTGAAAGCCTCAGGGCCGACGAGCTGAGCACGAGCGCCCTGGCATTCCAGAAGGAGGCCAAAGTAGCGGGTGGAGTACTCGCGGCTGCCCTGGATACGAGTGAGGTTGCGGTTGGTGCGCTGTCTGTCAGGGCCCGCTCTATGCCAGATGTCCTCGCACATGTCGATCGCGGTGCGCTGGCGCAGGGCGTCGTTTTTCTCCTCGGAGTCCTCCTGGAAAAAGTGGTCGCACTGTGGCAGATGGAGCGTCGCCAGGATGTACGGGACGCAGTCCTCGAGCCATGCCCAGAACACGTCCTGGTGGTCCTCACCAGGTGCCCACGCCGCAGCGCGCGGTATGAGCCGGGCTCGGATCATCATCAGGTGCCAGAAAGCGGGGTCCGCCCCTGGCGCACAGGGGGGTAGTGAGACCCGTGGGGTTATAACGGGGCACGACAGCGGGGCTGAAGCCGCCACTGTGTGCATGGCCTTGGTCAGCGGCCCCGTCGAGGATGTGCTGCACGACGGTCGAGGCCACGCTGAGGGTGGACTGCGATGCATGTGTCGTAGTTGACGAGGGCGTGCATGCACTCGCGATGGCGCCCAACGGTCCCTTGCCGCACGGACCCGCGGCGGCGGTGCTGTTCACGATCGGGTCCAAAATGGTGCAATGATCGTACTTGTAGATGCTGCTGTCATCGTAAAGGAAAACGTGCTGGGGCGCACCGCCTGAAGACGGGTGTGCTCCAGCTAGCGAAGGGAGGGCCATGCTGCAGGCAAGGCGCCGCATGATGGCGAGGCCAGGCAAGCGGCGCGAGCGATGAGCCAAAAGCTGCATGTCGGCACACGTCCTCAAATACCCCTGAATGCTCATGTACATTGCAACAATCACGCCCCCTGCAAGACTGCGGGTGTCCCTACACCAGATAGCTTGCGCGTGCTGCTGCCAAAACAGACATGAGGCGACAAGAAGGAGATACAACGCGAAGAGGGAAGAGATGCCTCTGGAGGCGCTTCCTCGGAGGGCTGAGGCGGGCTCTCTGAGGCACCTTCAATAGGGTTCCTGGGTGGCCCGACCCTTGTCTTTGCCTTTGTCAGCCCCTGGGGCCCCGTCCCTGGGGTGACCTGGCCTGGCTGGTCGATCCACCCGCAGACAGCCACGGGATCAGCGGCCGCTGCAGCTTCCTCCTTCTTAGTTGCCAGAGTGGCCACTTGTGGCAGGTGGATGTTGCCCCCCGTGAGGTGCCCGAGGAGGGCATGGATGTCGCCGCGCAGTGCAGCAGCTTCGGCGGTTGCCGTCTGTTGCTGGGTGGCGACGGTGGCAAGCCCCCGTTCCAACCCCGAGACGTGCTCCGTGAGTGTGGCCTGGGAGGAGAGAACGCCCGCAAGCTGGACCTGCATGTTATCCACCGTGTTGGCTAGCAGCTCGTGCTGTTGTTCCATGAGCTGGATGCGGGTCGTGGCAGCATCTGGCGGTTGAGAGGCCGATGCGAAGCGCTCACCGAAGGTGTTGAGTTCGTGGGAGGCCTCGCTGTATTCATCGCCTGATGAGAGGATCTCGACGTCCTCGGCGTCGCCTGGTACTTCGGCGGCTGTGGCAGCGTCGCCTTCGGAGTGGCCCCCACCTTCTGCCGCCACCGTGCCAGGCCGAGAGTCATGACCACCTGCTCCTGGGGCGGCCGTTTGTTCAGCGGCTCCGTCCGTGCCGTGCGGGGGTGCAGAGGAGCTGCGGCCTGGGGCGCAGTGTGACCTTGCGTGCGGCGGGACGTCACGTTTCCCACTGGAAGATCGGTGGCGCTTGGCTGAAGGCTCCTCCTTGGGGATCAGGAGCGGTGCGACGCCTTTGCCTTTGGGCGTGGCAGTCACGAGGTCGCGGAGATAGGGGCTCTGGGCCGCTTTGGTGAGGAGTGTGCCGGCGGCGGGGCTAAAGCCGCCACCACGAGCTGGCGGCGTCACAGGCTCAGTAATGGTGGTAGGCGTGACGATGGTGACGTTGTCCCGCTTCGGCACCACCTCAGCCAACGGGGCCTCGGTGATGCTCCACGGGATGGGGCACCCCGCAACTTGTACCGTGTATGTGAGTGGGGGCCGATGGGCACGCACTAAGGCAAAATGGGCCGCAGTGGCTGGGTCCCAGGCGGTGTGGTAGACCTCACAGTCCCATTTGACGGACGGGCCCGTGAGAGTCTTGGCGAGCTGGGTCAGCGTGGCGTGGCGCGCCGCAATGCCAGTGATGCGGTAGCGCGTCTTGGCGAGGGAAGCCTCGCAGCCACGGATGCTGACGGCCGCAGCCCTGGCGGCGTCTGACCCCCGTGGAACACGGATCCCCAGTAAGCCTGACTTGCCGTGCCTGACGACTCCTAGGGCCTTGAACTCCACCGACTTCTGGAACGCATCTGCCATCGTGATGGGATGGTCCTCAGGGAACCACACGGTCTGATACTTGTCAGCGGTGGGCTCGTCAGCACCTACGTTGCTGAGGTCGTAGGTAGCGCCGAGTTGCCCTGATCCCGCCAAGACCTTGTCGACCGCTTGGAGACTGACGCCGAAGGTGGCAGCCAGGGACTTCTTTCCGACGCCCGATCCAAACCTGCCTAGGCTTTTGCAGGGTTCAAGGAGGGTGACGGCTTTAAAGTTGCCGTGGAAGAGGGCCTTGAAGGTGTCCTGGAGCTGACTATCGAGCTCCTGGCGGCGAGCGTCTTTCTTGGACTCCCTGTGCTTTTGGTTTTGGCGCGCCTTGTCCTGTGGCGCGGAGTCCCCTCGAAAAGGGCCCTTGGTGCGTGGACCACCGTTCACGGGGGCACCTCCCGAGAACTGGTCCTCGAAGGCCTGATGCATGGAGGGGACTGCGGCGATGGCCTCGGTTTCATGCATGGTCGCCCGAATCCAGCATACGTGGTCGGCAAGGTCGATGGTGGCGACGGCTACTTTTTCCGTGCAGGCGACCTCCTTGGTGCCCAGCTGGTACACGGTCACGGGGACGTGCGTGTGGACCACTTTGGGCGCCTTGGGGTGGCGCTTCAGGACGGGGACGGCGAGCTCGGTACCGACGTAGTTGTCGTTTTTTGGGCCCATGACAGCAATCGCGAGCTGACCCGTGGTTCGCTTGCCCTGCTCGAGGTGGTGTTGGAGCAGCCGCTCACCGCTCTCGTAGTCGTGGAGGCTGATACTGGGCTTGTACGTCTTGCCGTCGTCGGGGGATGTGGGTTCGGCGAGGACGGGGGCCTTCCAAAAGGCCGGGTCCAAGGCGATGAATTGGGTGTCCGCAGTCTGAAGACGTGCGGAACCCGCTGGTGGGTGTGATGTGTCGCCGCCAATGCGCTTAGGCTTGCTGCGCTGGTGATGGTCAAGCGTGTAGCTGATCTGGTTGGTGGCACACATGCGGATCAGGGCGCTGCCGAGCTTCTTCGTGTTGGACTTGTGCATGTCGTACGTTGCCTGGAGCTCGTCCGCGTTCAGTTCGGCAAGCCCGTTGCATGCGGCCGTGGGGCGGTCAGACCCCGCTTGCTTGAACGCTGCGATGCAGTCCTGCTTGCGATGGAGGAGAGATCCTTCAGCAGCAGGACGGGAACTCGGAGGCTGCTTGGAAGAGCGACGGCGGTCCGGCTTCTTGGGGGCCATTGCTGCGGGCGCTCTGGTGAGGAGAGGTGACGCGAATCAGTAGGGTCCTGCGGGGACCCCTCCGGTCTCGCGAGGCCTGGGAGTCTGGCTCCGAGGCGGGGCGCTTCGCGTCGCGGCTGCGGTCTGAGTGCTGGGCACTCTCGAGCCGAGACTAGAGAGAGCGGGAGAGAGCGAGGGAGAGCGAGAGAGAGCGAGAGAGAGCGAGTGAGAGCGAGAGAGAGAGAGAGAGAGAGAGAGAGCGAGAGAGAGCGACAGAGAGCGAGAGAGAGCAAGGGAGAGCGAGAGAGCGAAAGAGAGAGAGAGAGAGAGAGAGAGAGAGAGAATAGAGAGAAAAAAAAAAGGGAGAGAGAGAGAGAGGAGAGAGAGAGAGAGAAAGATAGAGAGAGAGATAGAGAGAGAGAGAAGAGAAGATAAGCGAAGAGAAGAGAGAGAGCGAGAGAGAGAGAGAGAGGGAGAGTGAGAGAGAGAGGAGAGAGCAGAGAGAGAATAGAGAGAAGAGAGAGAGATGAGAGAGAGAGAGAGAGAGAGAGAGAGAGAGAGAGAGAGAGAGAGAGAGAAAAAAATAGAGAGAGAAACAGAGACAGAGAGAGAGAGAGAGAGAGAGAGCGGACAAGTAGGCGGACCAGGGTCCGTCCGCGAGGCGCACTGCGGTGCGACAACTCGCTAAACACTATTTGCGGCGGTGCAGCCTTTAGATACGAGGGCGGGCAACAAAAAAAAAAACCTCCCCCGGCGCAGTGCGACAGACGCTACAGACGGCGGACAGACGGTGATGATCTCACCTGTCAGACCGCGTAATGAAAGAGGCCCCAACAAGAAAGGCGACGTGCTGACACGTGGCTAGGCGGCTTGGCAGACCGCCAGTTGGGCGCTTGGCCGCAAAGCGGCGCGCAGTGACGGGGCGCCCCCCGCCCCCACGCCCTGACACCGTGGACGCGGAGCCACGCGTGCTCACGGGCAGGCAGAAAGGAGGAGATTAGCGCGGGGCACCAGGTGGAGCGCCGCGGAACGATGACAGCATAGCTTGGATGGTGAGTGACGGCACGGCACCATCGGGCGAGGGCGTGAGCAGCTCGGCGAAGGCTCGCCCGGCGCTGTGGAGGCGCTGGAGTAGAGGACCTCGGCGAGCTTGGGCGGCGGCGAGGTCCTCGGTACGCCTGTCCAGATGGTGGACTAGCGTAGTGCGGCACCCTGTACGCTGTCGCCCGTCACCCTTGAAAGGTGACTGGAGGGGAACACGCGACCCCAGGGCTGGAGCCGCTAGGGCCACGCCCCGAGAGGTCGGGAGAGCCGCATCCTCTCGCTCAGCAACGATGGAAGCGTTGACGGGGCGCGAGGGCCTGTCTGGTTCAGTGCCCTGCGGGGGGGCTGAAGCCGCCCCCGCGGGCTGCCGCTGGTGGGGGGGCGGAGTGGTTTGCGCGGTGGGACCAATCATGATGCCGTGCGAGGGCTCTGAGGTCGGCCGCGTAGAAGGGTGGCGTCTCGGTAGAGCGGCATGGTCGGCAGCGTGGGGTGTCGGCGGTGCTTCGTCTATGCCACTCAGTCCGCGGGGGTCACACAGGTCGTCGTCGGCGTCTTGGCGGTGGCCGATATCATCGTATGGGGGCGATGTCGCTCTCGGGGACGGAGTCGCGGTAGGCGTCGAGAGGTTGCCCGACGGGGCAGGGTTTTCGCTGACTTGTCCGTCGTCCAAAGCGTCCGATCCCCCACCGAAGCCGAACAGGTCGTCCTCCTGTTCGTCAGCGTCTTGAAGGTGAGCGGCGTTGTCATGTGGGTGCGATGCCGCTCTCAGTGGCGGAGTCGAGGGCGACGTGCGGGTGCCCAACGGGGCAAGGTTGGCGCTGGCTGGCCCGTCGCCTAGGAAGTCAAGGCCCCCGCCAAAGCCGAACGGGTCGTCCTCCTGTTCGTCGAATATCGCCCGTTGGGCCTCGGCCCAGAGCTCGTCCGAGTTCTGTGGGATGTCTGGTCCAGCCGCGGGTGGTGCCTGGTCAGACAGCAGGGGGTTTGGTTCCATTTTGTTGAGTTCCGCAGCTGTAAACCCAGCCCTGCGGTGTGGGAGGGGGAGTGTGCGGTGTCTACGCTCGTATATGGCGACAGCGACTCCATGAAGCACGGTCGCTTGGCGATGTCGTGTTTTTGCAGCTTCGACAGTGTCGTCTGGAAGGTTATGAGTACGTGCCGCCGTTGTGGCGAGGGCGTCAGCCTGACGATTGAACTCCTCCGCGATGGGCCCGATGAGCCCGAGGTCGATGCCCATGTCCCCCAGGTGGCTTGCGATTTTCTCGACGCGGAACATGTTGGGCTTGGCCATGACGCATCGGTGGATCTTTTCCCAGAGCTCCACGTGCGTGCCCTGCGGTGGTGAGTGTCCGTCGATGATACGTTGGAACCCATCGACCACCGCCTGGTTGTCCACGAAAACGTGTACGGGCCGTTCAGCACATGCCGTGAGGTGGACAATGGCGAGGGTCTCCGCAAGCTGTGCGTTCTGCGTAATGCCGTGAACGCGTGCACTGTCGTTCATGCGGTGGTCGATGCCGTAGTAGACGCCGTAGCCCGCTCGTGCTAGCAATGGGATGGCTTGGTTGGTGCATGCACCGTCCGTGGCAGCGTAGACCCATGTCCAACCAGTGTCATGGTCAAGGTAGGTGGTGTAGGAGTCCTGGGCTGAAGCCGCAGGATCTCCCTCAGGTGGGGGCCGCGGCATGGGCTGCGGTAGCGGGTCCCTCGCGAGGTCGGCCTGCAGGTCGAGGAGGGCTGGGTCTTCATCGAAGAGCCCGCAGTGTCTTGTGTGCGGCGGAAGACGGGCCCTCTGCTCGTCACTGATGAGGGTGGTGAGAGGGACTCTTTCTCGGGCCCAGCACTTGCAGTCGCGGACAGTGTGCTCCTGAGTTTCCTCTTCCTCGTCGCAGTATCGGCAGATTGGGCTGGGGTCAGCAGACGTGTTTGATCGGGATCGTCGCTGTTGGGTGTGGTCCCCGCCCGACAGGTAGTTCAGGAGGAGCGCCAGCTGCCAGGCATTGCATTTGGCTGCTCCTTTCGCTCGGGCGAGCCACGTGCTGGCGAAGAGGTCGAGGCCCTGTCTGACAGAGGCAAGGTATCCAAGGTCGTGACGCCGTGGCTTGATCCTCCTCAGAAAGGCTCTGCGTTGTGAGGCTCGCAGCATGTGAAGGAAGGCGTTTTGGGGTAAGTTCAGCCAACTGATCTGGCAGCCCCAGTCGTCGTACATGATGCCAAATGTGGGCCAGGTCCAACGGAGCTGCTGGAGCGACTGGACAAGTCGTCCGACAGGTCCTCCACCAAACAGGGTCTGGACGTGGTGTTGGAGATCCCTGACGAGACCGCAGAGTGTAGCGTCGCGATTAACCTGTCGCCGCAGACACAGGAAAACTTCACGCTGCGTGATGGCGTCAATCTCCAGGGCGTGTCCTGGGACGCACACGGCCATGAGAGTCCAAAACTCGACCCACTTGTTTCCCTTGGGGCGGATAGCCGCCTTAAGGGCATGGTTGTAAGCAGTTTTGACGGGGCCTGATGGGGCTTGAATGTCGGTGCCCGTGGTACAGACGCTGGCAGCAAGGGACCGGGCGTGCCGCGCCTTGATAAGCATCGGCGATGGGAGCTTGCCAATGCGCGGCAGGCGACTAGTCGCCCTCCGTACACGGGCGTCAGCGGTGGCCGTGAGGTTAAGCGCGGCTGGAGCCGGCGCTGCCTCGGCGTTGATGTAACTCCCGACGAGCTGGAAGGAGTCGACCACGCGTAAGGGCCGTTCCGCCAGAGTGAGCTGGGTAACGGCGGTGTGAAGCTCGTCGGTGAGCGCCCACCCCGCCACTTTGCCAGGGTGAATGCGTTGACCTGAAAATCGATCAAACTTGGCGGTTTCATCAAGAGAATTCTGCAACTCAGGCGCGGTGTGAGTAGTGGAGTTGCTGTCGTCAACAAAGGTAGTGCTGAGTGATCGCGGAACGTATCGATGCTGTCTCTTGGTCCACACACACATGAGCAGCTTAATGTCGTCCAGGGACCAAGAGCTTCCCTGGAGGTGACCGTTTGTCCTGGCCAGTTCCTTAGAGTACGCACCGTTCATGCGGATGTAGCGTTTGTGGCGACTGTAGAAGTTTCTGCGGACATTAACGATGTCTTGGGGACACCCCGCGTGAAGCGCAAGGTTAAGGCAGATGTCCGTGATGAGGTAGTCGAAACACTTCTGTCGGTCAAGAGCAGCCCCAGCTAAGGGAAGGAGTAAGGCCCTGGCGTGTTCGATGCGCAGGGCAAGAGAGGTGCTGACGTCCCCAATGGTAGCTTTGGGGACAGCGCCAAAGCGATTGGCAGGCGCGAAAAAAAAAAAAAATAAATAAAAATAAAAAAAAAAAAAAAAATAAAAAATAAAAAAAAAAATAATAAAATAAAAATATAAAAAAAAAAAAAAAAATAAGAAAAAAAAAAAAAAAAACAAGAAAAAAAAAAAAATAAAAAAAAAAAAAAAAGCGCACGTAAGGCGTGGGTCCATCCTTATCCGCCAGTCCTCTGAGGCTGCGGTAAAAAAAAAATAAAAAAAAAAAAATGAAGAAAAAAAAAACAAAAAAAAAGAAAAAAAACAGAAAAAAAAAAAAAAAAAAAAAAAAAAAAAAAAGAAAAAAAAGACAAAAAAAAAAAAAAAAAAAAAAAAAAACATAAAAAATAAACAAGGAAAAAAAAAAAAAAAAAAACAAAAAAAAAAAAAAAAAAAAAAAAAAAAAGTAAAAAACAAAAAAAAAAGAAAGCTGGCGCTTCCCACGCATACATCCAAACGGAAAGCACCGAGAGAAGTCGTTGGTCCGTTGGGAGTTCGCCTCTGCCTTTTCGGAGGCAGGGGTTTGGCACATGAAGGAGGGGTTCTGGGATGGTGCCAGTGCGTTGCATAGCGCGTAAGACGCTGGCGAAGAGGCGAAGGATGTCGTCGGGTAACTCCTTAGCCTCCTTAGTAGTCCAGCCGTCCAGTCCCCCCGCACGGCGCGGTGAACGGGTGCGAATAAAGTGGATGAGTTGGTCGTCGGTGAGGTGGAAAAGGGGTAGCTGGTGATGGCGTAGGCAGCTCTTGTCGGTACTCGTCGTAGAAGTCAGCCCACGTCGGCATGGCTTCGGCGTCATGTCCTGCACGGGCGCGGTACCTGCACAAGATGGGCTCCCAGGTGTCGACCATGAGCTTAAGCATGTCTTTGGTATTAGCAACAATGGCGTTGGCAGGGAGAATGTCGGGGACTTGTGCAGGTGTGGTTCACAAGTGTGGTCTTCGTCGTTGTCCGTGTCGGGCGAACTACCGTCGCTGGGGCTGAAGCCGCCAGCTTCGGTGTCAGCGTCGCTATCGTCCGTGCTAGCTTTGTCAGGTTTGAAGGCGTTGGTGTCGCAGTGGAGTTGCGTATCGTCAGGTGTGGTAGGCGTGCGGAGGTACGCCGTGGGCGAGCTGTCAGCAGCCCGTGCGTATATGGCCGCCTTTCGCCCGCTTGGCTCGCGGACGCCCTCATCCCATATCTTGATGCGTTCAGCTTTGGCACGGTTCGCACGTCGCGCCAGCTCTGAGTCGAGGTTTTGGATCAAACAGTCAAGGTGCTCTCCGTGAGGTGCTGGCTCGTCGGGGGTCCAGGCCTCGGGGAAGTCTAGGAGAACCGTGGGGCGCAGCTTGTGACATAGGAGGCGGGCCGCGGTCCACGTGCAGTCGATGCGCTGCGCTAGGTACGGCGGGATGGCACGGCAGTCTAAATGATGGTGCTGCCCGATGAAGCGAAGCTCACAGAGTTGCCGATGGAGCTTGCGCAGCCGGTTCATGTGTATCGTGGAAGCTCCGTAGGTGGGGAAAGCACGGGGGACAACTGGTCGCTCCTCGAACATGGGCGTGAGCCCGTGCATGGTGGGGGGCTTCTTTTTTGGGTGGTCAGGCGGTGGAGGTGGCAGGTCGCGCAGACGGGTGAGATGGTACTCATGACTGGCCTCGTTAGCCAGGGCGAACATGCGTTCCACGTCGTCGCGTGCGTCGGCCTGCTCCATGCGGTCCTGATATCGCCCAGCGATGAGGGTCCCTAAAGCCTGCAGTTCGTGACCCTCGTGAGCTCCATCGTTGGGAGGGTAGGGCGTGGGGGCAAGAAGGCGTCGGGCCGTATGGTCGAGGCGACTGATGTCAAGCGTGACCTGCAGGCCAACATGGGACTTCGCTGGCAAGTCGCGCAGATAGCAGAAGTCGGTGACAAGGGATCGCGCCGCTTGGTTGGCAATGATATAATCGATGCGCGAAGTGCGGGGGCACTTGGTGACGCGGTCCCAGTCAGGGATATTGCCGTAGGTGTGCATGGTGTGGTCTGGTGTGCCCTCAGCGACGTTAAACCATCCGTGCTGCATCATGTGCAGCTGGTGTGGATTGTCGTCGATGTTCGTGTTGGCGTCCATGCAGATGAAATACGGGGCTGAGCCGACCCTTGCGGCGGCGCAGTCAGCGAGCCGAAAAAGATCTGTGCTGTCTCCTCCAGCAACACCGTAGAGGCTCGCTATGTAGATCCCAGCGGGCCCGTGGTTGTTTCGTCGCCGCCTGCGGCGGTGCTGGGTGCAGAGCGGGAGAAAGGCCTCGTGCCATCTTTTCTTGGCCTTGAGGGCGACGATACAGGGCGCAGTGTCGTCGACAGCGGAGTCGACAATGGCATCCTTAGAGAGGATGGCGACCCCTCCCGAGGCGCCAGTGTTGCCCACGACGGTGTGGTCTGTGCCGCCGTGGGCAGCTCTGCGCTGGGCTCGCGCCAGATCCAGGTCAGGTCCCAGACTGGCGTGGTATCCCCCGTGGTGTGGATTGGCGGCGCTAGTAGCGATGGCTTGTCTGGTCGGCTTGGCATGTGCGGCGTTGTGGTCGACACCAAGAGCGGTGATGGTTGGCCAGTTCGCTGAGAGACTGGTGATGTTTAGGCTGACGAGGTGTATGGAGCGACCTGGCCCGTCTCCATCGGTGGAGCTGGGGTTTGCACGCCCCGCACGGTGTAGGTCAGCCTGACCCTCGCCCAGGTAGAAGGCTTGGCCACAGTAGGAGCTCATGGCGTTCCTATGGATTAGCTAGACCGGGGCTGAAGCCGCCGTCAGGCCAGAAGTATAGGCGAGACATGGTCGGCACTGCGCCAGGGGGGGTTCATAAACGTCTATGAAACTGTCTCGAAAAATCCTCCTCACTCCCGTACCATAGGGGACGAGGGGAGGAGAGGTGAGACGGCAGCAGAGGGAGAGGGAGGCGACTCCTCGATCCGTCCTGCCGACCACAAAAGCAAAAGCGAACCAGCGGCGGCGGCTAGGCGCGGCATGTAAAAAAAAAATAAAAGAAAAGAAAAAAAAAAAAAATCAAATAAAAAAAATAAAGAAAAGATAAAATAAAAAGAAAAAAATAAAAAAAAATAAAAAAAAAAAAAAAAAAAACGCGGCACAACGCACGCGCATATTCTGCGCACGCGACACCGCTGGTCCGTCCTGCGGTGGCGCGCCCGCCCCGTCAGTATCTTGATGAGCAGCATCTGGTGGAACAGCTCGAGCAGCGCGGTCGGTGGCCTGGCGCTGGGCCTCGTCCATGCCCGCTGCCGTGAGGCCCGCGTTGCGGACAGGGCTGATTCCGCGCGGGGCCGCCGCTGCCGCGGCAGCGGCTGAGGTGAGCATCCCAACGCCCCGACTCTGAGGTGAGAGCGGCGAAAAGAAAAAAATGAAAAAAACATAGAAGAAAACAACAAACAAAAAACAAAAAAAAAATAGCAACAAAAAAGAATAAAAAAAAAGAAGAAAAAAAAAAAAAAAAAAAAAAAAAAAAAAAAAAAAAAAAAAAAAAAAAAAAAAGGGCCACCGCCGAAACCCGCCGCAAGGTCCTTGACACGGTACTTGTTCTTGTACGGGTCAAAGGTCGGCGCCTCGTCGATGGGGACGATCACGCGGGTGGGCAGAGGCGGCTCGTGGTCCGTGGACGGCGTCGGAGAGAGGTCCACCTGGCCAGGTTCGATAACGCTGGCACCGAAGCGTGGCACCACTTCGGAAGCTCGGCCATCAGCCTGAGTCTCGCGAGGCGGCGAGCTCGTGGAGCTCCCTGGTGCCTTGCGTGAGCTGTGGCGGCTGCAGGACCTGCTGCGCGGGACGCGCCCGCCCGTGTGGCGGTCGCGTGGCGAGGTCGCCTGGGCAATAGCGCGCTCGGAATCCGCCCTGCTCGGGGATCGGATCGGCGCCGCGCAGGGTGATGGGCTGGGCTGGCGGGAGGCGCTTGTGCCGCCCTCCGCCGTGGCTGTGGCCTGGTCAGGGTCGACAGCGTCGGGGCGGGGGCTGATGTGGTGGGCGCTTCCCTCGCTGTGCCGCGGGGAGGCGCTGTGGTGCGCCTGGGTGTACGTGAGGACGAGCGGGACGAGCGGCTGCCTCTCCCGCTCAGGCGGGGCAGGTTTTGCCTGGGCAGGGCGCAGCGCTGCGGCCACGTTTGGCGGGGGCGTGTGCTGGCGCGGTTGCCAAGCACGCACGTTCGCATCGCGCCATCCTTCAGGGCGCCCTGTCCTGCCACGGTTTGTTGCAGCCCCCTGGGCTGAAGCCGCAGGGGTTATCACTGCGGGCTGGTTGCTGGGGGTGCCATCATGTCGGCCTGTGTAATGGCCCCAGGCGCGCGTGGACCCTGGCACGGGCGAGGTGGCCCGTGGGGGGCCTGCACGAGTGCACGCGGGTAGCCGATGACCGCTGGGTGCACCCTGGCGTGAGGGGCGTGGCCGTAGCTGGAGGCGGCTGCTCCAGCCGCCGTGGGCCTGGCGCCAATGGGGCCACGGTAATAGGCGGCAGCCCCGCCGTAGGCCGTGCTGCCGCCTGTCGGGACTCGCGCGGGAGAGCGGTAGCGTGGCGTGCTCGGCTGACCTGCGTCGCGTTGGTCGCGCTGCTGAATGCGCTGCTGGTGCTGTTGATGTCGCTGCTGGTCGGCTCTCGAGAGGGGGCGGGTGTCGGGGAGGATGGTGGGCACGTCGGGCCGCTGCCAGCCCCGATAGACGTGCTCGAAGGCGTGGTCTGGGTAGGTCTCCCCTACGGGTGAGTATCGCCGCACATGCTCCATGTAGTCGATGTTCTGCGGCTCGGAGATCGCCGTGATGTTTACGGCGCGCTGGTGCGCTGGTCCATAGAGGCAGAAACTACCACGGTTGCTGCGGTCGTGGTTTAGCTCGGCTTCGGTCGTGGCACGGCTCACCATGGCGTCGCAAAGTCGCATGTCATAGTCGAGAGCTTGAGGCCCAGGACCACCCTCGGCGTCCCAGTACAGTACCACATCTCGCCAGCGGGTGCGGGTAGTGTGGATGCGCTCGGCGATCGACTCGCAGACGGTCCTGACCGTGACACGGTCCCTGTACATGTTGGTGATGGCTAGGGAGTAGGGTCGGCGTACCGTCTTGTTGAAGGTGAATTCCTCCTTGAGGGCCTGGTGGGGGCCGAAGAGCACGTAGCCTTCCCTCCAGAGAGGTTGGTCGGGGGACGGGACTTCCGGCATCCCCGTTCCTGTGAACCCAGGTGGCCGCCGCGTGCCGTCGGGCAATCCCTGCCTGGGGACCCGCCGCGGCCTCGGTGGAAGGTACCATTGACCCGGGTAACCAGCTTGGCCTGGTTGTGGAGGCTCCCCCCCGGGGCCTGAAGGCGCTCGGGGGGGCTCCTTGAGGTCGTGGTGGGCTGGCGCGTTGCCAAATTGGCGGGCAAGGATGTGCGGCGGCATCCCGGTGGCACGGACGTCGAGCAGGCTGTGTGGACTGGGCGGGTGAGGGCACCTGCTGGAGAGGCAGCATGTGTCAGAGTCCCAGTTGTCGGTGCTGAATGCACACGTCCAGCTGTTGCAAGAGTAGTCCGTGGACCAGTCCATAGGTGCACGTAGTCCGCTGAGGGCGCAGTCTGGGCACGTTTGTTGGCCCGAGGTGCCGAGCTGCGTGTTGCGGCGGGCCGCACAGTACTGGCAGCATTGAAATCGGCACTGTAGGCATGACCAGCGTCCTGGTAGGGGCGGGAGCGCTTGCGCGTTTGTGCCTGGGTCGTCAGGGTGGGGACGAGGTCGATCCCACAAGGGCCAGACGTCGGCAAACCAGGACTGGCCTGTAGTGCGGACGACCTCGGCGGGGGGGCGAGCGTCATCGGCGTGGCGCTCTATCCACTGGGGCCCCTTGTCCGCTGGTACCATGACCGTGCGCCACGTGTCATCCGCCTTGACGTGGACTTGGGTCGGTGCCCAGAGCTTGGTAGTGGTATCGCCATGGTCGTGGTGGAGGATGACCCAGCCGTCACGACCCACCACCTCAGGGTCGATAACGCGATGGCCCATGAAGGTCTTCCCCCACGGTAAGTAGGCGCCGTCGTGGTGATCGCCAGGGTCGAGCCAGACCTCGATGCCAGGGGCATTGACACGGGCCCGCGCATCACGGACGTGGAAGGCGAGAACGTGGTAGGCGGTCGGCTCCACTTCCGTCACGATGTGCTCCCACGTCTCGATGTCGCTGTAGTCCGAGGTGGAGTTTTCGCCACTCTGCCGTGACGCACGAGAGGCGGATCGCCGTGGGCGGGCGTGGCCTCGGGCGAGGGCGGCGGCCGCGCTGATGAGGGAAGGCGCACGGCGGTCGTCGGCTCCCGATGTCGTCGATGAGCGGTCTGGACTGTGTCCCAGGGCGGCACCTGACAGGTAGGTGCGCGGTGGGCCAGACGCGGCCCCAGGGCTGGAGCCGCTGGGGCGCGACTCGCGTGCTTCGGGGTGCCCCCGCACGGGGGCGGCTTGCAAGCCAGTGTACACAAGGTCGATCAGTGACTGCGGGTCCAGCTGGAGCCTGCGCAGCGAGACGCGTGGCCGGGGCTGGTTGGGGTCGGCCCTGGTGGCTGCTTCAGTGTCGTAAAGCTGTTTGGCCCATGCTCGCGCTGCCTCTGGCGAGTATAGTGCCTGCGGCGGTGGCCACGCTGCCGCGATGCCCAGCCTGCGCCGAGTGCTAGCTTCCTGGTCGTGGCTTCAGCGGCCTCACGGAGATCTGGATGATCGTAGCCAGCGATGTGGAGGGCGTGCGCACAGTCGCCCATGCCAAATACTTGTGGCAAGGCACGGCACCTGGAGGCAGCTTCCGTGGGGGCACACCAGTCCATGCGGATGAGGAGGCCCAGGACCCGAGGGTAAATGAGGCGCGCTCCATGGGCCTCCCCTTTCACGAAGTTGTGCCAGTTCTCACCGCGCGGTGGTTGGGTGGCCTCGCACATCCAGAGCGCGATGGGTCCCCACGCGAGGGTGTCGTCTTCGAGGCTGTAGGGCGGGTGGGGCGGCACTGCATACCACGCGGCCAGCGAAGGGTGCACACTCACGTACGTGCGGCCAACGTTGGTGCCAGTTCGACCCTTCGTTTCACGGCGGGGGCCTGGCAAGAGGTGCCCTCCGCTGGCGGCGAGACGGGCCGCAAGGTCGCCACGGGTCCCATGCCAGAAGACAGTGGGCGCGTCGGTGGAGGGTTTGCGGAGGTCCCACGTGAGGTAGGGGAAAATCGTCTCGCCTGAGTTTCCGCCCGAGTCTTCGAGCACCCAAGTGAGGCGGTTCGGGGGCCTCTGCATGATGTCAGTCCACGGCCCCAGCGCTTGGAGTGTTAGATCATGGGTGAATCGAGGATGGTCGTGAAGTCGCAGAGCGTCTTTGTTGTCCTCTGTAGACACGCCACTGTTACCAAGCGCAAAGCCGTTTTGGTACAGGGCGTTGAGGATGCTCGTCGGCGGCACGGGGACCGCTGGGTCGCGCTGAATAGTGTTGCGTAAGTTGCGCGTCGGTGGCTTGAGGGCTAGATGGGGCGTACCAGGGCCTGAAGGCGCCTGGGGCCTGGCGGGTGATGCATAGCGTGCTCGCCGTCGTGGTGGTTGGGTGTCCGCGTCGGGAGAGGAACCACGAGCATCTGCATGTCGGAAGATGGACCACGGCCTAACGTGGGTGCACTCACGTGTTTCCCTTGCCTCGGTGTCGCTACCGTATGCCGCGCCGCTCTTGGAGCCGTCTCGCGGGGACGGGCTGGTCGATCGTGGTGTGACGGACGAGGCTCGCGATACGGCGGCAGTGACTTCGACGATGGCGGCGGTGGTGGCGGTGGTGACATCGGCGACTGCGGCGGCAACTGCAGCGGCGTAGTGTTCCTGCAGCAGCGGATGTCGGAGTGAGTGCACGTGCTGGTCGTCGTGTTCGTCGGCAAGCGTGCACGGCATTGTGCATGTGGCCTCATCGCGCGGCCTCCTGCTCGGTTGGCAACAGCGGAGGCACCATTGGGCTGTGGATGAGTCCAGGGCACGCGCACAGATGCGGGCTCCTACGTGTCCGACGGCTCCTGCCACTTCCCCCCGTGGAGGGTGGGACGCTCGGGAAAAAACGTGTCCGACGGCTCCTTGAGCAAGGAGTTTGGCGCCGACAAGAAGAAGACCGCACACCACTCCGCCCGTGGCAATAGCCCCGAGTTTGCCGCTTGCCCATTTCAGGACACCCCCGAGGCCGACCCCGTCTGCGCTGGCTCCGCCCGAGACGCTATCTCTGAGTTTGACGCTGGTCCACTTGAGAGTGGCCCACAATGCGGACGTGACGTTGTATGTCGTTGTGCGTCGGGATGTGGTGGGCACAGATGGGCCTGATGCCGCCGCTTCGCGTCGTCGTCGTTGTCGGTAGCTGGGATCTCGGCTCGGTGTCGGCAAGTACCCATCGATCTGGTCCTTGTACGGCATTGCTATCACGATGGCGTACGTGGCCACAAAGAGGCAGATGAGGCAGCCACAGTGTCGTGATGCCGCTGCGCTGTGCTGGAGCTCGTGGGGACCGCTGGCATCTGGGTACTCGTCATCGATGGGGTCGTTGTCGATGTCGGCCTGCCAGTGATCAATGACACTGGGGTTGGAGTCAGTCACGTTAACACGGCAGACAGAGGTGCGGGGCGTGGTGCTGCCACCTGCGGTCTGGGGATGTCCAGGTCCAGCCAGTGCTGCAGCGGGGCTGAAGCCGCCACTGCGCGGGCTGGCATGAGCTGGCGAAGCAGTGGCATGGCTTGTCGCGTCGGCGGCAGTGGCGCCTTCAGCGTCGTTGAGCTGTGCGCAGGGGTCGGCCTGGGCCGAGTTGTTGGGCGGACTGCTGTGCGACGAGGTGTGCCCTAAGTGGGGTTCACTGTCGCGGTCACGCTGGGCCGTGTCGCCTGGTGGTGTTGTGCCGTCGCGATCCTGGGTTTCCATGTCGTCCAGGCTATCGTCCACGTGGACCGAGCCCAGGGATATGTTGCTGATATCGTCCGACGCGTGGAACGAGTCCAGGGGTGTGTCGCTGATGTCGCTGGCCGCGATGTGCTGGAGCAGCCATGATACGGGGTCGTCTGCGGCCTGATCACCCGTGGCGTGCTGGGCGAGGCCAGCTGGCGGTGGTGGGTTAAGCGGTTCCATAGGTGCCGCGGCGAGCTCCGCCTCGACAAGCGGCTGCATGTCTGTCGGGTGGTGCAGGATCGCATCAGCGAGGTACGCCAGGGCGTCTTGGTCGGGCGGGGGAAGGCCTCTTGGTAGTAAGGCGTGGGCCCGTGAGAGGTATGGCGGCAAAGGTGCCGTGAAAGCTTCAGGGCCGACAAGCTGGGCACGAGCACCCTGGTATTCCAGAAGGAGGCCAACGTAGCGGGTGGAATACTCGCGGCTGCCCTGGATACGAGTGAGGTTGCGGTTTGTGCGCTGTCTGCCGGGGCCCGCTCTATACCAGATGTCCTCGCACATGTCGAACGCGGTGAGCTGGCGCAGGGCGTCGGTTGTGTCCTCAGAGTCCTCCTGAAAGAGGTGATCGTACTGTGGCAGATGAAGCGTCGCCAGGATGTACGGGACGCAGTCCTCGAGCCATGCCCAGAACACGTCCTGGTGGTCCTCACCTGGTGCCCACGCCTCAGCGCACGGTATGAGCCGGCCGCGGATCATCATCAGGTGCCAGAAAGCGGGGTCCTCCTCGGGTTCGCCCCTAGCGCACAGGGGGGTGGTGAGACCCGTGGGGCTATAGCGGGGCACGACAGCGGGGCTGAAGCCGCCACTGCGTGCCTGGCCAGTATCAACGTCCCCGTCAAGGATCTGCTGCACCACGGTCGAGGCCACGCTGGGGGTGGATTTCGATGCATGTGTCGTAGTTGACAAGGGCGTGCATGCGCTCTCGCTGGCGCCCAGCGATCCGTTGCCGCACGGACCCGCGGCGGCGGTGCTGTTCACGATCGGGTCCAAAATGGTGCAGTGATCGTACTTGTAGATGCTGTCATCGTAAAGGTAGAAAAGAGTCCCACGTTCAGCATGTCGCAGGAAAACCTCACCTCCATGCTGGGGCGCACCGCCTGAAGACGGGTGTGCCCCAGCGAGCGAGGGGAGGGCCAGGCTGCAGGCAAGGCGCCACATGATGGCGAGGCCTGGCGGGCGGCGCGAGCGATGAGCCAAAGGCTGCATGTCAGCACGCATCCTCAGATACCCCTGCATGCTCATGTACATTGCAACAATCACGCCCCCTGCAAGATGACGGGTGTCCCTACACCAGATAGCTTGCGCGTGCTGCTGCCAAAACTGACATGATATGACAAGAAAGAGATACGACGCGAAGAGAGACGAGATGCCTCTGAAGGCGCTTCCTCGGAGGGCTGAGGCAGGCTCTCTGAGGCACCTTCAATAGGGTTCCTGGTGACCCGACCCTTGTCTTTGCCTTTGTCAGCCCCTGGGGGCCCCGTCCCTGGGGTGACCTGGCCTGGCTGGTCGATCCACCCGCAGACAGCCACGGGATCGGCAACTGATGCAGCTTCCTCCTTCTTAGTTTCGAGAGTGGCCACCTGTGGCAGGTGGATGGTGCCCCCCGTGAGGTGCCCGAGGAGGGCCTGGATGTCGCCACGCAGTGCAGCGGCTTCGGCGGTTGCCGTCTGTTGCTGAGTGACGACGGTGGCAAGCCCCCGTTCCAAACCTGAGACGTGCTCCGTGAGTGTGGCCTGGGAGGAGAGAACGCCCGCAAGCTGAACCTGCATGTTATCCACCGTGTTGGCAAGCAGCTCATGCTGTTGTTCCATGTGTTGGATGCGGGTCGTGGCGGCATCTGGCAGTTTAGGGGCCGATGCGAAGCGTTCGCCGAAGGTGTTGAGTTCGTGGGAAGCCACGCTGTATTCATCACCTGATGAGAGGATCTCGACGTCGTCAGCGTCGCCTGGTACTTCGGCCGCTGTGGCAGCGTCCCCTTCGGTGTGGCCCCCACCTTCAGCCGCCACCGTGCCAAGCTGCGGGTCATGACCACCTGATCCTTAGACGGCCGTCTGCTCGGCAAAAAAAAAAGAGAAAAAAATAAACAAAAAAGAAAAAGAAAAATAAGAAAAAAAAAAGCAAAAAGAGAATAAAAAAAAAGAAAAAAAAAAAAAATAAAACAGCAAAAACACATAATAAAAAACCAAAAAAAAAAAAAAAAAATGGCCCTCTCCATCCGTGCCGTGCGGGGGTGCTGAGGAGCTGCGGCCTGGGGCGCCGTGTGGTCTTGCGTGCGGCGTGGCGTTGCGTTTCCCACTGGAGGATCGGTGGCGCTTGGCTAGAGGCTCCTCCTTGGGGATCAGGAGCGGTGCGACGCCCTTGCCTTTGGGCGTGGCAGTCATGAGGTCGTGGAGGTAAGGGCTCTGGGCCGCTTTGGTGAGGAGTGTGCCAGTGGCGGGGCTGAAGCCGCCACCACGGGCTGGCGGCGTCACAGGCTCTGTGATGGTGGTAGGCGTGACAATGGTAACGTTGTCCCTCTTCGGCACCACCTCAGCCAGCGGGGCCTCGGTGATGCTCCACGGGATGGGGCACCCTGCGACCCGTACCGTATATGTGAGTGGGGGACGATGGGCGCGCACTAAGGCAAACTGAGCCGAAGTGGCTGGGTCCCAGGCGGTGTGGTAGACCTCGCAGTCCCATTTAACGGACGGGCCCGTGAGAGTCTTGGCGAGCTGGCTCAGCGTGGCGTGGCGTGCCGCAATGCCAGTGATGCGGTAGCGCGTCTTGGCGAGGGTGGCTTCGCAGCCGCGGATGCTGACGGCAGCAGCCTTGGCGGCGTCTGACCCTCGTGAAACACGGATCCCCAATCAGCCTGACTTGCCGTGCCTGACGACTCCCAGGGCCTTGAAATCCACCGACTTCTGGAACGCATCTGCCATCGTGATGGGCTGGTCCTCAGGGAACCACCCGGTCTGGTACTTGTCTGCAGTGGGCTCGTCTGCACCTACGTTGCTGAGGTCGTAGGTGGCGCCGAGTTGCCCTGAACCCGCCAAGACCTTGTCAACCGCTTGAAGACTGACGCCGAAGGTGGCAGCCAGGGACCTCATTCCGACGCCCGATCCATACCTGCCTAGGCTTTTGCAGGGTTCGAGGATGGTGACGGCTTTAAAGTTGCCGTGGAAGAGGGCCTTGAAGGTGTCCTGGAGCTGACTATCGAGCTCCTGGCGGCGAGCGTCTTTCTTGGACTCCCTGTGCTTTTGGTTTTGGCGCGCCTTGTCCTGTGGAGCAGAGTCCCCTCGAAAAGGGCCCTTGGTGCGTGGACCACCGTTCACGGGGGCACCTCCCGAGAACTGGTCCTCGAAGGCCTGATGCATGGAGGGGACTGCGGCGATGGCCTCGGGTTCATGTATGGTCGCCCGAATCCAGCATACGTGGTCGGCAGGGTCGATGGTGGCGACGGCAACTTTTTCCGTGCAGGCGACTTCCTTGGTGCCCAGCTGGTACACGGTCACGGGGGCGTGCGTGTGGACCACTTTGGGCGCCTTGGGGTGACGCTTCAGCACGGGGACGGCGAGCTCGGTACCGACGTAGTTATCGTTTTTTGGGCCCATGACAGCAATCGCAAGCTGACCCGTGGTACGCTTACCCTGCTCGAGGTGGTGTTGCAGCAGCAGTTCACCGCTCTCGTAGTCGTGGAGGCTGATACTGGGCTTGTACGTCTTGCCGTCGTCAGGTGATGTGGGTTCGGCGAGGACTGGGACCTTCCAAAAGGCCGGGTCCAAGGCAATGAATTGGGTGTCCGCAGCCTGAAGACGTGCGGACCCAGCTGGTGGGTGTGATGTGTCACCGCCAATGCGCTTAGGCTTGCTGCGCTGGTGGTGATCCAGCGGGTAGCTGATCTGGTTGGCGGCGCACATGCGGATCAAGGCACTGCCGAGCTTCTTCGTGTTGGTCTTGTGCATGTCGTACGTGGCCTGGAGCTCATCCGCGTTCAGCTCGGCAAGCCCGTTGTATGCGGCCGTGGGGCGGTCAGACCCCGCTTGCTTGAAAGCTGCGATGCAGTCCTGCTTGCGTTGGAGGAGAGACCCTTCAGCAGCAGGACGTGAGCTCGGCGGCTGCTTGGAAGAGCGACGGCGCTCCGGCTTACCGGGGGCCATTGCGGCGGGCGCTCTGGAGGGAGAGAGGTGACGCGAATCAGTAGGGTCCTGCTGGGACCCCTCCGGTCTCGCGAGGCCTGGGAGTCTGGCTCCGAGGCGGGGCGCTTCGCGTCGCGGCTGCGGTCTGAGTGCCGGGCACTCTCGAGCCGAGACTAGAGAGAGAGGGAGAGAGAGAGAGAGAGAGAGAGAGAGAGAGAGAGAGAGAGAGAGAGAGAGAGAGAGAGAGAAGGAAGAGAGAGGAGAGAAGAGAGAGATGAGAGAGAGGAGAGAGAGGGAGAGAGAGAGAGAGAGAGAGAGAGAGAGAGAGAGAGAGAGAGAGAGAGTGGGCGGAGAGGGGGATCTGGGCTAGGGACTCCTCGCACTGGGCAACAGGGCGGACAGGCTGCCTGAATCTGTTCGCGATCAGTTCGGGAAACTGCCGGGACAGTCGCCCCGGACAGTGAAACTCCCGAGGATCTCTCAAACGGTCTATCCAGAAGCACGGGTGACCCGAGGGGGGGGAAACAATTCCGCGGTGCATTCTAACTTCGAGAAAACATCGCCTTCTTAGGCAGATTGACTACAGCCCCGAGGGCCGCGAGAAGAAAGCCGGGAAAAAGCAAGGGCAAATCCTTCTCAATCATATCTACCTCTAAAACGCCATGTGCTTTCTCGATGCCCGTCGGGATCAGAGCTGTCGAGAGCACTTCTGTCTTGCCCCCGGCGCCTGGCCGTGCGCGCTGGAGTGACCGCCTGCCTTCCGCAGTCGATCTCCCGAGCTCTGTCCAAGAACGCTGCGCTGGCAGTATCGCCGATCCGTCTTGAGCTTCCGATTCAGCTCTTCTGTTCTGGCGCCACGTCTTGCGGCGATCCGCCTGCGCGGTTGCCAGCACAATCGGAACGTCGGCCTCGCTCAAATCTTTCTGCTCGATTGCGTCCAGCAGCGCATACTCCGTGTCCGTGTCCAGGGATGAGACGTCCTCGCAGCTCAACAGAGCTTCCTGTGGCTCCACGGGATAGGACGAGGGCGCGGAACCACCGTGCGTCATCATCGATCGCCTGGTCCCTACCATGGTCTCCTTCTTGGTGATGTCTAGCTCCCGAATCGCCGCCAGCGCCGCCGAGTGCGACGCGTCGCCCTTGGTGGGCGCGCGGATGAGGCGCAGGCTGGCGTCGTCCAGGGCCGCGCTCTCTCGAGGAAGAGGGCCTTCCACTCGTCCGGCATGGCGAGCCCCTGAGCGGCTATCCTGTCGAACTGGTGATCCAGACGAGCCGCGAAAGACGTCGACGTCTCCGCATTGCGCCTCTGGTGCTGGAACAAACATTCCCGTGCGGTCCGTCTGCGCTCGTCATCATGCTCTTCTCCGGAAAGGAGGTCGAGCTGGCGGAGCACGTGCTCTACGCCTTGCTCGCTGGTGAGCTGCTCGTCCGTGATGCACTCGAGCTTGCGCTGCAACTCGGCATCCAACATCTTGAGTACCCGATCTGCCTTTTTGGAGGGAATCACGTCTGTGGCCCTCGACCACCTCAACACCTTCCTCTTCCACAACCTGTAGTCGGGCCAGCCCATCCACGCTTCTGCATCCGTGAAGTATCCTCGCTTGCCGGCGTCCTGCTGCCACCAGCCTTTTGTCCAACTGCCGCCATAGGAGCCCCACGACTCCTGCTTCCACTGCTGTTCTGCGTGGTGTGGCTTGGCGTCCGTGTTACTGTTGTCCCCTGTCCAGGGGTCTCTGCCGTCATCATGCCAAAGATCTCCACTGGGCTGCCCCTTCCACCTATCGCCTTGAGCGTCACCTGCTGGATCTCGCCACCGGTGAGTATGCCAACCTCCCAACGCTGAGGCTGGCTGCCACCCGTGATCCTGATCAACACCCCCTGCAGGTTCTGCTCGCACTGACCGATCTTCGACCTGGGGCGCGAGAGCTAGTGATCGGTCGGCACCTCTGTCATGCCCTCGAAGCCCTTCGCGCACCAACTGCTTGACTACCTTCCCGAAGTCCTCGATTGACATCGCGGACAGCGCTGGCGCCGCGGGACTGGTCTCGCCCAGGCCTTCAGCTCCATCTACGTCGTCTGGAACCTCACCGGGCGGCGCCTCCGACATGTCTTGGCACACCGGCGGGCTCCGAGAGCGAGAGTGCGCAGAGCGTATTGGAGCCGAGGAAGACACCCGGCTCCGCTACCACTATGAATCCAACTGCTCTCAGAACCCAGGCCGATGTGGACGGATAGATGCGATACTCGGAGGTTTCTGTGACAAACCTAACACACAGAGGTGCCTAGTGCCCAAATGGCCATGGACAGAAACTCAACTATACAAACTCCCTGGCACTCATACAAACGAACGCACATACTTACAGCTCACATGGGTTAGCATTCCAGACTGAATATCGTCACACGGTGATTTCTTCTTTGCCAGATCACGCTGGATTAAGCCCAGGATAAAGCCCGAATGCGCCACAATACCAGTGCCGATGCTAAACAAGTAACGCTCCAGGAGATGCACTCTCTATTGGGGAGGGGCGACCCTCCAAGGAAGGCGGGAGGAGGGGTCTTCTTGGGAGGGCCCGTTGGGGGGGCGCGGGGGGAGGGGGGGGCGCCGAAGAGGCCCTCGGCGCCCCTCTCGAACCCCCCGCCGTCGCCCTTCGTGGCCCGATTCCCACTAGCCACCACTACTGGCGGGAGGCACATCGCGGGCCTCGGCGCGCGTTGGGCCCTCTTGCGAGCCTGGCCAGGAACCATCGGGGCCTGGGGGGCGCCTGCGATGTCCTACCTGCGCAGTCTGAACCCACAGTGAAGCTGCGAGACGCATCCCAACTAAGAATGCAGGAGCCGCGGGCCTCCACGTGAGACACTTGCAGCGACATCGAAACGACGTAATTAGTTCTAGATCGGGTGTTACTAGAAGTGCCCCTGGCCCTAGGTGACCCCAATTTTTCGCTCAGTGTTGGAGCCCCTGTGGCCGTGTGGGCCTCGTGCGGAGTGCTGTGGAAGCCGTCTGGGTCACCCAGAGAATGATGAGGGCACCTTGGGCCAGGAGCACGTCTAGCAACAGAGTCGGGTGCATGGCTGAAGGTGGACCGAAGAAGCAGCGATGCAAAAATGGGAGAGAGCGTGATCCATCGCAACTTTGCTGTGGAAAATTCCCCCCCTCTTCCTCCGGAACCCAGGGGTCCCCCCCTTCGAAGATCTCCTCCACCCCCCCTGCTGACCCCCCCCCCCCTTCCCCCGACAAAACCCCTCCCCCCCCTAACCCCCCCACCCCTCCGGAAAACCTGGAAGGGTCGCCAATTCGAACCGCCCCCCCATCAAGAAAACCAGGGGTCGCCGCCGGCAAACGATTCGGAACAATGGGACAGAAAAAAACCGGGTGGGGGTCACTACGGGTTCGAACCCCCCCCCTCCAGAAACCGGGGGGGTCACTACCGGTTCGAATCCCCCCTCCAAAAAGAAAACTGGCGGGGGGTCACTACCGGTTCGAAGCCCCCTACCGCCTCGCCGCCGGCAAACGATTCCCGCTCCTCGTAACAGTGGGACAGCGGAAAACCGGGGGGGGGTCACTACCGGTTCGAACCCCCCCCCCCCTCGAAAACCGAAAGGGGTGTCACTACCAACGAACCCCCCCCCTCCAGAAAACCGGGGGGCTAAAGCCAGTTCGAAACCCCCTTACCCCCCCCCCTCACCGCCGCTAACGGAACGTGCGGCGAGGACGAGCGGAGGAAACGCATACGTCCGAATCCCCCACCACTAAGCTGTCCGCACCACACACCCCACCGCTGTCCCCAGCACCACCGTCCACACCACCACTGTTCCCACTTTTCCCACCACCGTCCCCACTGTCCCAACCAGTCCCCCACCACTGTCGCACTGTCCCCACTGTCCCAACCACCGTTCCCACCACGGTCCCACTCTCCCGACTTCGCCCACGGTCCCCACCACTGTCCCACTGTCTCCACCGTCCCCAATGTCCCACTGTCCCCGCCGCTGTCCCACTGAGCTGTCCCACTGTTCCCGCCACTGTCCCCACCACTGTCCCCACTGCATCCCTGTCCCACCACCGTCCTCAACGCCGCCCTCACCACTGTCCCCACCACCACCGTCCCCACCACTGTCCCACTGTCCCCACTGTCCCCACCACTGTCCCACTGTCCCCACACCACTGTCCCCACCACCACCGTCCCCACCACCACCGTTCCCACCACTGTCCCACTATCCCCACCACTGTCCCAGTGTGCCCACTGTTCCCACCATTGTCCCCGCTGTCCCCACTAGTGCCCCCACCAAGTTCTCACTGTCCCCACTGTTCCCACCATTATCCCACCACGGTCCCACTCTCCCCGTTGTCCCCGCTGTCCCCACCCCTGTCCAACTGTCACCACCGTCCCCACCGCTGTCCCACTGTGCTGTCCAACTGTCCCCACCACTGTCCCACTGTCCCCACCAATGCCCACAACTCTCCCACCTGTACCACGGTCCCACCACCGTCCTCACTACCGCCTTCACCACTGTCCCCACCACTACCGTCCCCACCACTGTCCCACTGTCCTCACTGTCCCCACCACTGTCCCGCTGTCCCCTCACCAGTCCCCACCACCACTGTCCCCACCACTGTCCCACTGTCCCCGCCACTGTCCCACTGTCCCCACACCACTGTCCCCACCACCACCATCTCCACCACTGTCCTGGTGTCCCCACCACTGTCCCACTGTCCCGAGGAGCGAGAACCGTTTGCCGGCAACTGGGGGGAGGGGTTGGAGGAGGGTTCGAACCGGTAGTGACCCCCCGCCAGTTTTCGAAGGGGGGGGAGGGGGGACGGCTTGGGACCCCCCAGTGACCCCCCCTCCGTTTTCCGCCAGCAGCGGTAGAACACGCTCTTTCAAAAATGGCAACGATGAGGTCCTGAATCAATTGTACAGACTTTGACTGTACCCAAACCTCCAGCGTCGTGTCTTTGAATACGTGCCGTCCTTCCCCCGGAGATCTCGACCCCTCACCTGGGACCTGTTTTTCCTGCCGCATATTTGTTGACAGTCCCAGTGCCAGGAGAATGGCGTTGATTGCCAGATGTTGCAAAAAGCTGCAGTGTTGACTCAAGAAGCCGGAGGTCTAGTTCACTCCTCAAACATCCCCTCTGGACCTGTCCGGTAGTGCGTTTGCGCCAAGATGTCAAGAGGGGAATCTGGCTGTGGAAACGCGGCCCCGCGGAGGCCCCCAAACGCGCCGGCATCATGGCAGAGTTGAAACGGAAGAGGAGGAGGAGGAGGAGGAGGAGGAGGAGGAGGAGGAGAGGGACGACGAAGAGGAAGGGGGAGGAGGAGGAGGGGAGGGTGAGGAGGATCACTTTTTTTCCATGTGCGAGTATCCACCAACTTGGACAGGTAGCACTGGGTGGAACCTTACACCCCCCTGAGGTCGGCATCTGCTCATGTCCAGCGCGACGCGACGTCCTCGTGGGCGCGCTCTCGATCGACGGCTATGGATACGTAGCTCATTGCGTGGACGGGCCGTGCCCCCGTCAAGGGTCGATCCCTGGACCGCTCTGGGAAGGTTTTTTGGCCTTGGATTTTGTGGGGAGCCTGGTCGGGGTCTTCGAACCTCGATTCTCCTCTTCAGCGATCCCCCCGGCGTGGTAACGTGGAGGAGGAACTCCGCACCAAAAGCCTTTGATCTTTGAGCTTCGATTACTGCCGGGAACGTGTGCAATCCGTTCTCCCGTTCAGCTTGGTAGTGAGCTGGGCAGAATCCTCTCAGTGACATTGTGGCAGCGGCTGCAGCGGACAGGCAAAAAGAGAGGAAGGAGGGAATAAAGAGAGAGAGAGAGAGGGACAGAGAGAGAGAGAGGACGAGAAAAAGACAGAGAGATCTTCGTTCCCTGACTAGAGCGAGGCACGCTTGAGCGAGTCCGCCTCCGAATCGTTCCATGAACACGGCCTGGACGTGTGGTGGGCCTTGAGCCTCCACCGTCGCGGTGCAGTAAAGCGGTGAAGTGGACGGAAAGGAAAATGGGCATATGATGATACAGTGTGTGGGTGGGTGGGTGGGTGGGTGGGTGGAGAGAAGCAGAGAGAGAGAAAGAGAGAGAGAGAGAAAGAGAGAGACAGACCCGAATCTGCAACTCGCAAGTGTTACAAGGGGGCAGTTCACGCACTTTTCCCTCGCTCGACGACACACGGCTGCAATCATGGCGAGGCCCACAGCTTCCAATCGCGCAACTGATCCTCTGGTACTCTGGAATATTCACGATGGACGCTGGAACGCCTGCGATATCTGCTGCACCCTGGAGCAAGCAAGCAAGCCTCGTGAGTGTTGGCCCCGCGGGGAATGCAGTACGCCTTCAGCGTCGCAGCGATAAGAGAATCAAGGCTGGGAGTCACAACGCACCAAGCTAGGGAAAACCCGATCCCCAAGAACAGGCCGCAAAAGAGCATCCCGCACACGGACAGGAAACTGTAGGGAATACGCATCGCTCGTTTAAGTTGCTGTCCATCCCATCGGATGTTTTGAAGTTCCCACGGAGGATGGCCAGATCTGGTTCCCACGAAGGATGGCCATGACCCGCTGGGCCTTGGCCGCCATGGAGGCGGGCGGTGTACGGCGTGGGTAGTGGGTGTGGATGACCTTGCGGGCCTGGCCGAGCACTGCCTTGTTGGCTATCGCCTGCTCAAGCATCGTCGTGGCCTGCCTGATGTCAATGTTATCCACGGTCTTCTAGCTCTTGTCCAGGATCGACTGGGGCCTACCCAACTCCTCGCGTCTGAGCTGGTCGGGCGGGGCCTTCCCGGTCTTCGCGTAGTCCCCCTGCCGGTGGCCTGGCGGCGTCTTTAGCGCGGGCCGCATGCCCGCGCCCTCGGGCCTCGCGGGGGGCGAAGTGGTTCTCGAGCGTGCCCTTGGATGCGGCGGCAAGCCGCTCGCCCTGCCCCCCCAGGCGGAACTTCGCGCCCGCGTCCTTCTTCTGCTGGAGGATGGCGGCGTGCTCGATGTCGATATTGGCGCGCTGATCGCGGGCACTCGCGAGCTCCGCCTCGCTGAGCTCGGGGGCCTCGCCGTCGCGGCGAGGCGACGTCGAGCGAGGCGGGGGGGCGCGTCCACGGCCGCGTCGGCCACGTCCACGCTCGCAGTGCACGCGGCGAACGTCGCGGCTCCGTCGCTCGCGACCGACGCAGCCCGCGTGGCCGTCGCGGCCGCGCGCGTCTCCGCGGATGCCAAAGTCGCCGTCGTCGTCGGAGCGGCGCCCATCTCCGCGGCGTTCGCGCCGAGGCTGAGGGGCACTTCGATCGCTGCCCATCCAAGGGCCGCGCTGCTGTCGCGGCTCGCCGCGGCCCGCCATCGGGCCCGCCTCTGGCTGGTAGAACCCGCGGGCCCAGAGTCGAGCGGCGGCTCGCAATCGCTGGGCCGACGCAGACCAATGGAGTGCCAGCGCCGCGGGGAACAAGACGGGGCGGGAGGCAGCGAAGCAAATCGGATTCAACAAAAAACCTCCAACGTCCACATCGCGGTTATAACGGACGGCATCTCGAGAAACTGAACTCTGGAAGGACGGCTGGTAAAACGGGAGTTGAATGCCCCGAACCCCCGGGGCCACGCGCCTGCCCACGGCCGGATATGATCCTACACCTGGTCTGCCCCTCCCCCCGTAACCATCGGCGGCTTGCGCTTTCGCGCGTGATGGCGTGCAAATCGCCCGCGACGTAAATCTCGAAATCTAGAGATGTGCACGGTGACGGCATTGAACACGATGATGTGAAAAGTGCGCGCGCAGTGTCTATGCCGCGCGTCGTATCTACAGGTGCCGAGCTGCGCGACTTCCCCGGCGCCCCGCGCGCGCGCCCGCGCCTGCAGCTTGCGCGCCAGATGCACGCGAGGACGAGAAGCATCTACGTGCTGTTGAGTACGGCGGTGATGCTGCAGTATATACTGTAGCCGGTGCTGTGGTGGTAGGTGATGCTGCGATGTCTGCTGCAGGGGCGAGGCCGATTGCGCACGTCTGCGCGAGGAACTCATGCGCGCGCGCTCGACAGCACCGAGTGCGCATTGCAACGATGCCCTTGAAATATCTTCTGACTGTAATGCATCGCGAGAAAGACCCCGATGATGATGTCGCATGCCCTCTGCCGGCCAACCTGTTCAAACCCTTCTCGGCAATGGGCTCGCAGACGCCGAGCGACGCCGACCGCGCCGAGCCTGTTGCGTGTGCACCTTTGATGGGGAGACCTTCCAATTGACGGAAAATGCCCCCGATCACAGCCATACTCACATGCAAACATCAACTTATCTAAGCCCGCAGCGCATCGTCAACGGAGACTCGGTGCCAGGATGGCGGCGCAGGGCCCTGCCGCGGCGCTCGATCTCCCGCGCGAGCGCGCGCGCCAAGGGCCTTGGCGGAGTTGGCCACTCGCCTGAAACAGCCGCGCATCGGTTGGCTGCGCATTCGCCGCCCATTCTCATGGAATCACATGGACTTCACCGTCGGGAAAGCATGAGGCGGGGCCGTAGAGGACGAGAGATGGGGGGGAAGACGACGGTGTAGTAGCCGCTCGGGTAGGCCAGATCGAGACCTCTCCAAGAGCCACGCGCTTGCCGACTCCGGCGCAAGGTCGGCCCGCGCCCGCAAGGTTGGGTCGCGCGCGGCAGACCCGAGCAGGTAGCGCACTGTGTCAGGCCCATGCGCACGCCAGATGCTGTCGGGCTCCTTGTCGTCCGCGACGTAGGCGGCCCGCTCCTGGTAGGCCCACTCCTGGTCGACGGACTCCTGGTAGGCCCACTCCTCGGGGGGGCGCGGTGCTGCCAAGCCGAAGGCGCCCGCCGACTCGCGCAGGTGTCGCAATCCACGTCGGAGGGCCCCTGGGTGAAGATGAGCCATTGAGCGCCGCTCCTGCGGCGCCGAGCAGGACTCTTTCAAATGCCGTCTCGGGCCACCCCATGCCGGTAGCCTCCGTGCTCCAGCAAGCCTGCCAAGGCGAAGGGGAGGTCGTGGAGTCTCGGCGGGGGCGTCGGGCGGGTGGCCCACCGCGTGCCTGGCGCTGAAGCAACTCGCTGAGATGCGGTCCTTCCATCGGGGCTGTCCTGCAAACCTCGCTCGAACACGTGCTGTGTAGATGGCGCGGGCCGGGTGGAAGTTCACCGCGCTCGCGACCGCGTCGAGGCCGCCGCGGAACCAGCACAGACGACCGGGATGTCGGAGAGCGCGAGGCACCCGAACTGCGGGGACTCGCACTGCAAGGTCGCCCATGGCCCGGACCACGAGGTCGATGTAGTGGACGGCGACCCGCTGGCGCATCGGGGAGTCCATCAGCGCCTCCATGAAGGCCAACGCTCGGATGAGGATCCCAGCCAAACGAGCGCGGTCTCCTCCAGGTCGCGGTAGTGGGGCGGGCTTGGCCGCCATGTGCGCCAGCAGCAGTGCAGCGCGCGCGCGCAGCGGCCCTTGTTGACCCGCGCGATGGTTCCACTGTAAGTCAGTGCCACGTGGCGTGCAGCGCGGCCCCCCCCAGGGCGCCAAGGAAAAACGCTTCTTCGATAGTCGGGTCCTCCGTGTGGTGCTGGGAGACATGCTGCCGTAGTCTGTCACCCAGTCGTCGGCGCGGGGCCCGCGCTCAGCGGGGGCCCGTCGCCGCAGGCGCCGCGGGATGCGCAGGGGGGCCAGGACATCGAGGCCCTTCCTGATGCATGCTGCCTCGGCTTACCTGGCGTTGGCCGACGGCTGCCTCTGCGCCGTCGCCTGCTTCTCAAAGTAGAACGCTGCTCGCTCAGTGCCCAGCGCCAGCAGGGGTAAGAAGAACAAGGCTCCCAAACGCTGTCTGAACTGCTGGCAACGCGGGCGGCAGCCAGGCCGCGTGCGCGGGGAGAGCAGGGCGCGGATGTGCCCCGCGATGTGGCCGTGCACGCCTGGGAGCCCTGCTGAGCGGAACACTGCCTCGCCAACGTAGTCGTAAGCCCCCGTCGCCAGTAGGTTTACCGTGGCTGTGTAGTCCGTTGGGATGCCCAACGCAACTCCGAATGCAATCGGTATCATCGGGTGATGCCGATCTCGCAAGGCATCCGTCCACTCACGTGCAACATAAAGTAACACTCGCCACACCCACAGCGGCTACCACGCACCATGTATCGTCGAAGCTGTAGTGCACCGCTGTACACCAGCAGGAACAACATGACGGGCCACAAATGGGAGCCCTAAAGCGGGCGGCGGCCCACTGAAGTCAGCGCCAGCACTATATCGATTAAGAGAGAACGTGATGCGCGCGCATGGGCCATCGCATGATGGTGGCATCGTCGATACCAAAGCCAGGCCAACAAAATGATGACGGGCCTGACCCTGGGGTACGTAGGCGGCGCGAGGTCGAGCAAACGCCAGT
>CAUYUJ010018912.1:103411-116084 GCA_963575745.1 Prorocentrum cordatum
AAGAACCCGCGGCACTGGGTCGAGTGGACCGCCGAGGCGAGGTTGCCCTGCGAGCCCCTGACCACGCGCCCAAACCGTCGCAGCCGACCAATCACGAGCGACAGTTGCTGAGCGCTGGTCGGGCAGGCAACCTTGCGGCGCTCCGAAATCACGGAGAATTGGATGTTCGACGCGCCCACCGCGCGCAACAGGAGGTAGCTGGGACCCTCGTAGCCGATTTTGAACTGACCGGCCTGCTGCGCCCTGTTGCGGAGGACGTCGAACCTCGAGAAGAGGTCATCGATGCGGCCCACAGGCAACTGATTGAAGTTCATCAGGGCCGATGCCGCTGAGGCGCGCTCCCCCTCGCATAGTTGGCCCAAACGTTTGCGCATGCCGCTCGGCGGATCTAGTTAAGGTCGGAGTTAACCACTGACCAGATCGCGACCTCCCACACCCAGCACTGGAAGGGCACACGAGGCATCGCACGCTGCCGCCACCAACCCCGCCAGCGTCCACGCGCGCGATACAGATGGAGGCAGCGACCACATCCACTCCGACGGCCGCCCATCCGGAGTGGAGCCCCCCGCCCACGCCTCGAGGAGGCGCTGGAGTCCTGAAACCCACCAACGGCGCTGCTCGGGCAGAGAGCCCCGATGCCGTCGTGGGCATCTGCCCCGCGCATGCTCTACCTCGTCAGCGCATTGGATGCCATTTCACCGCGCGGTTGTGGTGCGATCGGCACTCGGAGCATTTCGCGACATGGTCACGGGAATGCTCGTCGCGCGTCACGCTGCACCGTCACTGAGCACCACCAACTGCATGATAATCTGCGACTGCGACTGCGACTGCGCGACTGCGACCCGCATAGCACACCCCGCAGGCACCGCGGGCCGGCGCCTAAGCGCCCACGGAAACAAAACACTCATACTGACGCACAGAACATCTCCTCAAGACTGCCCCGCACATCCCAGGCGGCACACCTCATCAGCACACAAACATGAGATCGCGCCCCACCAGCATCAGAAAATGCCCTCTGCTCCTCCGGGATCAAGAGTTCCTGGCGCCGTGGCATGACTTTGAAAACGTCGTCGAGCATGCGTTGTTTCGGTCTGCGCGGGCGCATTTTTGCATTGAGTTCTGGGTACCAGCGCGGGCCCCATGACCGCGCCCACCCCCCAGGCACTGCGTTTGCGACTAGAGCAGAACATCCCCATTCATTCCGTCTTCGGTGTGCAACACAGTCATCGACATGGAATTACTTGATATCATGGTCTGCCCCCCGCGCGCCTCCTGTGACCCAATCCCAGAAGTCCCAGATGTTCTGTCGATGGCGTTGTCTCGGGCGTGCGTTGGGCGTCCTCGACAACGCCGACCACGTCGGCTTCGCTGTCGGTGGATACAAAATAAGATAATCCTGCCCGGCCCCCGCCTGACCGCCCCCGTTCTGCGGCGCGGCGCCCGGATGGTCACCCCGAGCATCAGCCGCGCAGCAGCGTCGGCGCGAGAACTCCGTCGACTAAACGCATGTGGTTTCGCGGCGAATACCTACGTCTAACGAGTTCATGCTTGAGTGCAAAATCTTCTTCACGCCATCGAAACACGACCCCCTGTCCCAACCGCGCGACTGCCAGAAAAGAGCAATTTCCAGTCAAGATATTTTGCGTGACCGGATACAAGTAAAGTCTCGACATCCACGCCGTCGATGTCCACAGTAGGTGCTGTCCGGTCTTTCTGCGCGTCGCCGTAGCTGCAGCGCAAAATCTGCGTCTTCGTCGGGCGCAAGACCAACCCTACTTCCCCTGCTTCTCTGCGCGAGTCGCCGACCACCCAGGCGGCAGGCCTCAAGAAAACAGATGTGTCAGCCGAGCTCTGTTCAATAACAATGACACACCGATCTTCACGTTCGCCCATTCTGCCTTGATTCTGCTGATGACGTGCTTTGAAACGCCCTTCAACAGCAAAGAGCTGAGGTGATCTCTTTGTGTTGCCTCGCGCTGGGTCGTAAATTCCTGGCTTTGTTATCGAACGCATCCTGCTTCATCGCCCTGGTCGGAACACGCACCCCTGACGCCACTGCGATTCTGCGTCGGGAGGAGGAGTACGAATCGGAATCCAAATCTGCCAGATAGCAGGGACTGCGCGGGCAAGCGAAGATCGAAAACGAAAACTCCCAGGCTCGTTATGCGGCCCCACGGAGCGCGGACAACACAGCCGCCAGACCCTCCTTTTTTGTCCCGTTCTTCTCTGCCTGTGTCTTCCAGGAACCGTGGACGCTTCGCCAACGCCGTAGACGCGAACGTCGCATCGACCAACTGTCTGACACCTTCGCCTACACCCACAGGCGGATGCACAGATAGGGGTCGTGTCTGTTGCCTTTTCCTCCCAAGGCTCCTGCAACATAGTCGCAAGGAGCTCGGGACCCTCCGCCAACACTGCAGACGTGAACGGTGTGTCAATCAAATGCCTGACGTCGGAGGCTACATCCAGATGCGGGTGCAATGGTGGCGTCGGGTCCGCGAGGTGCTGAGACATAGTCTGGGCGAGCCCGGGAGGAAGCGCCGAGAAAGGCGGCGCAGGGCCGCGGTCCTTGAATTTGATGGTATCGGAGACGTACGTGTGCGGCCCCGTCGACGCGATGTACGGGTAGAGCCTTGCGAAGGCGATCCAGCTCGGCGGCGTGCTGGACGGTTGCTAAGCGATGAAGTCGATGAGTTCAAAGGAAGTGTCCCGGAAGATGCTGTACTTGAAAGTGGTGATCGTGAAATCGGGGTCGGGCGGAAGCCATCGCAGTCGATGCGGGGCGAGAAGAGAAAGCCACGCGGGCCATCGTAGAGCAGGAGCCAAAGCTCCGCTACCAACAAAGAATGAGGGATGTACAGTAGCGAAAAGACTTGCCAGTATCAGGTGTACGAGGCGCTTTTGTGTCAGGCGCGAAAGAAGGCGGGCGCGGGTAGGGATCCCTTGAGCCAAAACGCAAATGATAACCTTCCTGCACCCAGCAAAGCATAGGTAACCTCCCGTTCGAGTAGGAGAGGGATGAGCACGACGACAACCACGCAGACGAGGACGAGCGAGAGGAGGAGGGAGAGGGAGGTGCAGGGGAAGGAAATGGCGAGAGAGGCGTGATGGAGCTGCGGGTGGAAGAGGACAGGACGGGCTTACTGGGACCTGGTTTGATGCTGTGTACCCGGGGACGCCCCCCCCCACGTCATTCCACTAACCGGAATTGCCGTCACCCGAAGAGAACACCAGCTGCGGCAGAGTTGGCTAAGTGAGTCTGGCAAATTGTTGGGCCTCGGGCTCCAATCACTAGCCCGCTCTCCTTGAACGGGGTCCTGGCAAAATCCGACCTATGGCCCCCCTCAGTGCCGACCTACCCCCTGGGCGTCCTCGCGACCAAAATCCTCCTGACCGCCTTCCCGCACCAGCCGCTCGATCGCCCCGTCCACGGCGGCCACCGCGTCCCCCTCGCAGGCGACGTCCTCCTGGGAGCCGCTGCCCGTCCGTCCGCCCGCCCCCTTCCTATCCCACCTTTTCCCTCCCCCGCCCACTCCTCATACTTCATCCCCCCCTCCCCCCTTCCCCGTCGTAGTCCCACTGCTTGTCCCTCCTCCTCCTCCTCCTCCTCCTCCTCCTCCTCCTCTTCCTCCTCCTCCGCCTCCACCTCCTCTGTCCCGTATCCTTGTATCCTTATAGACAGCCCCTCTTCGTTTAACCACCATCGCCTTCGACTTCGCTCCCGCTTGTGACCACGAGTGCCTGGAAATGTCGAGCAGCTACACGGATTGAGGATACGACGATTCCAACATGTGGCTCTCGCCTTAGCGCACGCACATTCGCTTAACAACTTGCCAACAGCTACACGGATGGAGGAGTGGCGGTATTCCAGGACAATGCCGCGCACATTCGTCTTAAAGGCTTCCAACAGCTACACGGATGGAGATTTGTTCCTTTGCATGATGAAACGATCGCCGGAAAATTAATTGACAATGGCATGAGATCTGAAACTGCGCAACTGCTCTACAGATGGAGGGTGGTTCTTTTCAAATCAGGGCTCTCGCCTGAGATTTCCTCAGGCTTCATGGTCAGACGGGTCGAGCCGTATAACACCTGCACGGATTGAATACGGTTCGTTTGCACAGCAGGGCTCTCGCTGGAGTCTTCCGCGAACCGCATGACTATACCTCGTCGCCATCCTTCTAGCTAGAAGCGTGACAGCTTCTCTGCGAAACGGGGCTCTCGCCCGAATTGCAGGCGCACGGGTCGCTCGTCTTTCGGAGCAACACCTCCCGAAGTGAGAAGGACGCGTTGCAGGGTTTCACGAAGAGGTGAGTTGGGACGGGCGGGCGTATTGCAGCATCGTTCATGCCTCGTTGACGTAACATCATTGCAACATCTTCCACCCTCACATCTTGAGAAAAACAGGGCGCCCACGAGCAACGTGGCCCCGGGGAGTTTACAGGCGCGCCTGCGAAGCAGCTGGGGGCGTGGAGGCCCTTCCGGCGCTGTGGCACGACATCATTTCTTCGGCCACGTGGTGGCGGGCTGCAGTCAGCAAGTGCTACGATGCCACGTGGCAGGACATGAGCTGGTTTTGCTGGCGCTGGCTTCGCCGGCGCTGGTTTCGCCAGCGCTGGTTTCGCTGACGCTGGATTCGCCGGCGCTGGTCGCAGATGCGCTACGTTCTCAGGATATTGGTCGTTTGGCTGATGCATCCTCCTCCTTCTGATGATCATGTTTGCCTCCTCCTCCTCCTCCACTTCCTCATCCACCTCAGTATCCTCCTCGTCCTCCTCCTTCTCATCCTCTTCGTTATCCTCTTCCTTCGAGTTCCTTCAGGTTCACAAACAAATGCTCCACTAGGTAAAGCAAAAGCCGTGTGAAAAAAAAAAAAAAAAAAAAAAAAAAAAAAAACAAAAAAAAAAACAAAAAAAAAAAAAAAAAAAAAAAAAAAAAAAAAAAAAAAAAAAAAAAAAAAAAAAAAAAAAAAAAACGGGTGCGCGGTTTCTTATGTTCGTCTTCTTCCTCCTCCTCCTCATCCTCTCTCCTCCTCCTTCGTCCCCTCCTTATCTTCCTTCCGCCTCCCTCTCCTCCTAATCCTCCCCCTTCGTCCCCTCCTCTTCTTCCCTCCTTCTTCATATCTCCTCCATCCCCTCCTCCTCCTCCTCCTCCTCCTCCTCCTCCTCCTCCTCCTCCTCCTCCTCCTCCTCCTCCTCCTCCTGCTCCTCTCAAGCTACGTAGGCTCAAGCTTGCTTGAGCTGACTCCTGTACCTGCGCGCGGTGCTAGAGGCACACCGAGGCCCCGCTCCCCTGATCGGGCCGCGCTCGGCTGACCAAAGCAGGAGTTCAAGCCATGGTACGTTCGGCGCTGAGGTCGGCCTCTCCCCGTCGCTGGTCTCGCTGTGACCAATGCAAGCGGTGCGAGTGGAACGACAACCTCAGCAAATTGGACAACAAGTGTGTGCAGTGCGCTTGTGAGGTGACCATCTACAAGCCCAAGGGCAGTCAGTCGGTGAGGTTTGCTTCGCGCGAGCGTGCAGCTCGCAGGGTGCATTTCAGCGACTACGTCGAGCCTCCGCAGAGGCAGCAGGTGCCCGCGTCGCAGGCTGAGGAGTCGGCCAGGCCGTGGGCACGGCCTCACTCTGTTCGTGATCATCTCATGGAGGCGCTGAAGATGGCCCAGGACGAGGAGCTTCAGAAGTTTCTCAAGCAGAGAGTGGAGTCCCTGTCGGCGCTCGAGCAGGCGGCGGCGCCTCCGCCGTCTGCTGCGGCTGCGCTGACCAAGGCCGATTCGGCCTGGAGGGACACCAATCACAAGCACGACCAGGCGGTGGCCAACGTGCGGAGGCTGCGCACCGCGCTGGCTACCGCAGAGGGCAAGGAGGCGACTGCGGCCAAGGCCGAGATCGCGCGGAAGGGCGCGGTGGAGTCGCTCGCCAGGGCTGAGGGGGTTGCAGCGGCGCCCGAGGCCCCTGTGCGCGAGAAGAAGCCGACCGAGCTCTTCGAGATCACCTGGGATGAGTCGATATTCCAGGACCTCGAGGGGCTCGAGGTAGAGGAGTCAGAGCGGGAAGAGTTGAAGACCATCCACGAGCAGCTCACCTCCATGCAGAAGGCCTTCTCGTCCAAGTCAGGAGAGGTCAGGAGTGGCTGGCCAAGGCGGCGCAGGTCCGCGAGGCCACCACCACGCGCATGGCCAAGAAGCGCAAGGGAACCGACGGCGTCGCCCAGGCTGCGGCCCCAGAGCCGACGGCGCCGGCAGCGGGGGGCGCCAGCCAGGGCGAGGCTGCAGGTAAGGAGGCGGCTGAAGAGCGTTCGCGCGAGGAGCAGGCGGCCCAGGACGCCAAGGTGAAGGCTGAGGCGGCGAGGCTATCGGCGGCCAAGTTCGCGGCTGCTGAGGCTGCGGCTGCAGCAGCGGCGGGCGCCACTGGCGCCAGTGCCGCCGCGACTTCGGCATGACATGTTGCGCCTGGTCGCGAACCCAGCACGTCGAAGGTCGGCGGCCAGGCGCCAGTTTTGTCTGAGGAGAAGCTCGAGGATTTTCAGGGCACCTCCAAGAGCCTCTCCATCTTCTATGCCAACGTCACTACCTTGGGGGATCAGGTGTGGACGTATCTTACACAACATTGTGATCATCATGCTTTGCGGGGACGCGCTGAGACTCATGTACCTGAGTCGGGCATGCGCAAGCGAGAATAGATATCACGCAAGCACAATCGTCGCATGATAGCCAATGCTGCAATGCCCACGGGGCAGCAACGGGCGGCAGTCATGGCCGAGAAAGCTACTGAAGGAGGCGAGATCACCTTCGCCAAGAAGCACCTCCAAGTCACCAGCCTGAGCGATCTTCAGGCGAATGCCCTCAAGGCCCCTGGGTCGGGAGCTGTGGATGGCTTTGTGGGGTCAGCCGTCCATTGCGAGGGTTTCTCTTCCATCATGTTCGTGTTCTACGGGTTCTGTTCGATTGGTATGTCTGGGCGCAACCTTGCTCGTTTTCAGCGCTTGGGAGCTGCATTGCAGATGTTGCAACTACCATGGACAGTACTCGGGGACTGGAACCTCAATCCGTCCGAGCTCGACAAGTCGGGTTTTCTCCAGCGTGCGCACGGGCAGGTCATGGTGCCCCCAGTCGCTTCCACCTGCGACATGGGCGCCGTCGGCTCGCTCATCGACTACGCGGTCATGTCGGAGGCCATGGCGCCTTACATCTTGGATTGTCAGGCTGTACTTGATGTTCCATGGCGACCGCATGTGGGCAACGCACTCAAGATCAGGAGCAGCGGCAAGCAGCTGGTTACTCGTCGTCTCGAGGCACCTACTCGCCCCCCCAAGCGATGCGGCCCCGCGCGTTGCCGCAGGAAGGGTCCAAGTCATCACTTGCCAAGGCCGAGAGAGTCATCCAGTCTGCCGCGGCCGCGGAGCGCCGCTCTAAGTTCTTCACAGAATTGTTCAGTGATTGCGTTGTTCAGGGTAGGCATGAGGAAGGCACAGCGGCCCCGTCTGATGACGGGTCTTTAATTGATGAGTGGCCCGAGGAAGAAGATCCATGGAGTCACGAGCCGAATTTCGGTAACAGTTTCTGTTCGTTTGCTCAGCCAGGCCAGCCTCCTGCTGTCGATTCCAGGGGGCCCTTGGTCGGCGAGACGGAACATGGTGAGCAGTCATCTGTGCAGATCGGGCTTCAGAGTAGCAGCTTGAAAAGTCAGTATCCAATTCGGTTGCCCGACGGAGTCGCCCCCCCCCCCCCCCTCTGCGATTGCGCGCCCCGTCAGCTCGAAGGAGCGACCCTGGATGATCATTCTCTCAGCACGGAGCCAGACTTTTACGTGTCTCAGGAATGCTAGCGAGCGAATCGGTCATCCACTTACTTTCAGACGTGCACGGAAGAAGAAATGCACCCGCTGTTCCGCTCCTCCGTAGCTTTTTGGCCCAATCCCAAGCCAGTTCCTTTCGCTAGCGCATGGTACTCTACGTGGGTCCGTGGCGTTGAGCAGTCGATGTTGGAACATCACGGCATAGAGCAGCGATCAGGGCCCAGCCGCGGCACAGGTTGCAGAGTTGTTATTGAAGAGGTTCGGCAGCCCACCAAGTCACGACAGGCTCCGCTACGCGATCAAGTGGCGTGCTGGTGGAAGCGTGTGGCCACGGTTCTGGGTCAAGCCTTGAAGCATCGGCAGCGTAAGAACGGGATTCGTGAGTTAGACAACATTCAGCATATCTGTCGCCACCTCGTGCACGCTCGGCCTACAGGGGTCAACCGTATTCTTCGCCCTGGTCGTGACGCGGGGGATAAGAAGTGGGCTACGGTGCTGCCCAACCTAGCATCGCTCGTCGATCCTGTGCTGGAATCTATCATGATCAAGCTTGTCGGATCGCACGTAGAGGTCAACGGCGTGTTGTGCATGAGCCACTGTCTGAGTTTCAAGAGTGGGTTGTGCAGCAAGCGGCAGCGGTCCCTCTGCGCCGCAGCATGAAAGAGGACCCACTGCCGCCGATGGAATTATTCGAGGTCGAGAGCTCTGGAGTCACGGTCCACCCCAGGGACATCATCGACACCAAGGCCCGGCGGTGGCAGGAGCTTTGGGCTCCACATCCAGTTGATAAGGATCGCACGCAACGGGCTTTTGAGACAGCGCGGGCCGCTGCAGAGTTGGAACCAATGGAGCCCATCACGGAGTGGGATGTTCGTAGAGCGGCACACGCCATGAGGGCCAACACTGGCCTTGGAGCAGATCGGATGACCCCGATCGACGTTGAGAGGTTGCCGTCGGAGGCGCTGGTAGAGTTGGCCGAGCTGCTCAACACCGTAGAGCAGACGTTGGCGTGGCCGCACCAGACCCAGCTCATCATAGGAAAGTTGCTGCCGAAGAAGGTGAGTGGCGACCGCGTGATCGGGTTGGCGTCGTTGCTGGGCCGATTGTGGTCGCTCATTCGTGAAGGCCATGTTCGACAGTGGTGCAATCTTGCGGAGGCTGATTGGGATGCTGCTATCGCGGGCAACGCGTCACTCCGTGAGGGGTTCCATCGGACTCCGCAAGAGGAAGTCGCAGGGGCCCTGGGAACCCCTCACGGACACGGCCTCATGGATGTGAAAAGATTCTACGACAGTATTGAATGGGATATCTTGACGGATGCGGCGTAAAGTTATCGTTTCCTCCAGTCATCCTGTTTCTAGAGCTGTCACAATGCATGGCCCCAAGAGTGGTCGAACACATGGGAGCTGCTAGCGAGCCGTTGTTGGCAACATGTAGTATTATACAAGGGCTAAGATCTGGAACCCGATTTGCGAAGTGCATGACTCATTATGCGATGGCAAAAATCAGTTGTTCACACCAACATGTTTCGCATGGGCGGTGGATAGATGACCGCTCGCAAAATGTAGCTGGTTCCAGACAAATGGTTGTATCATCTCTGTCAAAATGTTTAGCTGACACCGCCGACGAGTTGAAAAATGCGAAGTTGCAGATTGCACCTAAGTCCTGCGTGGTCTGCTCCCACCACGGCGACGCGAAGGAGATAGCACGACGTATGCGACGCCGCGGCTACACGCCCCAGGCTCAGCTCCAGGCTGGATTTTTAGGAGTAGACTTGGGCGGAGGACGGAGGATGGCCAGAGAGGCGCGGACCAAGCGGGGGCTCAAGCAGAAGAAGCTCCATGCGAAGGTGGCGCGCTTCGCCAGAGCCTCCAAGCGCCACAAGGTGACGCCCGAGCTCGAGCTACTCGGCGCTCAAGCTGCAGGCACGCACGGGCAGGCCATTCACGGCACGCATGGGCGGAAGCTCCAGCAGCGTCGTCGCTGGCTTGCAGCAGTAAGCAGCGCAGGGGGTAAAGGTATTTGTATCACGTCGCTTCTGTCGATCCGTGCTCCAGGTCCGGATCCAGGTGTCAAATTTCCTCATGATGTTATAGCGTTGTGGTTGCAGCAATGGTTCTCTTGCCCACACGCCCGCCCGTCGGTGTACCGAGCGTGGCCGAAGGTGCTACAACGGATGGAGGCGACGCCCCCGTCTCGGCGATCCAGGTGGGCAAGAGGTCCGATGTCAGCAGTCATCCTTGCATTGTTGGAACGCGGATGGCGCCCCGAGACCCCCACCAAGTGGCACCTGTCAGATGAGACCGCGCGGGAATTTCCAGGAGAAATGCATCATGAACAGCAAGCACTCGATAATGCCAAGGCCTTCTTCGATGACTTTGATCAGTCGGCGGCGGTTCAGTACTGGCAGCAGGCTTCTCGACATTTCTGCGGCGGTGGTTTGCAAGATGGAGTGGGCAACGTTTCTCTGGGATGGCTGCTCAAATATCTTGAAGTCCTCCCTCGTGGACGGAGGCCAGCGAAGGCCATGGCCTCCATCAGCGTTGGTGGCTCACGGCCGCGGGAGCGGCGCGCAGCCGCCACAGCCAAGCTGGATATATGTCCGCTTTGTCCCCGATGTCGGAAAGATGTTGAGTCGGCCTATCACCGCTGCTGGACCTGCGAGAAGAATGTCGAAGCAGAAGCGCACCGTCGGTCAGACGAGCTGTTGCCCGCAGCCGCGGCACAGCACGAGTGTGATCAGGCGTTCTGGCTGCGCGGGCTGGCTCCCCGAAGCTGGACGGAAGTCACACCTCCTTGTGCGGCGGAGGCGTGGCTCGGCAGCGGGCTCTTTCGCAATGGAGTTGACGACGACGCAGCAGGACCAGGTTCAGTTTCACAGCCAGTCGTTCTCTTTGGTGATGCTTCGGGTGGTCCTGACTCTAGGGACCCCCGCTTTCGCCGAGTAGGATGCAGTCTGGTGTTAGCTAATAGCGAGGAGGATTTGACCATCCAAGGAGTCATCATGGGCCCGCTGCCAGGAAACCAGACGGTGCCCCGCGGTGAGTTGTATATGCTATGGGTGGCAATTCGAGTTTCCACAGATCACCTTGTTTATATCACAGACAACCAGTCAGTTTACAGTGGCTGGTACGACGAGCAGTTCATGAAGCCGAGTGGTGAGTCTGCAGAATTGTGGGCACGCATTGGAGAAGAGCTGCGTCGCCGACCAGCTGAGCATATCATTGTGTTGTTCGCGAATTCTCATATGTCGGCCGCAGAGGCGGCAGCGGCGCGTGTATCAAGTTGGCTGGTCTGCGGGAACGCAATGGCTGACATCGTTGCAGGAGAGGCGGCGGGAATGGCCAGGCTGCCCCAAGTCGATCGCACACGAGTGGCGCAAGTGGAACATCGTGCATTCCTGGTACGAATGCGGCTGCTACGGGCGGCCATCGACTCGATGGCAGCGGAGGAGGCCCTGGCAAGGGCCCAGCAGGACTGCCGCCGAGGGGATCTGAGTGAGGGAGGGTTCCCTTCTCCTCCTCCTCCTCCCCCTCCTTTGCAGTTCTGCTTGCCGCCGCCGTGCCCCGAAACTGTCTCCATCCTGTCCAGTTCGCACGCGTTGGACGATTCAGTGCGTCGGTGCCGCAGGTGTCGTGGCTCAGCGTCGATCGCCGAGCGTCGGAAGTGGAGAGCGCCACCGTGTTTCAAGCTTGTGGCCTTGGACTGTGCGTTGCGGACCCTTCCCCAGGGGGCGGAGTTGCACATCGCTGGGGGGTGGGTGCACAGGCCGCACAAGCTAAGGTATCATCAGGACGTCAATGTATGGTTATGTGCGGTGTGTGGCATGCTTGCAGATCAGCAGTTGCTTGGATTGGGGAAGCAGTGTGTGTATAAGACCACCCCGACCCGCGCTGGCTACCTAGCCAGAATTAATGTTTCGTTGTGGCCCAAGGCCCTCACGGAGGCCCAGCGGGCCAAGAGTGTCCTGAAAGGGCTTCACATGTAAGGCGTCAGAGGTTGGACATCGCCCAGGGACTCTTACTCTTATCCTTATTCCTTATTAGAATATACTCCTACTCCCCCCTCAGGCCGGCCATTAGGGGCCGCATCCGGGTGGTCCCATCCTAACCTGTAAAAAACAATACAAAATCAACATTTTCCCTATTTTTTCCTCTCGACATGGACGTCCTGTCGTCCACGGCGATAATCCATTGCAAAAAAAATACCACAAAGAGCACACGCGCGCGTTCATGTCAGAATCCTACCGAACACCGTGCGTTTGCAAGCATTTCAACATAAAAACATCAAAAACCCAATGTTTTTCACAAAAATTGTACAAATTTCCCGCTCGGGCTCTCTTGCTGAAATCATAGGAAAACCATAGGAATCTTAAGAATTCTGTCAAATCCAGCGATTTCACGTCATCGCGCGGTGCACTCGCGATGCTCTGTCATGCACCCAGGCCGCGAATCCTGTGCAAAAAATACCACAAAGAGCACACTCGCGCGTTCATGTCAGAATCCTACCGAACACCGTGTGTTTGCAAGCATTTCAACATAAAAACATCAAAAACCCAATGCTTTTTCACAAAAATGCTTTGGGGTGTCCTGTCAGACCGTCGGGCTTCCTCCGGCCACCTCTGGCTTCCTGCGGTGTACCGGCCATTCTCGACTCGTCTGGCAATGCGTGCGCGGCATTCAACACGCGCTCGCCAGTTCCCGTCGGCAACCGCCATCGCGGCCGCATCAGCTGTACCAAACCGGCTGCCGGTGTGACTTCGGCCCCCAGTTGTGCCAGCTTTGCTTCTTATGTTGTGGGAGGGCGGGTGGGACTGGGCATGCCATGCTTGACTCGCTCGAGCTGTCTAGCTTGACTTCTACTCCTACTCCTTACTC
>CAUYUJ010018912.1:116184-158684 GCA_963575745.1 Prorocentrum cordatum
TACTACTACTACTTCTACTACTACTACTACTACTACTACTACTACTACTACTACTACTACTACTACTACTACTACTACTACTACTACTTATGCCCGTGACGTCCCTAGTACCCAACAGCGGGGGGGGCATCAAAGTGGTCGCCGAATGGTCGCCCCTATGGTCGCCCGAATGGTCGCCAAAAACCGATATGGTAACCCATATGGTCGCCCAAATGGTCGCCAAAAATCGATATGGCAACCCATATGGTCGCCAGAATGGTCGCCAAAAAAAAATACCACCCAATGTGGTCGCCAAGATGGTCGCCAGAAAAATAATCACAATGCCGCACGGCGGCACAACGTGATCGCCCTGAAGGAAAGATTCGAAAGCCCGCCGTCGCCTGCGTGTTCGCCCCAACAGGCATTACCGTGCCACGTGGCGAATGCTTGTCACCGCCAACATGATTCGGAGCAATACCGTCGCTGGGAGTGTTGCCCTCATGCTGGTGTCGTCTCTTCGTGTTGCCGCGTTGGTTACACTGTGTTGTTTGTGTCGTTGGCTCTACGAGTTGTTCGAGCTGTGCCGCGCGAGCCAGTATGGTCGTGGCCGCGGCAGCGGCAGGGGTGATGACATAAAGGTTGATAGTGACAAAGGGCAGCGGCAGTGGAAGGGGCTGCTGCGATGGTAGTGGTAGTGGCCATAGTCTCTGGTTTCTGCGGCGGTGGCATTGTGAGCCGCACGAGAGCCCTGGAGTGGAGTCCGTGCTTGGCAGTGGTCATGGTCGTGATCCGTGCTGTGACACTTCCACAGGCCGCGGCGCAGCTGGAGCGGGTGGCGTCGCGCCTTGTAGGCGTGAGTTGGCGCACCATTGGTGGCGGTAGGTTTGCTGGTCGTGGCTATGGTTGTTGCGAAGGTGAACGTGGGTGTTCGGGGTTGCGGTTGTGGCGGTGGCACTGCGCTCGCAGCAGCATTGCCACCAATAGCCGCTAGCAGTAGTAGCTGTGAGCCAACAAACGAAAAGGGCAAAGGGGAGGAGGAGAGGAGCGAGGAGGAAGAGGAGGAAGGGGAGGGGAGTCGCCCCTCGCCTCCCTCTTTCTTAGTCGTCCTCCCTGCTCCTTCCCTGGTCGCCCTCCCTTCCTCCCCCCCCCCTCTTCCTCCTCCTTCCTCCTCACTCCTTTCCGTCCTTCTCCTTCCTCCTCCTTCCTCCGCGGCAGCAGCGGGCGGCGGCGGTGGCAGGAAAGACGGTCTCATGCTTTCCAAGCAATGGGCATGTAGCCGCAGGCTGCGGCAACTCGTTCCTGTCACAGTGATCAGCAATAGCCTGAAACAATCGTGTGTTCATTAATCTGTGTTGGTATGTATTGTTGGGTATTCATACTTCTCTCGTACGTGCATATATCATGAACACACCAGCGTGCACAATCACGCGACCAGGCGGGCCATGAGTGAAGCTCGCTCGCCAAGGGCCGCGGTCGACAGCACAACTCCAGAGTCGGCGCCGCGAGAACGCACAAGCAACATACTCGTATAGCTTAAAACACACATCACTGAGCCCGTTTTGCTGTCGCCACCTACGGTGGGCAAATCGGCTTTTTGGGCTCTGCCTTGCGCTTGACATCAGCCTTCTCCTCAAATATGCGCATCAAACCCTTCGGGATGAGACTGCTCTCCTTGGAGCTGAGGTTGCTGCGGTGGATCTTGATGTTCCTCTTGGGCTTCAGCGGGGTGTCGGCGAAGTCCCTGCAGCACACGAGCATGAGACACTCAGCCTGGGTCACCTTGGCACGGCCAAGCTTGGTAGCGATGTCTTCCACCGCAGCGTGGCGGCCCTCGTCCTTGTCGCCGTGGAGATCGCGGCTGTTCTTGGCCGCCGCAAGCTTCACCGACACCACATCAATCGCAGTCTTGAGCGCCGAGGGCCGACAGATCTTGAAGATGCTCTCCTTGGCCTTCTCCAAGTACTGGTCGAGGGTCGTGGCGTCATTGAGGCCGTCGTGCCACAAGCCCTCATCGACGCCCGTGGTGATGGAGTGCGAGAAGTGTTTCTCGCATGCCTGCAGGGCGTCTTCGACCTGATAGTTGCAATCAAATATGGCCACCTCCAAGGCCAACTCTTGCACCTGCGCGTGCCAACGAGTGAAGAAGTCCAGCTTGATCTTTGCACTCGCCTGGGCGGCCCTCCAATCGCGGCCGCCCTGTCGCCGACGCGCGCGACCTTGCCCCCACCTGCCCCTCCGCAGAGGCCAGCTGTTTGAGTGAACAGGAGGGGGGAGGGCGAGAGGAGGCGAGGAAAGTTGGAAGTGGATGGAGAGCGAGGGAGAGCAGGGGAAAAAAGGGAGGGGAGGGAAGGAGGGAGAGGGGAGGGGAGAGGAGGGGAGGGGAGAACGTCGAGAGGGGTGGTTGGGAGGTTGCGGAAGGGAAGGGGGAGGCACAGCCGCGCGCATCAGTTATAGGGCAGCCGCAAGATCGGTGCCAGTGGGCCTCAGTCATGGCCGCACTCGCGGCAACGAACTGGCCGAGCTCCGACTTGCCCTTGCTGCGCTGCCACATGGCCTCCGCCGTGGCTCCGTGCTTCTTGAAGCCCACGACCGCCACGAGGTCCCACTGGATGTTGGACAACTCGGTCAGGCATACTTTGAACTGCACCATCTGCTCTGACAAATCCCCCTTCAAAGCGATGAGATCGAGACCAAGATCGCACACCAACCGAATGTATTCGAGCACGGCCTGAATCATATTCATGTCCTCGCCACTCCCCATGGCAATCATCACTTTGACCATGAACTGGTCGATGCTGTCTGACAGGTCCTCAGGTAACGACTGCACGCCGAACTCGATGTACGCCTTGACTTGGGCATGAAGAGATTTGATGTCAGCAGCGCGAGTCTCGCGCTCAGCATCGCATTGGAACGCTCGCATGCACTTGATCATCGTGCCGACGTGGTTTTCAATGCTGTTCTCCTGTTGGATGCGCACGACATAACTCGAGAACAAGTCTCGCTTCGGCAGCGCGAAGGACATCTGAGAGGTGATATCCACCAGCCCCTTGAGCTCAGCACTCCTCTCGGGCGGGAACCTGCCCTGCTCGATCATATCTGGAAGGCTGCCCGTGATCTGGAGTGTAGCTTGCTCGGCCTGGGATCTGAGCTTGGTGCCCTGGCCCTTCCGAAGCTTACCGTGCGTCTGCTTAATGAGATTCCACGCCTGCATGATCATGGTCATGTCATCCTGGAAGCTGTGCTCGGTCTTGCTGGACAGCTTCTGCCCATACTCCTCCAGGCGTGGCAAGTAGGTCTCGCAATCCTTGCGAGTGCGAATGAACTCTCCAAGAAGCACCTTGTAGTGAGAAATCTGCTTCATGGCCGTCAATACGTTGGACATCCCGCCTTGCCCTGTCGACTCTTGCAAGCGGTCGTAGTCTTTCGAGGTGGCATTGTACTCCTTGAGCTTCACGGTGTCTGTTTCCATCACAACCAGGACCGCCCGAAGCATAGACATCATCTGGTCGGCGTGGTCCTCGTAGACCTCGAAGTCGATATGCTTGCTGTCAGAAGCAGCCGTGATCATGTCCAAGACCACGTGGACGACTCGCAGCAGCGAGTCATAGGAGGGCGCGCCATCTCTGATCATGGGCGCGAGGATCTTCGAGATCAAGCACTCCCGCAACCTCTCCATCTTCTCGGAAGGGCTGCCCTCGATGTGCCGAGCGAGGGGGTTCTCGGGGTCGAAGCTGTCCACGCTGCCCCCGTCCGAGGGCCACGGAGTGATCATGCTCAGGAGCTGCGCGGCCTTGTCTTCGATGCTGTGCTGAAGCTGCGTCCAATCACGCAATGCTCGGGACATGCAGCTAAGCTTCGCAGACGTAGGAAGGTCGACGTTGTGCTTCTTGAGGTCAGCCGCGAACGAACCAAGCTCCTCGTCCGATGCATTGAGCCAGCCTTGCTCGGTAGAGAACTGCTCGCACTGCTTGTGCAAGTCGTGGTGCTCCTTCATCATGACTGCCTCCTCTCGCCCCATGTTCTCGGCCTCCGTGATGTATCCCTTCAGCGAGTTCCTCTCCCTGCCGTGGCCGCCAGGTGTCCTCCCAGCGAGGGCCTTCGTGAAATTGACCTTTGACAGCTGCAACACCCACTTCGCTTTGATAGGGTCGCTTTTCATAAGATCTGCGACATCGGGCATGCACTCCTGAACGCTCGGGTCCGGAAGGCTGTCCAAGGATTTTGTTCCTGACAAGGCCCGGAGTGCTTGGCCGCTCGAGGGAGGCTTCTCTGGGGTCACAGCAGCAGGCTCGGCCCCAACGGACAGGATGTCAGCGTCTTTCTCGAACTCGTCAGCCTCGAACCTCGCGGAGGGGCCCCGACCATTGTCGAGCTGACTGGAGTCGTCATGCAGACTGAGGGCGCGAAGCTCCGCATCCTCTTCCTCCTGCTTTTGGCGCTCCGCCTCCTTCTTATCTCCCTCCTTCTTCGCAGCCCGAGACAACAAGGTACTCATAGAAATGATAGTGCTGCCGCTGGGGTCGAGCTGACCGTGGAATTTGCCCGCGGCACTCTCGTATACCAAATCGCATTGCCCATCGTGAATAGTAGAGGCTGGGCGGGCCAAAAGATTCGACAAACTCAACATCTTGGAGAACTCGAATGTGAACGTCCGAGGGGCTCCTTTAAGATCGCTTGTGAGAACGCCCAAGGTGGGCGTGCCGAACTCGCCCCACAGCTTGAAGCACTTGTACCCGAGCTGTTCTGGCATATATTTAAACTTGTTAAAGATCTCAGGGCGAGTCCAGAAGCCAAGGATACGCTGGCAGGAAGCCTTCTGCTCAGAGCTATCCTCGACCTGCTTCGGAGAGAATCTGTCTACCTCGATCTCGTTGTCAACCATGTACTTCGAGGAGTCGTCGAAGGCGTTCCTGAATGATGGGTCGTCGCCGTACTTCGTTCCAGCCTCCTCCTCTGTCATGTACGCGTACCCGATGGCCCATGGCTTGTAATGGACTGGGCAGCATATCTTGTTCTCCCTCTTGTCACTCGCAGTCAACTTCTTGCCGCAGGTGCCAAAGCAGCAAACCGACCTTGACTGACGAGCAATCTTGGCAGCTTTCTCCTGCTGCTCCTTGGCATCCTGGGCCTTTGACTTCCTCTTCCTCGGGGCTCCACTCACTCCAGTAGCCACGGTGTCAGCGCCCAGGGTCCTGACCGAGCCAGCGTCGTCATTGTCGTCACCGCCCTCGCTTACAGCCGCACCGCCGGGCTGCCTCTCGACAACCTTGCGGGCGAGCCTCTCCCTGGCCGTCGCCATGGACGTGGTTCCAGTGCGAAGAGCGACCAGGGAACTCGGTTAGGACCTCACCTGCAGCAACACAGAGCAGAGCCAAAACGGCTGCGTTTTCACGCGTGTTGTTTGTTGTTAGCAGAGTGTTCAACGTGCATGCTATGCCAGCTGCGCAATGCAATGCCATGCTGTGCATTGTGATGCTATGCTATGTGCGTGCCGTATGTTGCACTGCTGTGCGGTGCATTGATTGTGCAATGCTGAGCAACGCAATGCTATGCTATACTATGGTATGGCCACGGCACGGCACGGCACAGTTGGCGCACTATGTAATTGTTATGCCGTTGGTTACGCCATACACACTGGGGCACCATGTTTATCGTAGCACCAATTCTATACTCTAGACAATTCGCTTGGGCGTCGTTTCTGGAAGGGCTGGCGCTGACAGGGATGCGCGAAGCGCAAATAATCATCGAAGGCAACACCCAGCGCATTTGAGACTTGTTTCAGACTTGTTGACGAATGTTCGAGGCCTGTGCTTGGACGTGTTAAGACCTTGTTGGTACTTGTGTAGGACTGGTTTGGGGCCTGTCTGAGACTTGTTTGGCACGTCCTTGAGGTTTGCGTCGTTCTCGTTTGAGACTTTTGTATGGTTTGTTGCAGACATGCTTGGGGCTTGTGCTGGTACTTGTTCGAGACGTGCTTTGTTCCAGCTCCTCGGCTACCCCCCCTTTTTGCCACGCCCCCCTTTCGATCGCTTTGGTTTCCTACACCTCCTCCTCTTCCTCTTAACTTCTGTGTGGGGGGGGGGGGGCCTCTGGACTGCACCACTTCCTCTTCCTCTGTCCCCCTCGGGGCGCAACTCGGCGCTGGTGGGGTGGGCGGCATCCCCATGCCGTCCTCCGAGGATGCTCGACTCACCACCCTCCAGGGACGCTCGACCCTGCCTTCCAGGGGAGCAAGCACCCCTTGCCGCCGTCCAGGGACGCTCGACTCACGGACGAGGGAGAGGGCGAGGTTGGTGAGCAGGATGATGGAGAGAGCGGGGATGGAGGGTGCGAGGGCGAGGAGTGCGAGGATGAGGAGTGCGAGGGTAAGGAGAGCGAGGATAAGGAGGGCGAGGAATTTATTCGGCCGTTGGCTAGAGCTAGATCAATACTCGTAACATCGAGGGCCCGACGAGGGACCGACAAGACACGAAACGAAGGCCAAGAGGGACCGAACGGCGGAGGGACAACGACCGAACAGGAAACCGAGGCCCGAAGCATAGAGGGAACACCCAAACAAGAGCGAATGATGGTGACGATGATTGTGATGGTGGTAATGATGACGACGATGATTCGGATGACACTGATGCTGAGGATGCATATGACGAGACTGACTATGGTAGACATGATGGTAACGATGTTGATACAAAAAGTGATGATGGCCATGGTGATGATGAGAAAGATGATGTTACTGACGACGTTATGATTACGATCACTATGGCGATGACGATGGTGGCGCTGACGATGGTGATCATGACTAGGACAATGGTGTAGAGTTCAAGGCCGATGACTGCAACGAGAACGGTTAGCAGTGTGATGTTGATGATGATGATGCTGTTGATGCCGATATTGATGATGGTTGCGCTGCAGAGCAGGGTGGCAGCTATACACAATATGGTAACAATTACGGCAATGGGGATGGTAATAGTAACGGTATTGATGGTGGTATGAATGTTGCTGACCAGGATGACGGTGAGAATTGTGAAGAGGATGGTGGTAACGACGATGATATTGCTAACGAGTATAATGGTGGTGGTCATGAGAAGGAGGAGGGGGCCGAGGTCGATGATGGCGATGTTGGTTGTAATGATGATGTTGGTCTCTTGGATGCTGATGATGGCGCTCATGGCGATGATGACGGTGATGGCGAGGATGACGCCTTGTCGGCCCCAGTATCGAGAGGCATCGCCGTCGAGGTGTCATTCGGCCCGCCTCGGACTGAGGAGAGGAACAGGGCTACCGAGGAGCAACGCTACTCGCACTGCAGCTACCGAGGAGCAGCGCCACTCGCACCGAGCTGCCGAGAAACTCGCAGAGCAGAGCAGCGCCACTCGCACAGAGCTGCCGAGAAACTCGCACCGAGCTGCGGAGAAACTCGCCGAGGAGCTAGCCAGTAGTGTCCGTGTCCGTCGAGATCTCGTCTTCCATCCTCTGGACGATCGTCTCGGTCCACTCGTTGCTCTCATGCTCGTCCTTCAATGCCTGCTCGCTCTCGAGCTTGATGCGGTTCATCCGCACCTTCAAGGCCCTCATGCGGTAGCCCTGCCTCTTGATGATCATGGTTTTGATTTTGATCGTCTTCAGAAGGCGCATCACACGCAACCTCGTAGTCGGCGAAGAGCGGCGCACCCACAGCGCCTTGGAAGGCGTCGTCAGCCACGACTGTTTTTTGGGTGCCATCGCTGCTGGTCGCGCTGGAAACAGGGCCGAGAGGTTCAAGGCAAAACAAGCCAGTCCGTCAAACGGCTCGGGTTTCGAGACGCAAACGATTACGGAACGTGTTGTTGTTTTGCGGTTGTGCCATGTTTGTAGTTGTGTTGTTTCCAACGTTACCCGTGCTTGTTTGTGCGTGTTTGGATATATGGTTTGTGAACGTTTGCATTGTCCAGTCGTTCGTCCCCCTGTGTTGTTGTCTTGCAAAGGGTACCTGCATGATTTCGTGCCACTCATGTGTGTTACGTGTGACAGTGCTTCCGATTGGATGTGTTGTTTGGAGGGCCTCTTATTCAACTTATTAGTTATCATCTCACACATAGTGGCACGCGCAATGGACACGCCTCGCCATATTTTCCAGCACAAAAGAACCCCGCTGACTAGGATCCGATGAAAGCGAACAAGATACACACGCAACGTAGATGTGCGCGGGGAACAGACGAATGAGTTACGCATCGATGGGTGCGCGGTTTTGCGGGAAACCCAAGGGGAAGATGCTGAAAAAGAGCGCACGAAGACACCACCGAAATTCAATGTAAGGCGCGTGTTGTGTTGGGGCCCTGAAGCGACTTGTTGCGAGCATCCGCAATAACAAGCGTTCGCGAACCTTACTTATGCATGCCAAGGGTTTCTTAGGTTGCCATCCAGGAACCCTTGTGGCTTCTTAAGAGCGGTCTGGAAGCCCTTCGGGGCTTCGTACAACACCCTCCAGACACCTACGGGGGCAGAGTCTTGATGGGGCTCACCAAGGATATGACAGAACTTCTTAATGGGGCCCATCATGGTACTTTACGGCCTGCCAGGACTGCTCCAGATACCCCAAGGGCCCGTGCGAGGTCGCCCGATACCCTTCAGGGTCGTGAGCGGGCCTTACAGGTATGTTGAAAAGCATCCAGGAGAATCGCCAGGAATCTTGCGGATGGCATCTCAATGTGGCCCTCGGGAGACCCTTCAGGGCATTCCGCGGGCCCCTTGGGGAACCTGATAAGGACCTTGTTGCTCTCCAGAAGCGGTCAAGGTCTTCTGGGCAAGACGACCAAGAGACTTTCCAAGGGGGTCTACAGGTGCCCCTGAAAGCCCCATTCTGAAGATCCGATTGCCCTTGGCTGACCCCTCAGCTGCAACGATTGCCAACATTAGCCTGGCAAAAGACCCAACGATATGCAGGTGGGAGCACCGTTGTTGTCAATGGCGCATTCGGTGGATCTCCCTGCGGGGCCGCGAAACGTTCGCTGGGCGGGGGGGCGCATGCGCGCGCCGCCACGGGGGCCCCAGGCGGAACCCCCTGTGATGGGGCTACGAAGCGCTGTGCTGGGCGCGGGAAACGCATTCGAACGCCGCCTCTGGGGCCTTAGGTGGGGCCCCCTGTGGGGCCGCGAAACGCCGCGCTGGGCGGGGAAAGCGCGTGCAAACACCGCCGCTGGGATCTTTAGTGGGGCTCTCGATGGGACCGCGAAACGTCGTGCTGGGTGGGTGAGACGCATGCGAACAGCGCCACTGGAGCTAAAGGTGGACCCCCCTATGGGGCCGCGAAAGGCTGCGCGGGGCGGGGCGGGGGGGCGCATGCGAACGCGGCCATTGGGGCCTTAGGTAGAGCCCCGTACGTGGCCGCGCAACCCGCGCCCGTGCCCGCCCGCAACACTGTGCTGAGTCGGGGGGGGGGAGACGGGGAGCGAAGGGGGGGGGGGGGGGGGGGGGAGGGGGGGGGGGGGGGCGCCATTGCGGGGGGGGGCGCATCGAATGCGAACGTCGCCATTTAAGCCCTGGATGGGGCCAAGCAGTGTTGCGCGAAGCGAGTTCTGAGCAGGGGGGGGGGCGTGGTGGGGGGCGGGGGGGGGGGGGGGGGGGGGGGGGTGGGAGGGGGGGGGGGGGGGGGGGGTGGGGCTGGGGGGGGGGGGGGGGGGGGCGGGGTGGGGGGGGGGGGGGGGGGGAAAGGGGGGTGGGAAGGGGGGGGGGGGGGGGGGGGGTGGGGGGGGGGTGGGGGCGGGGGGGGGGGGGGGGGGGGGATGCGCCGTGTGCGAAACGCCGCCGTCGAGAGGCGAAGGCGGAGGCCAGTCCCCTATGGGACACGAGGACGTCACTGGTGCGGGGTGGGGGCGCGCGGGTGGGGGCGCACGCGCACGCCGCCACGGGTGCCTTAGGTGGGGCCCCATGTGGGAACGCGAAACGCGCTGTTGGCTGGGCGAGGCGCACGCGAACGCCGCTGGCGCCTTAAGGCGGCGCCCACGGGGCCACGAAGCGCGGTGCTGGGCGGGGGGAGGGGGGGGGGGGGAGGAGGAACACCGCCACTGGGTCTTATGCGCGGCCCCTGTGGCGCCACGAAACGCTGTGCTTGGTCGGGGAAACGCAGGCGCGCATCGCCGCTGGGGCCTCTGGTGGAGCTCCCTACGGGGCCGCGAAACCTTCGCTGGGCGGGGGGTGGGGGCGCATGCAAACAGCGCCGCCGGGGCGAAAGGCGGGGCCCAAGACTGGGCCACGCAACGCCGCGCTGGACGTGGGTGGGTGGGTGGGTGGGGGGGGGGGGGGACATGCGAACGCCGCCGCTGGAGCCACACGACACGCTGTTCTGTGCGCGACGGGGGAGGGGTGCATGCGAACGCCGCCGCTGGGGCCTTGCGTGGAGCTCTCTATGGGGTCACGAAACGCTGTGTTGGGCGTGCCGAATCAGAGACATGCGGTGAGCAGGCGCAAGGAGGGGGCCGAGGGAAGAAGGGGGAGGAAGAAGGGTGAGGGGCGCGGGGCGCTGCCCCTTCAAAGTGAAGGCCCAGCAACACAGGATGGTTGGGCAAAAAGCTAGAACGGGTGCCCTCCACGCACTTTGCGCGATGCCCCGTAGACAACCTTCGAGGGCCATCTTGAGACCCTTCTGGGGCAGTCCAGGAACCCTGCTGACACATTCCAAGGGCAGCATAATGGCCTGCAGAAGTCCTGAAGATGACATTCGACAGCTTCACGTGCCCATGAACTGGCCCTAGAGAGGCGCGTGCGAGTCCACGCAGGCCCCCCCATCCTCCCCCATACACTTCACCCCCCAATCTGGGTTGTCCAAACACTTGGGGTGGGGCCCTTGAGTGCAATTCCACATGCAGCCGAAAACCTGAACACTGCTCCCAAATAGCGCCAAAACAGAGTCGGTGGCCTTCCCCAGGGACCCCCCCCAGCGCTTCGACGGCCCCCATCCACCATCTCTCAGAGGACCTTGAGGGCCAGGCGGCCAAGCCCTCGAGGGCCCTGGGGGCCGCGCCCTCCCGCGGCTTCAGCGGGCTTCTTCCCGCTGCGTCTCCTTCGGGAACGCGGAGCTCGCTGGGCGCGCCCGACTTCGCCAGGGTGTTATGAGGGCTTCTGGACCACCGCTGCGCGTCGCCGATTTCCTCGAAGCGAAAGGGGTGCGCCCTCGCCCCCCGCACAGGGCGGGGGCAGGGGGGCGGGGCAAAGGGCGCGCAGATGGCGCGAGAAATACAAATGCCAAGCGTGATCCATACACAGGACATCACCCTTGAGGGGCTGCGGGGTGCGCGGCCGACGAATGGCAGGAATTAGTTTCGCGCAACGTTGGGCCCGCGGCTGCCTTCTGACCACGAAGAACCTTTTGAACCGCACGGGCGGGCGCCATGTCGCGTGCTTTCGCGAAACCCCCCCCCCGCCCCAGCATCCCCTCGCGCCACCGCCGAGCGCCTTCAAGGCTCAAATGCGCTGGTGCTCCGAGGGCGCGCCTCTGAGCCGCCCAGGGGCGTGCTCCGCGGGGCCGCCAGGGAAAACGCGGCGCTCCCGCGTATAGAAAGCCATCACCCTGGGGCGCGCTGTCAGCGCGCGCGGCGCCCTTCGGCGCGGCGCGCCAAACCCCGCCCGCACGAGCGCTGACCTCTCGCGCGAATCTTTCCGGGCGGGCGGGCAGGGAGGGGGGGGGGGGGGTAGATTGCGAAAATTCATGCATTTTCCCCCAATCGTCGAGCGGAATGCACAGTCGGACATGCGCGCCTGGGCACGGCGCGAGCCCTGGAGGCGACGCCTCGGGGGCGCGCGCGAGCCGCCCGCCCCGACGAGGGATGGGCTGCCGCCATTTGCGCACCACATGCCGCGGGCGCGGTGTGAGGTGTGGTGGCCCTAGCACTCGATGGGTCACCTGATTGGAAATTTTCGGTGTGGTCGCTGGGCGCCTCGCACTCGGTGGGTCACCTTTTCGAACATTTTCGAGATGGTCGCTGTGGCCCTAGCACTCGGTGGGTCACCTTCTTGGAAATTTTCGAATAGTAAAGAATCCCCTTGTGTCGGGCGCGCGGGGCGGCCTGGAGGGCCTTGGCACTCGGTGGGTCACCTTCTTGAAAATTTTCGAGATGGTCGCTCGGGCCCTAGCACTCGGTGGGTCACCTTCTTGGAAATTTTCGGAATGGTCGCTGGGCCCCAGGCGCACCACATGGCACCCCCGCGCCACATGGCGTGCTGGGGGCGGGCCACCATGTGGCGACCCCGCCGCGAGTGCACTCGGCGCTCGTGCACACCGCGCGCCCGAGGCCCTCGACATGGTCGCGCGCGCCCAGGGCCAGTGCGCGCGGCGCTCGGGCGGCTGACGCGGTGCTTCACGACGCGGCGCGCCGACGCCCCGCCCCCGCCATTGCTCAGAGATCCAGGCACAGGCCCCCGCCAACGCAATGGCAATTCGCGGTGGCGACGTTGCGCGGCTGACGGTGCGGGCGACGTGCGCCTGCGCTTCTCCGATGGAGTGCGCCCCCGAGCGGCGGCGGGGCGCGGCGGCCGCGCGCGCAATGTAGATGTCGTGCCCGCGCAGCGCGCACGCTGGTTGGCGCGGTCGATCCGTCTACCGCGCTGGCTTGCCATTGCGCCTTTTTTTCAGTTTGGGCGCTGGCCACATTGCGAGCTACCGCGTCATCGCGCGCTGCGCGCGCAGCTGGCGGCTCGCAAGACATCGGCTGGATGGCGGGTTGGCCGCCAAATGCCACCAGGGCGCGCGCGGCGCCGCTGTGCAACGTTGACCGCGACGTTCCAGTTGCGGGCCCGACGCGGGCCGCGCGGGCCGTCGCCGACGCAATGCGCGGCGCAATCGGCTTCGATGGGGCGCAGGGCCGACAAACCGCGCGTGCGACGGCGCCCCGCTCAATTCCCGCGCCGTGAACTTTGGGCGCAGCGCGCTGCCCCCCCCCCCCCCCTCGGGGCGCGACGCAATCGCGGACTCGAGCGGGCCCCGCGCGCGAACGGGGGGGAGGGGGGATGCGTGCGCGCGCATTCGCGGCGTCGCGCCAGCGCGCTGCGCACGCGCGCACCGCCGCGCGACCGAAGCGCCCAGAGTCAAGCCCTCATCGTGGCGATCTGGGCTCATGCGCGCCGCGCTCTGCGGCGAGAACGACGCGCCCGTCTTGTGGCTTGGGCTTGGCAGGTCGGAGCTGGGAGCAGGGGCTCGGCGCCGCGCGCCATCGCTGGCGCGTCGCGCTGGCCGCGAGCGCCGAGCGCGCAGCGAGCGCGCGCGCGGGGATGGGCGGGTGAGTGCCGAGTCGGCGGGTTGGCGGGCAGCGTTGAATAGTTGCCCGCTTGGCGAAGGGCCCAAACATATGCAGTGGTGAGTACCGTCGCTGTGCGCGTCGCCTTCGGTGGGGCCCCCTACGGGGCCGCGAGACGCTGCGCCAGGTTGGGGAGGCGCGTGCGAACGCCGCCACTGGGGCCCCAGGTGGAGCTTGATAAGGGCAACGAAACGCTGCTCTGGCGGTGGAGACGCACGTAAACGCCGCCACAGGGGCCTTAGGTTGGGCACCCCTATTGGGCGGCGAAGCGCGGCGCTGGGCGGGGGAGGGGGGGGGGGTGCACGCGAACACCGCCGCTGCGGCATTAGGCGGGGCACCTTATAGGGCCGCGAAGCGCTGTGCTGTTCGGGAGGGGGCGCATGCGAACGCAGCCACTGGGGCTGAAGGTGGGGCTCTCTATGGGGCCACGAAGCGCTGTGCTGGGTGGGGGAGCGCATGCGAACACCGACATTGTTGCCTTAGGTGGGGTCACCTACGGTGCAACGAAACGTTGTGTTGGGCTGGGACAAAAGCATGCAAACCCCGCAGCTGGGGCCTCAAGTGGCGCGCCTTATTGAGGCCACGAGGCGCCGTTCTGGGTGGTGGAGACGCATGCAAACACCGCCGCCGAGGCTTGAGGTGGAGCTCCCTGTGCGGCCACGAAACGCTGTGCTGGGCGGGGGAAAAGCATGCGAACGCAGCCGCTGGGGCAGTGGGTGGGGCCACCTATAGGGCCGCGAAGCGCTGCGTTGGGTGGGGGAGGCGCATGCGAACACCGCCACAGTGGCCTTAGGTGGAGCCCGTATGAAGCCACGGAGCGTTGTGCTGGGCGGGGGAGGGTGAGGGGTTGCGCATGCGAACGCCGCCACTAGGGCCGTAGGTGGATCCCCCTATGGGGCCGCGGAACGTTGTGTTGGGCGGGGAAGACGCGTGCGAGCACCGCCATTGGGGCCTTATGTGGCGCTCGAAGCGCTGTGCTGGGCGGGGGAGACGCATGCGAACACCGCCACTGGGGCGTAAGGTGGAGCCCCCTTATGGGGCCGCGGGGCGCCGTGCTGGGTGGGGGGGTGGGCGCATGCGAACACAGCCACTTTGGCCTCAGATGGGGCTCCCTATGGGGCCACGAAGCGCAGTTCTGGGTGGGGGGGGGAACGCATGCGAACACTGCCATGGGTGCCTTGCGTGGAGCTCCATATGGGGCCACGGCACGCTGTGCTGAATGTGCGGAATCAGAGACATGCGGGGAGCAGACGCAAAGAGGGGGAAGAGGGAGGAATCGAAGCGGTGGAGGAAGGAGGAGGGACGCGAGGCGTTGCCTGTTCAACACGAGGGTCCAACCCACAGGACGGTGAACACATTATAGAATTACTTGGTGTGGCGCCGCGAAGCGGTGTCAAATTGCGTGCCAAAGGCTTCTCAAGGAACCTTGCAAACACGTTCTCATGTCACGTTCAGAACCGATGTAAGGGCACGCCAAGGCCCCCTTCCAGAGACCGTCGGATGCATCTCAGGGGCTCTCCAGAGACCACCGAGGGCTTCTGGAGGGGCTTACTGTGGATACTCACGGACATGTTCAAAAGGCCCTTCCATCATCTTCAAGACTACCTTGAGGGCCCCGCCCAAGACGTCGTTCGGGGTTTCGCGAGGGGCTACCTAGGCAGTGCCAGGTCATTCAGGGCCTTCCAGAGACCCCTACGAGTCCAAAATGGAAACCTCCGGATATCAGTGCGGGTGGCGACGAGGTCTTCCAGCGATCCTCAAGAGTTTCAGACAGGGGTCCTTCGGTAACTTGTTAAGGGTGTTGCAAGGGGCCTTCCAGGGACCATTTGAGGCATGTGAAGGGCCATTGTGGCAACCTTGAAAGGTTCGTATGGTTTGAACCTGATTCTCCAGAGGCACAGAAGGCACCACGAATCAAAACCTCCAGAATGATACGACGGCTAAATCTTATGATGCCCGTAGCGTGCCTACCTGAGACCCGTAAGGGTTATTGAAGGGCCCACCAGGGAGCTCCGATTGATGGGGCCCAGTGGTTTTGATTGGGGCTCTTCACGGACCTTGCCGAGGCCCCGTCCAAACACCATCAAGGGGCTTTCGAGGCACTTGTCAGGGGCATTCCAAATATTCCTCAGTGGCGCTGGGGGGGCACCCCTTGGGCATCACGGCTGCGTCCTGCATGTGTTGGTATGTATGCCATGGTATGTTACGCCATGCTATGCAATACACTACCACGTGTTTGGGGAAGCTCAGCCTCGTACGTTACGCGATGTTATGCGTTTCAAGTTCCTGATGCCGTTTGCCAGCCTAGCGTTTGTAGGGGTCTCGAGCGCCATGCTGTGCTATGCCATGCTATGCGCTGCTACGCGCTGTCGCGTCTGCTCCGTTTTCGCAACCTTCTTTGTTGAGGGGACGTGTTGCGGCATGTGGCTACTAGCCTCGCGCCTCCCCCCTGGGACCCACACGCAAGTGGAAACCATTGCGTCGGCCAGACCCTGCCGCGATAGCGAAATCGAAACCCCCGTCAGAGCAGGTCCCTTCTACCAGCGTCGACTCCAAATATACAAGGTCAGGGCTCGCCCAAAACCGCTGTGCAGCAGTCTGGCCATTACACGCTCGAGTTATGGGGGGGGAGCGGCGGCGGTTCATAATACACTGCTACAGTTCCAACATCCGTGTGCACAACACACTGCAGGCAATGGTGATGAAGAAGCCGTGCAATAGCATCGATTACATTCTAAGCAATGAAAGAAACGCAACTGTTCCAACAACACCAGACGTTGCCTAGGGCAGCCCTGGCGCATACAACACGTCAAGGGCAGTCTTCTGGCTCCAAGCCCTCGCCTGGGCGCATCTGCCGCTCTCGGTTGAAGAGCTCGTCACTGCCAGGGATCTGGCTCAATCGCCCCCTGGCGTCAGTGCGGTCGTGGTGCTCGACAGGAAGGTGGCGAGAGAGAGCATGGTTTTCGCCGCAATCTTGCATATTCTCAAGCCAATGCATCAGAAGTCCGAGGGGGCGCCCCTGCGACCTCCGAGCCCCACTCGAGCTCCTTCTCGTCATCCTGCAATTTCGGCTGTGGCAGCTACACTGCGCCACAAACTCGCCCCTGAAGCTGTAGTGGGTTATCTTGTCACCGTTCGGGAGCCTCAGCGTATACGTCGGACCACCCGCCAAGGATGGGCCCCCTCCTGCAGGAGGTGGCGGAGGAGGCGGGGCGCCAGCCCCACCCGAGCACATATCATCATGGCCGCTGCCACTTGGCGGCTCGGGAGGCGGTTCACCGCCGCCTGGAGGATCTCCCTCATCAAGTGCATGGCCGAACACGTCTTGCATGATATCTACGTGCCCTGCGCCTTCTGCCTCAGACGAGTGCTGGGGGTCAGACTCGTGCAAGCTCAACTGATCAACCTCGTCCTCCGACTCTTCATGGGACTGGGCGGAAGCGGGCCAGCTATCAGTGATTGCAGCTGCCTCGGCATCGTCCTGCCCAGAGTCGCAACCAGAGCCATGGCCAGCAAGAGGCCCATCCCCGTGACCACCAACGCTGCCGTCCTCGAGGGGCTCGGGCTCCGGTGGGTAGGCACCTCTCCCACGTCCTCTGGCACGGCCCCTGCCTCGTCCGCCGCCTCCACCTTCCCCGCGCCCCCGCCCGCCAGGGCGGGCAACGGGCTCTTCCCTCACATGAATAGCATCAGAGGGCCCCCCCCCAGAAGCATGCAGCTGCGACTGATCCATCAGGAAGTGCAACCCCGTCCACTGAGACGACACTCGGGTCAACTGAACCAATCATTCGGCCCGATTCCTCAACAGAGAAAAGCCGAACATACCATTTCGAATCCTTATCCAGTCTGTGCAAGAACGTATACTGTGATAAGATCTGCCACTCTGTCAAGACGTCAAAGCGCCCAAGAGCATTGAATATCGAAACTCGCTCTGGAGCAGGGTGCCGCATAGAGGTGAGGGTACAGTGATCTGGAGAGCCATTCTGCCACGCAGCGTGCAACCAATATTGTTCGAAAGCGTAAGCATCAATCACCTCTGGCTCTGGCGGGCACGTCACCTCGACGCCAGTAATTGAATAGACGAAGTTGCATTCATGAAGTGATCGGCGGAGATGCTTGTCGTGTCTGGTGAGGGCCTTGATGCAAGCGTTGAACTGTTTGAACATGACCTCGGTCGCCCGCCCAGCGAAACCACAAAGGCACATGTTCGCCTTATGGCACAATGTGTGTCTGCCTGCTCTCTTCTCCTCTCGACTGAAGGCTGGTGCATTCTGGAACAAGATCGGCTTGTGGAGCTGGCCCCATGTAGACTGGGCCACTGCATATAAACCCTGACCGAAGTGCGTCTCCCTGTTGACCTTGGCCAACGCCAAAGCATCTTTGGACACCAAGTCGAACTTAGCCTCGATGTGCCGAAACACGCACTGGCCCTGAACTCCAAGATCAGGCACAGGCAGTGAAGCGGACTCACCCGAAACCTTCCCCACATCGTCGTACGCGAACTTGTCGGCAGCGTCTCTGGTAGACGATTCCTTGGCTGAGTAGGTGGCCAACTCGTTGCCAACGATCTCCTCAAACTGCCGATCTCTCTTGTTATCTTCCCGAACGCCCGTGATGACGGCTTTCAAGTTGGAGTCCCAATCCCCCGAACTCGGCAATGCCATAGATGTTGACGGTTTCAGGTCCACGGCGTCCTTCTCAGAGATGTCTTGTTCCAGCGCCAACTCAAGCTGGCGCAACTCGGCCCCGACCTCGCCACGTTGACGTCGCAATCGTTTCCTGGCGTACTTGTCCACTGAGAAACTAGGGCCATCAAGCCGATGCGCCTGAGCTGCTGCCTTCCCAACCTCATCTAACCGTCGTCGTTCCGTCTCGTCCAGGGCGCGGTACGCGGCCATCATCTCCTCGCGAGTGCGAATGTTGCCTGAGTTAGCTTCCTCATTCTGGAATGCTCGCCAGCGGCCACCTCCTCCACGACGCTTCTTCGGCTGCTGTCCTTCACCTTCGTCTTCGTCGTCGGCATCCCCTTCGCCACCATCGCCCGCAGGAGCTGGCTCGTCCGAACGTCGAGGCTTCAATGCGCCCTCTCGTTGCACTCTCCGCCACGAACGTTGGATGTGCTTGCTGCTCAGGTCGAGGATGCTCATCGAGTGTGTCTGTGTAGCAGATACAAACAAATCTCGTCGAATCGACGCATGCTGGGATTCGATCTTGGCCGTGTCAACCACCAAGAGTGCTTTGATCGCAATGAGCTCGGCCCTGCACTCGGAGGACGCGATGGAACGAGATTCTGCAGACCAATACTTGAAAAACTCAGCCGTCCAAGAATCAAACCGTTTCTTACAAGGCTCCTCATCGTAAGCAGTTTGCAGGCCACCTGGGTGATCGAGCATGAGGAATGTTTTGTAGGGGTAATTGCTGTGCTCCTCCTTCAAGTGCAAGAACAATAAAGCTCTGAGGCAACTGATGAACTTGAAAACCATCGCCCTCTTTGCAACCGTACGCTCATCAAAGGCAATGCTCGTCCATCCCTCCACGTCGCCCGCTGTCGCAAGCAAGCGGTCCAGAGCATGATCTTCCAACAGTCCTCGAGATACAATGCCCACACGGTAATGGCGACGAGTGTTGTGGGTGGCCCTCGCTCGTTGCTCCTTCTCCCAGCGCATGGTGGAAATCTTCAACACCAAATGGATTAACTCGAAGATCGGGCCAAAACACTTCCGAACCACGAAAGCCATGATCAGAGAGCCGTCGAACCTGACGAAAGCTAGACCACTACGACGAAAAATCCGCTGGTGCAGCTTCGATGCAAGTTCCAAGATGTCGCGAGTGTTCTCGACGCCCCCAGAGAGCGCTTGAGCCATGCCTGCTTCGCCAGCTGCACTGCCAGCGCCGCGCTCCCGATCATCGTCACCAGGCTGGCCGTCACCTGCTGGAAGATCGGCCATGACGTTGGCGAAGTCCAGATCCACTGCAGGATCAACCTTTGGCGGGCGATGTCCCCCCCCCCAGCCTGTCGGAGAGATGATCGGGCCCAAGGCTCATGGGAAGAGGCCCACCAGGGCCGGTAAATATTGCCTTTGCCACCCGATCATCAGTCCGAGGGGTTGGAAGAACACACGCACACAAGAAACCTTTTTTCCAGTAGTCATCTCGTACCAGAGGGTGTACACTGAAGAACACATCCCATGTATGCACTCCAGCAGGCCAAAATAATCCACTGAATCCAGCACCCGAGTCCAGCGACTCCGAGGAAAAATAGGAGGCATCTTGCCACACAGAGCGCGAACAAAGCGCCCCGTCAATTTTTCTACACAGTGGGCTCGGTCCCTGCAACACCCTGGGCGGCAATAGTGCTGGAAAGTGTTTCTTTCCCTGATGTTGCCATTCGCCATGCTCATGATGACGCACCGCCTCACTCGCTGGCATCTCGTCGAGTGGTCTGACGTAGCCAGAAACAAGTCATAGCAGCGACCGCGATAACGATCTGATTCGAGCCCTGCCCCAAGGCTGCCTGGATCCCATCGGTAATCTAACTTATCCTGCAGCCAATTGGACAAGATGGTGACGAAGTCGACGAAGTAGTTTGGACCTCGCAAGCTCAAAGACCATCTGATAATACCTGTGACCCAAGGCTTCACCATCGTAAGCGGCTTCTTGATGCAGTGGTACACACGATGAACAAGGCACTTCAAATGGAGTGTACCGACAAGCTCGTCACGATTGCGATATCTATACACCCGCTCTGCCAGATCGAGCGCGCCATCGCCGTCGGTAATTGCCAACCTCTGCACTCGCCTGAACTGCGATCTAGATGGCAGCACGTTGGAGAGGCAACGAAACATCTCAACATAGCACTCAGCTTTGCACCTGTCGAGAGAGGACAACGGTTGCAGCAACTCGAACGATGCCAACAATGCTTTGCAGCCAGATGTCGACGTGAAGAGGGCACCGCATAGCAATTCGTTCTGGTAGACTTTGGTGTTCACGGCGTACGCCACCATCGCCCCCTCAAGCTTCTGACACAGAGGCACCTCGGCATCCGCGTCCTGGTCTGCCAATTGCTCTGGCGGTGCTGCACTGGCCATGGTTGTGCCCCCAATGCGTGTCTGAACTCTCACCTTGGCGAATGGGGTCTCGTCGCCGCGATGTCTCTCAAGAAATACAGCGGGCTCAAAGCCATTGCCACGAGCCGAGGCGACCAGCCTCTCGACCAACGCGTTGGCCTGGCCCCTCTGGACAAGGAACACACCGCAGGATAAGGTCAACTTCGCCGCTCCCATGTAATGCCTAGTTTTCCCAGATGAATCTGCATCAACGCTTTGAGACGACAACCTCTTGAACCCATGTGGGTCCATGATGCGGGCGAGAATCTCCTCTACCTCGTCGGGGCAGTTCACGTGCGCTCTATAAGCATCTTCGTCATGCAAGAAGTGGCAAGCCATTCCAGCGTAGGTAACGGCATCGTCGATGTTCTTGACGCTTTTGGCAAACTGCCGAAAAGCCGTCCCAGAAGTACATTGCAGCAGGTCGCATGGCCCTTGCAGCTCTGAATTGCCAGCGCCTGAAGCAGAGGGTTCATTGGGGCAGTCACCACTCGCGGCAGCAGCGGCCAGGCTCCATTCGTCCATGATGGTGTCATTTGCGGCAACATCTGCAGCCTCGGCCCACTCGCGAAGCACCCGATCGAGGTCGGCAGCGGTTGCTGTTGCTTCTGCCTCCAGCGCTGCGATCCCCCACTCGTCCATGCATGGAGTGACGTCAACATGCCGTGCTCATTGAGAATGCAAGCAAAATGCCCTGAATTCGCTTGAACGTAAATGGATATGGGCGTGATTGATAAGCGTTGAAAGTACAATGCAATGCAATGAGTGCTGCTTTCCAGCAGGATGCTTAGAGCGCAAGCGATGCCATGCAATGCAACGCAATGGTGTGCAATCTTACGTTATGCGATGCACTGCGTGCTGTGGGTTGCATTGCTGTGCTATGCAAGGATACGCAACTCAATGCAATGCAATGCCGTGCTGCGCTGTGGTATGTTATGCTTTGCTACGGACACGGCGCGGCACGGCACATGGTGCGCCATAGGTTACGCCAGTGGTTGCGCCAAACACCATGGAGCCCTATGTTTTCTCTCCCCCGATCTCTAAACACCTCGCGTGGGCGTCGTCTCTGGATGGGCTGGCGCTGGCGGAGACGCGCGAAGCGCCAGGAATAATCAGAAGGAGTGCCCAACGCAGTTGAGACTTGTTTGAGAAGTGTTGGACGCTGCTTAGAGACTTACTTGAGACATGTTTAAGATATAGTTGATACTTGTTTGAGACTTGTTTGAGGCCTGTCTGGGACTTGTTTGAGACTCGTTTGGGACCTGTTTGACACGCGCTTGGGACTTGCTTGAAACATGTTGGAGCCTTGCTTGAAACCTGTCAGGGTCCTGTTTGGTACCTTTTTGAGACTGCTGCCACGCAATGCCAACATCTTCCACACCATTTTCAACATTTTAATGAAGAACGACTCGGAAAGTCGAGTCTCACACTTGTGCACGCCTAGGGGCACAACGAGTCGGGAACGTCAACGCTCCAGACAAATCCAAAGGCGCAGCGAACTCACTAATAATATCGCCGAAGAGAGGCTGGGACGCGTGGTCTAAACCGTCCCACGGAGGCTGAGTGCCATCAGGCTCGCACTCATGAGGAAGATTCTGAAGATGCTCGCTCACAGCAGGCTGACTCTGCTGCACGCCAAAATTAAGTGCACGACTGAGAGTGTCATCACGAAGAGTCTGGGTGGCAATCGCGTCTTGCGTACCCGAGGCCTTTGCCACCGTAGGAGTATGACCGATCACCACTTGCCCTATCGCCACCGGCGTCACGTGTGGAGCTGGCGGCTGCTTGGAAGAGGAAGCAGCAGCACCATCATCTGGAAGAGCTGCCTGAGACTCACGCTCCTGTGACGAGATTATCTCCACATCACACGACTTGTCAACTGCATTGCCCTGGGTGCGTGCTTCTTTCACGGCGCTGACTCCATCTTTGGCTTCAGCATGGTCGGAGTCGTCACGCAGCCGTTTGAGGAAAGCACGCTGTTCTTGGGTAGGGTCGTGTGCCCTGCCCCGAGTCTGCAAACCAATAGGGATCTCGAGAACCACATTCTTGTTGTACCCGATGGGAAGTTCCTTCAGGTCGAGTTTGAGCACAGGATACTGAGAGAAATCAACTGTAACATATTCTTTGCCATCTGAAGAAGCCATTGACCTCACACAACCGTTCGGTATCAATATGGACCGAAGCATGCGTGAACAAAAATGGATGCGGACGTGAGTGATAAGAGTTGAAAGTAGAGTGCAATGCAATGCGTGCTTCTAACATGCAGGATGCTTAACGCGCGCTGTGTTAGGCAATGGGGCACACTGCTCTGCAATGCAGTGATACGTAATGTAATGTCTATCGTGGTTTGCACGATTACGCAACGCAACGCAATGTAAGCAATGCTATGCTATGCGCTATGCTACGACATGTGAGCAGGGCACGGCACAGCACCACTTGTGCAATAGAGCTTTTTGTAGTTGATACAACAGACATTGGGTTGCCTTATGTTTTCTCTTCCCGCCCTCTCTGGGCGTCTCGTCTGGCGGTCGCGTTCGGAGGAGCTGGTGGTGGCGGGGGTGCGCGAAGCGCCACTAATATACAATCTCAAGGAATGCCCAACGCATGTGAGACTTGTTTGGAGTGTGTACGAGGCTTGATTGGAGCTGGGTCCAAGCTTCTTCGAAACATGTTCGGGACTTGATTGATACTTGTTTTGGACGTGTTTGAAACTTGATTGCGCTTTGTTGGAGACCTGTGAGAGACCTGTTTGAGACTTGTTTGGGACTTGCGTGAGCCTTGTGCGAGACCTGTTTGAGACTTGTATGGGACCTGTTTGAAACTTGTTTGAGACTTGTTTGAGACTTGTTCGGGGCTTGTGCGAGACCTGTTTGAGGCTTGTGCGAGGCTCGTGTGAAGCACGTTTGAAGCCTGTTTGGAACTCGTCTGAGGATTGCCAAATACTCATACCCCATATCCCCACACACGAACAGTAGTAATGCTATGCTGTGCTATACAGTGCGCACGTGCCCGCAGAGACCGCCGCGCGTTTCCCGAGCGATTTTGATTTACCATATGGTCGACCACATAGAATGGTTACCCGTTTCGCGGCGACCTTTTGGGCGACCATTGGGGTTACCATATTTCTAAAAAGCGATTTTTGGCGACCGTTTGGGCGACCATATGGGTTACCATATCGGTTTTTGGCGACCATTCGGGCGACCATAGGGGCGACCATATGGGCGACCACTTTGATGCCCCCCCCGCTGTTGGGTCCAGGGACGTCACGGACTTATGCTGCTGCTGCTGCTCGGATGCTGGTGCGGAGAGCAGGCGCTCGCCTCTCGGCTCCTGCCCGGTCTGCCTCAGGCCGTAGGACCTGCTCTGCAGGGCGTCTTGCGCGCCGTCCCTGCACTGGGTCACGAACTGCGCCGGCATCTCGCCGGCCGTCCGGCGCTTCTCTGGGGTCTTCTGGCATGCAACGCGCTTCTTCAGCGCGAGGTAAAGATCAGGATCGAGCTCGGGCCCCTGCATGGACCGCTCGGTGGCGCGGACGACGTAGGCGCCGTAGCACGGGCCGAGCTCGTAGAGTATCCTGGCGAGGCCGCCTTGATGACATTGTCCGGCAGATACAATCGGTTTCTTGCTGCTACTACTACTACTACTACTAGTACTACTACTACTACTACTACTACTACTACTACTACTACTACTACTACTACTACTACTACTACTACTACTACCTACTACTACTAGACTACTACTCGCTACGACTACGACTGACGACTACGACTACTACTACGGGACTACGACTACTACTCCTTAATCCTACTCCTACTACTACTACTACTACTATAATACTTACTACTATACTATACTACTACTATCTACTACTACTAACTACTACTACTACTATACTATTATATTTTACTACTACTTCACTACTACTACTACTAATACTTACACTACTACTCCTACTACTATTACTACTATTACTACTACGACTACTGACTACTACTATACTCCTACTACGACTACTACTCTACTCCTATACTACTACTACTACTACTAATACTACTGCTGCTGCTACTGCTACTACTTACTTACTTACTTACTACTACTACTAACTACACCACTACTACTTACTACTACTTACACTACTACTTACTACTACTACTTACTTACTCTATACTCTAAACTGCCTACTACTACTAATAAAAATAATAATAAGTGTAATTAATACTAACAAATACTACTATTACTCCTACGCCTAACTATACTACTATACTCCACTCATAGTCCTACTACTACTACTGACTACTATACTAACACTACTTACTACGACTACTACTACTACTAATACTACTACTACTATACTACTTACTACTTACTACTTAACCACTTACTACTTCCAGCACTGTCTACTGCCTACGATACTTACTACTATACTACTACTACTACACTACTATACTACTACTACTACTACTACTACTACTACTACTACTACTATACTACTACTACTACTACTACTGCTGGTACCACCACCACTACTACTACTACTACTACTACTACTACTACTACTACTACTACTACTACTACTACTACTTACTACCTACTACCTACTACCTACTAATGTGGTGCTGCTGCTGCTGCTGCTGTTGCTGCTGCAACCCGTCACCGCCACCACCACCGCCACCACCACCACCACCACCAACAACAACAATGGGCACTGGACAGGGGGGATCAACAATAATTATTCTTCAGAAATGAGAGTTCAACAACAAAACAACAAAACAACAACAACAACAAAACAACACACAACCACAACCACAGCAACAGCAACAACACAGCAACAGCAACACCACAACAACAACACCACGACAACAACAACACAACAACAACAACAACAACAACAACAACAACAATCATTTTACCCGAACGCTCAGTGTTCTCACCAGTGCCAGGGTTTTCATGCGACGCGAGACAATACCCCCACTTCGTGGGGGGGCAGTTCAAGCTCTACCAAATATCCAAACGACTCTTCGCGACCACCCAAACCCAGCTTCCCGCCCTATGACGTTGGGACACTTCACTTCGTGGCGTGCGGACGACCGTGGCTACTACACTGGCGTGGGGTACACACCCACAGAACTTGGTCACTTATTCGGGGCGCGCGTGTGCCCAGCATCCTGCAATTGTGACATACAATACATGACACAGACAGACAGACAGAGAGAGACAGAGAGCAGACAGAGAGAGAGACAGAGAGAGCGGAGTTGGCCACATTTTTGGGGCAAGTTCCTGAGATCGTCGTGTTTTTTGTTGGTCTTGCGCGCGCGAATGTCCACTTTACTTTTTTTTGCAAGGGATGTTGAAATTTGATTATGTAAGAACAAGAAAAAGTAGCTCGCGCGAGCTTATGTAACATAAATGTTGAAAAACCATTGGTTTTGTGGGAGTCGGACAGCGCGCGCGGGATGAAATTTGGACATTTTTTTTTGAAAAACCATTGGCTTTTTGATGTTTTTATGTTGAAATCGTTACGAAACCTAAGGTTCTGGAAGGATTTCGTCTTGCGCGCGCGAATGTCCACTTTACCTTATTTTTTGCAAGGGATTATTGAAATTTGATTATGTTAGAACAAGAAAAAGTAGCTCGCGCGAGATCATGTAACATAAATGTTGAAAAACCATTGGTTTTGTAGGATTCGGACAGCGCGCGCGGAAGGACATTTTGACAATTTTTTCTTAAAAAACCATTGGGTTTTTGATGTTTTTATGTTAAAATCGTTACGAAACCTAAGGTTTTGGAAGGATTTCGTCTTGCGCGCACGAATGTCCACTTTACCTTATTTTTTGCAAGGGATTCTTGCAATTTGATCAACTAAGAACAAGAATTTTCATTTTCTATGTTTTTTGCAAGGGAAAACGAGCGTCAACAAAAAACCGGATCCGGTACCAATCGTTTTGCCTGAGACTTCCTCACGAAAATGATGAAAATGTGGCTGCGGCCTAGGCGCGGCGGGGGGGTCGCGCACCAGGGGTCCCAACAATAATTATTCTTAAGAAGAAATAATGTTCAACAACAACAACAACAACAACAACAGCAACAACACCAACGCGCGGCGGGCCGGGCGCCCGCCTCGTCGCCAGGCCGCAGCCGCTCCTCGTTCTCCCCGCCCTCCTCGTGCCAGCCAGGGAGGAGGGGGCCCAAAGGAGGAGGGCGTGGGAGGAGAGGAGGAAGGGGGAGAGGGGAGGAGGAAAGAGGGAGGAGGAAAGAGGGACGAGGAAAGAGGGAGAGGTGAGAGGCGGAGGGAGGAGGAAAGAGGGAGAGGGGAGGGGGAGGAGGGAAGGGAGGGAGGGGAGGAGGGAGGGGGGGAAGGAGGGGAGGGAGGCAGGGAAGGGGGGCGGGACGAGAAGAGGAGAGAAGGGAGGGAGGGGCGGGAGCAAATGGAGGAGGATGCGAGAGGAGAGAAAGAGGGAGGAGGGAGGAGGGAGGAGAGGTGGAGGAAGGAAGGGGGGAGGACGGGAAGAGAGGAGAGGGGAGGGGAGTGGAGGGTAGAAAAGGGGGGGGAGTGGAGGGAGAGGAGGAAGGGGAGGGAAGGAGGGAGGGAGAAACGGAGGGAGGGGAGGGGAGGCGAGGGGAGGAGAGGGGAGGGGAGGGCTTGTGGACGTCGGCGGCTGCCGGTCCGCGAACGGGCGCGCAAATTCAATCCTATGATCCGTCATCGCTAGTATCGGACTCAAAGTCGTCCTCTGGATAGCCCTCGGCAACGGCAAGCAAATAGTTTCCCAGCTCGGCTCGTGAGACCAGAAGTAAGGGGCCCCAATGGAATCTCGGTTGGACCCCGAAGGCCGCTCTCAGGAGATACTCGGCTGCCTCGGCAAGCCGACACTCCCACGAGCTGGTAACTGAGGCCAGGCTGCGGCCTCTGCGAGTACTGCGGCCAGCCCAGGAAACCATGAGAGGTAGGAGGGAGCATTGGTTTCCCAGCACCTCAGACTTGAGCCAAAATGTCAGAGGACACCTACATTGAGTGGCAGTGCATTTGCCGCACCCAGGTTCATGCAGGGGTAGGGCCGCACCGCATTCCCCGGAGAGCCAACGCATGGCTATGCTAAACCGCTGCTGACTCCCATATCCAGCTGCGCAATCCTAGACACTGGGATGCTCACCATGCGTTTACTCTTAGCTCCCAGCGCAAGGTGGTGCACGTTACCGCGTCTGGCTGGAAACCTCAGCGGGCGTGCCGGCCCAGCACATTGAAGAAAACATACAGCAACCATGCGTCGATTCTATTGGATGAGAAACGTGCCAGGGTCTCATACAAGGGTGGTTTGCGAACGTGGCCGACTGTATGGCCAAGATGCGTCACGAATGACATTCCTGACACGTCATGTCATCTGCCCTCACACACGGAGGGGAGGGGAGGGGAGGCGAGGGGAGGCGAGGGGAGGGGAGGGGACGGGAGGCGAGGGGAGGGCAGGGGAGGGGACGGGAGGGAGGGAGGGGGGGAGGGAGGAGGAGGAGAAGGGGGATGATGAGGAGGAGGAGAAGAAGGAGGAGGACGAGGAGGAGGAGGAGAAAGAGGAGAAGCACGAAAAGGAAGAGGATGAGGAGGACCAGTGTAAACCTAAGATCCAGTAACGATTTTGCACTACACCCTCTCTCAAAGCTCTCTCTTCATAGACCCCAACAAGGGTTCATTTTCACTGAGGGACGCGCCTCGTTGGAATTCGACAATTTTGAGAATCCAGAACTATGACAGAACACCATCCTTGGGACTTCAACGCCGCGAACCACCGTTACTGTTGCGTCCTGACGATCCTGAATAGTACCAGAACACACTTCCTGGGGATTTACACCGCGAATCGAAGTGACTGTTGCGTCCTGACATTCCAACATCGTGCCAAAATTAAAGTTTCTGGCACCCTAAGCCGCGTGAATCCAAAAAACGGCTGCAAGATCTCAAAACGAATGTGCACGGCGCTAAGGCGAGAGCCACCTTTTGAAAAAGAAGCACCATCCATCCGTGAAACTCTTGCAACTATCGAATGCGCGCGGCGCTCAGGCGAGAACCACAGTTTGAAAAGGAACCGCCCTCCATCCGTGAAACCCTTGCAATTTTCTTAAAACCGAACGCACGCGGCACGAAAGCGAGAATCACATCTTGAAAGCGGGTCGCCATCCATCCTTGAAACTGTTGTTAAATGCAAGCCTCAGAATCATACATGATGAGGAAGTCTCAGGCGAAACGCCCGACCCGCCCTTTCGACCAGCCTCGGGGTGCGACAGGGAGGAATTTCTATCTATAAGGAACAGGGATTGAGGAGGAGAGGAAGAAGGAGGGGAGGGAGGGAGGGAGGGAGAAAGGTGAGGGGAGGGGAGGGGAGGGGAGGCGGGGGCGGGAAGGGGAGGGAGGGAGGAGGAAGAGGAGAAAACGGAGGAGGGGGACGAAAAGGAGGCGGCGGAGGGCACCGCCTTCGAGAGAGCCGGTCCGAGGGCAGAATCCGCTTCTCCTCCCGGGGGCTAACCTTCCCCGTCGAAGAGCTGCAGGCGCCCCCAGACTATCCCGAGAGCACAGCACGAGCGCGAGCGGACCGCCTGGCGGTCGCTCTGGCGCGAGCTTGGAACATTCTCTCGGCCCCTTCTGGGCCCTGGCGGTCTTGTACCTGGAGATTGTTGTAAACAGATGGGAGGGTATCAGGTATAATGAAACGAGCATGTAGTCCATTGAACGCTAAAGAGCTCAATTCGTGTACAAATATGCGTCGCGAGAGATCCCAATGAACATAGCAGGCGGTGAGGAAACGGAAAAGACGGCAAAAGAGGGGGACAAAGAGGGGGCAACTAAAGTAGTGATCGAGCCTGTTCCCCGCCTCCTGGCCGCAGCCAAATCGGTACGGCCAGGTGCACATCCTGTACATGCGCGTGCTCGGCCACCCGTTGCAAGCTGATTTTAGGATGGCAGTGCAGACAAATGGCCCGAAAGAGGCAAAATTCAGCTTCATAATCACACGATAAGCAACATGAGCTCCAAGGAGCAATGACGATTCCGTCGGAAAAACAAAATGGAAGGGCTGGGGAGGCTCACGAAGCCTGGCGATGCGAGACGCTTAGAAACTTTGGCTTGGACGTCTGAAATATCCTCTTGGCCTAGCTCTGGGCTTATCTGGTGATGCCGTTATAGTTGCTCATAAGTGTTCTGCTCATCGGAGGTGAGGGGGTGAGATCGAAGTGGAACGGAGAGCCCCCCCCTACCGGGAAATCGGTTTCGGTCTCGAGACCCCTTGCCACAGCTGACGGCCAGGAACGTCCAGAAACGTCCACTGCGCCACCGCTCCCCGCGCGGACGGCGGGCGGCCTCTGCCGACGGCGGGACCCTCGCCCGAGGCCCCCCCCTCCCACAAAGCCCACCACGGGCAACGGCCACACGGGCGCAGGTTGGCGGCGCGCAAGAGGGGGTAGGGGGAGGGGGGAAGGCTTCTTAGAAGCACCCTGCTTCTTAGAAGGCCTCGGCCTTACGTCTATAGAGAAGGCCCGCGCCTTCTAAGAAGCAGGGGTGCTTCTAAGAAGCCTTCCCCCCTCCCCCTACCCCCCTCTGCGCGTTGCCGAGCAGGGGCGGCCACAGTGCCGGCGCGGGGCCTGTCGCTGGAGGTGTCCTGGAGTGCTGTGGCCCCGCTTACAGGTCGGACTTCACTGGAGAGGACACGCGAGAGGACACAGGACCCTTCCGAGGGCCGCACTGCCGTAGGAATGCAGGAGGCACGGGTCGCGAGGCACAGGACGCAAGGGTACCCTTGAGCTGGCAGGGTCGACCTACTAATCCGGGCCGACTGTATGGCTCGCAGGATGGAGGGCAACTCCTTGTTCTGAAAGGAGCTCCCGCCGGACTTGCGGGACCTTGGGACGGTCGTCTTTCGAGCAGGCGCAGCGCTTCGCGCAGTGAAAAAGAATGCCCGTAGGGACTTCTGGGGAGGGGACTTGAGAAGGGAGGTGCATTGCAGCACCAGTGTCCTGGGTTTACTCTGGGCCCCCCTTCTCCTCCCCCTCCTCACCCTTATCGTCCCAGTTCCTCTTTCTCCTCCTCCTCCTCCTCCTCCTCCTCCTCCTCCTCCTCCTCCTCCTCCTCCTCCTCCTCCTCCCTCTCCTCCTCCTCCTGCTCCGCCTCCCGCTTCCCGCCCTCATCTTCATCCTCCTGCTCATCGTCATCATCATCCTCCACTCCTCCCTCCTCGTTATCCCTCGTTCCTTTCGCCCCTCCCCTCCCTCCTCACCCCCCCATCCCCCATACGGAGGTGAGGACGGATGGAGGGAAGGCAAACGACGACCACTACCGACCGACCGACCGACCCAGGCGACGGGTGATGGGCGTCCCCCACTCGGGGGCCGACAGGGGCTCCTCCTCCTCCTCCTCCCCATCGCCGCTGTCGCTCTCGCCTGGGCGGGCGGCGGGCTCGGGGCGGACCCGAAGAAGCAGAGGGCTACCCCAATCACTTCTCCTCATCCTTCCCCTCCCTCCTCAGCCTCCTCCTCTCCTTCTACATCTTCTTATTCGCATTCGTAGTAGTACTCTTCTTATTATTACTATTACTCAGAGTCTTCGCATTCTTCTTAGTATTTGTATTAGTCTTAGTAGTCTGCTTACCATTATCAGTAGTATTAGTATAGTTGTACGATTATCTTTCTTCTCGTTAATTCGCCGGCCCAACGGGCCAGAGGCGTGCTAAGATCTCCGGTAACTGATTAACAATTCTCTAATTCGCGCGCGCGGGGCGGCCCCTGGGGGTCCCCGGACGAAAAGTACCCCGGGCGATCCCCGACCGATCCCCGGGAGACTCCCCCAGAGCGCTCCAGGAGCGCTCCATGAGCGCACCAACAGGGCTCCGAGACGTCCCCGAGAGCCCCAAGAAAGGCCAAGAGGCCCCCACGAGGCCCCCAAGATGGTACACGAGGGGTCCGACATGCCACAAGATCGCTCCAAGACGCCCAAGATAGCCCCCAGACGCCCCAAGAGGCCTCCAAGAGCACTCCCAAGAGGGCCCCCGGAGGCAAAATTCATTGTTTTTCCTAGGTTTTTGAGAGATTTTGGAGCTTCCACCTTTTCGGTTCCCGACGCCCCAAGACGGCCCAAGAGGCCCCCAAGATCGCCCCAAGAGGGCCCAAGAGGCCCCCAAGAGGGCCCCAAGATGGCCCAAGAGGGCTCGAAGACGGCCCAAGAAGCCTCCAAGACGGTCCAAGAGGGCCCCAAGAACGCCCCCAAAGGGGCCCCAGAGAGGGAACACGAAACAACATTTCGAGCCCTCGGCCCTAAGAAGCCCCTACGAGGCCCCAAGAGGCCCCTAAGAGGCCCCAAGAGGCCCCCACGAGGCCCTCAGGAGGCCCCCAAAAGTCCCCCAAGCGGCCCCAGGAGGCCCCCAAAATGCCCCCCCGAGAGCCCCAGGAGTCCCCCAAGCGGCCCCAGGAACCCCCAAAGCGCCGCATTGACACCAGGCCCTCGGGCAAACGGCAGACCTGAGACTGTATGGGCCGGCGGAATGAGCGAAGCGATTAAATATAATTAGTAGCATTCGTATTAGCATGACTCTTCTTAGTAGTTTCGACGTATGTATATTCGTAACACTATTATTCGTGTCTGTATTAGTAATAGCATTGTCAGTATTGTTGTTGACCATCTTGTCAATCGCCTTCATTAATATTATTATTGTTCGTGATGTCATTCGTCGCCTTCTTATGCATAATCTTCTTCTTAGAATCAATGATATTCGGATGAACCGTATCCGTATGCATCTCAGTATTATGGCTCCTCCTCATCATCATCAGCATCATCAGCATCATCAGCATCACAAGCATCAGAATCATCATCATCATCATCATCATCATCATCATCATCATCATCATCATCACCATCATCATCATCATCGCCGTCGTCATCAGCATCACCAGCAACAGCAGAAGCATCAACATCAACATCATCATGATCATCATAATCAGTATCATCATTATCAGTATCACCAGCATCACCATAACCATCAACAGCATCATCATCATCGGCATCAGCATCAGCATCATCATCAGCATCAGCATCATGATCGTCGTCAGCATCATCATCCTTATCATCATCAACATCATCATCAGCAGCAGCATCGGCATCAGCATCAGCATCATCACCATCAGCATCGTCCACATCATTATCATCGCCATCATCCTCATCATTATCATTGCCATCATCATCATCATCATCATCATCAGCAGCATCGTCATCATCATCATCATCACCATCGTCGCCGCCATCATGATAATCATCATCATCATCAGCAGCATCATCATCATCGTGGTCGTCGTCGTCATCGTCATCGACATCGTCATCGTCGTCGTCATCATCATCAGCAGCATCATCATCATCAATTCCCCCTCCTCCCCCTGTGTCCTCCTCCCCCTCCTCCTCTTCCTCCTCCTCCTTCTCCTCCTACTCCTCCTCCTCCTACTCCTCCTCATCCTCCTCACCATCATTGCTTTTCCAGCGCAATTTCCGGCCATAAGGCCTAGCGAGGTGGTGCGGTTGTTACGTGCGGCTGTCCCGCGGTTTTTCTGGGCGGGCGTCTTAAGGACGTCCCGCGGTTGTCCCATGGTCGGGTGGATAGCGATATGGGTATAGCGGCAAGAGTTAGAAGAACTTGCGAAATGGTTATGTGCTTGATTGGCGTAGAGCTACGATGATGGCAACTGGAGGGGCGGAAGAATACAACAGTTGTGACCACAGTCCGACAAGCTGCAATAGCTGGAAGGGTCAACAATGCTCTGAAGGTCAAAATTATCCCGGCAAAGCAACCTAACATCGATATGTAGAAGCATAGCTGGAGGGGTGTATGTCCAAACGAGACACTGCTATCAACGCACGGAACTTGAATGGATGTATGTCCAAGCGAGACACTGCTATCATCGCACGGAGCTCGAATGGGTGTATGTCCAAACGAGACACTGTTATCAACGCACAAAGCTTGAATGGATGTACCTCCAAATGAAACACTGCTATCAACGCACGGAGCTCGAATGGATGCATGTCCAAACGAGACACTGGCATCAACGCACGGATGCTTGAATGGGTGTACGTCCTCACGAGACACTGCTATCAACACACGGAACTTGAATAGATGCATGGTCAAACAAGACACTGCTATCAACGCACACACTGCTATCAACGCACAGAGCTTGACACTACACAGTTGCATCACAGACTCGCAGGACAGTAGGACTCGCAGGACTACATTGTGCACAAAGTATTATGTGCAGGGACTCGTAAGACCTGTGTCTCTACTGGTGTGCTGGGCGAGTCCATGCAAAAACATGCAAAAGCATGCACTTTGGCAGACGTCTTGGAAGTCTGCAAAAGCGGCACGCTGAGCTGTGGTGGCAGGCTGCAAAAGCGGCAGCCTGCAAAAGCCTGCACTTTGACAGACGTCTTGGAAGCCTGCAAAAGCGGCAGGCTGAGCTGTGGTTGCAGGCTGCAAAAGCGGCAGCCTGCAAAAGCATGCACTTTGGCAGACGTCTTGGAAGTCTGCAAAAGCGGCACGCTGTGCTGTGGTGGCAGGCTGCAAAAGCGGCAGCCTGCAAAAGCCTGCACTTTGGCAGACGTCTTGGAACTGAGGAGCGGCGTGCGAAGCGGAGAGCCTGCGAAACCTGGAGGCTGAAAACTCGCATGCTGAGACTCGCAGAAACCCGCAGGCTGAAAAGAGTCCTACAACTCGCAGAAAAGCACCGCAGAAAGAGTCTAGCGAAAAGCACCGCAGGCTGAGAAGCACCGCGGGCACGCGGGCTTGGAAACCTCACCTCTCCCGCTCGTCTTGCAGGAAGTCGCGCCAATCCGGCGGCTGCCAAGAGTCGATGATGCGCCGAGACCCACCGCCCGTGCTGCCGCCGATGTCCAGGTAATCCCCTCCCGCAGTACGGAGGCGGCCGTGTCCTGGCGCCACAATCGCCTGGTTCCGGTTGACTCGCAACTCGCCGCTGTCCCACTTCCGAAGCACGTCCAACTGCTTGCGCGTGAGAGTGGGAACCTCCTGGCCCTGGTCGGCAGGCTGAGTAGCACCGCCACGTAAGAGCTCTTGCCGATAGCGGGCGAGCCGCTCACCCTCGTTGCAGCGCGAGATCGCTTCAGCCTTGTCGTGGTGGAGGCGGCGGCGCTCTTCCTTCATGACTTCGTCGCGCGCAAGTGGCTCACAGGGTTCGGCGCGCAGGGCTCGGGTGAGCATGTCAACGTCGAAGCGGCCGGAGAAAGCCAGCACCTCCCAGATCTGTTTTGTGCCGCACACACGTTGCAGATGCCGGCACCACCGCTTACGCTTCTGCTCTCTGAGGAACTTAGCGAGACCCCCTTGGCCTGCCCCTTGGGGCTGGCCACCTTGTGGTGGAGTCTTGCCTTTCGCCTTCCCCTCCTCGCCTTTTCCCGCGGACTGAGAAGCTCCGCGAAAACCTTGTGGTGGAGTCTTGCCTTTCGCTTTCCCCTTTTCGCCTTTTCCCGCAGGCTGAGAAGTTCCGCTAGAACCTCGTGGTGGAGTCTTGCCTTTCGCTTTCCCCTTCTCGCCATCTCGTTCCTGTAGCGCCAGCTGGTGTTCGGACTGCTCGTACTCTGTGCGAACACGTCTTACGAGTTCCCCGCGCTCAGCGTCGGTGAGGACGCGCCGCAAGTCGGCGATGTTTTTGCTCCGCAGAAACTCATGGCGAACCTTAAGGACAGACACAATGGCTCGAACAGTCTCCGCCTGCGACGCGAAGGCGGCGTCACAGTCCGAGCCAGGCTGAGAAGCACCAGCTGGATCTTTGTCCGCAGGCTGCGTGGACGTCCTCTTCTTGAACAGCAAGAGGCTGAGGTGGTGAAGGAGTTTCGGGTCGTAGGCCGCGTCATACCTCTGGCCCCAATACTCCCTCAACTCCTCGCGCAGCTCATGCGCGCGCCGACTAACTTCATCCTCGGGCTCGTCGCAGGCTGCGGCGTCGGCCGGCGACGTCGGTGAAAGCGGCGCATGCACAAGAGCGGGGCTCGGGGACCGGGACCAGTGCACCGAGGAGCCCTCCACCTCGGTCTCTGAGCCGGCGTCGGCGTCAGGCAACCCTCCGAATGCAATCTTCCGCCTCTTTGTCTCCCCAGGCTGAGAAGCATCAGGGACGGTGAGCACAACCGCAACAGCATCGTGTGCGTCGTTTCGCATGCCGCGGTCCATGTAGGAGGCGCCAACAGCGACGGGCTGGAAACGCGCGACTGCTCCGCAGACTGCCACGTCGTCGCCTTTGCGGTCCGCCGGGGGGGCGAAGACTTCCCATAACGCCTCGTCGTCAGTGTGGCGTTGGAAAGCTTCACGCGCCTCCTGCGCGGTCAAGTTGTTGTCGCCGACTACGAGGCGCACGACCGGCGTGCCCGGCTCCCCAGTACTGAGAAGCACGGCGATCCCGTCCAAGTGGAGTCGGAGCAGCCGAACTGCTTTCTGTCGCGTGTGAATGCTGCGAGGGTTGCTTCCGCAAACGATGTGCATGTTTCCGACGACCACGTGAACTTTGTCATGGCCTCCTGTCTGCACATTGAACCGTGAGATCACTGCGTCCACTTGTCGCGCGATGGGGACGTGGTAGATGTATGTGTCCTCGCGCAGGGACACGTCAGCAGGCTGAGAAGCACCGCCGAAGCCCCATAGGCTCAAGTAGTTGGCGACCTCGCAGAAGCCGATGCTGTCGCCGAACGGCTTGGTCAGGATGTTTTTCACGTCGATGGATGCTCGACTCAGGCCTTGACGAAACGCACCGACCTCGCACCCAAAGAAAAGGTCAGCATCGACTTCCTCGACTATCTTGGCGCAAATCCGCCCGAAGTTGGAGCAGTGAGTCTTGGAGTTCTTCCCCATCATCATGCTCTGCTCGAACCCGAAGTTAAAAGAGGCGGCCGTAAAAGACGCAGGTTGAGGATCACAGCGAGCAGGCGCGGCCGCAGGCGTGTGTCGGTCTTCCTCCGCAGGCTGAGAAGCACCGCGAGAAGCCGAGGCTGCAGGCCGGTAAGGATAGGGCCAAGGGAGGGCCATCCTGGAAGGGCACGTCCTGAACCAAAGACGGCTGTCAAGACAATGACGATGACGATGACGATGACGATGCTGATGCTGATGCTGATGATGATGATGGCGATGATGCTGATTTTGATGATGATGACGATTATGATGATGCTGTTGCTGCTGGTGGTGATGGTGGTGGTGGTGATGGTGGTTGAGGTGATGGTGGTGGTTGTGATGATGATGATGAGAATGATACTGATGATGGTGATGACGATGATGATGATGATGACGGTGATGATAGTGGTGGTGGTGATGATGATAATGATGATGATGATGATAATGATGATGATGATGATGAGGAGGAGGAGGAGGAGGAGCAGGAGGAGGAGTAGGAGGATGATGATGATGATGATGATTATGATGGTGCTGTTGCTGCTGGTGATGATGGTGGTGGTGGTGATGGTGGTTGAGGTGATGGTAGTGGTTGTGATGATGATCAGTTGGCTCCGGGCATCCAAAATGTGGCCCGGGAATGGAGTTCTGGGAAATAGAAGAACACGAAGTGGCCTACAGTTGGCTCCGGGCATCCAAAATGTGGCCCGGGAATGGAGTTCTGGGAAATAGAAGAGCACGAAGTGGCCTACAGTTGGCTCCGGGCATCCAAAATGTGGCCCGGGAATGGAGTTCTGGGAAATCGAAGAGCACGAAGTGGCCTACAGTTGGCTCCGGGCTTCCAAAATTTGGCCCGGGAATGGAGTTCTGGGAAATCGAAGAGCACGAAGTGGGCACGAAGTGTGTGACTGTATGCGAAAAACGATCCCCGCCGGCAAACCCCAACAGCCCCCCAACTGCCCCCCAACTGCCCCCAACGGCTGCCCAGACCCCCCTGTGGAGTAATGTTGAAGTAATGTTGAAGTAATGTGCTGCTCTCTTTTTAGACCACTAGAAACCTACCAGTCTTCGATGTTAGGTAATTATCCCGGCAAAGCAACCTAACAGCGATGTGTAGAAGCATATCTGAAAGCATTCCCCTTAAGATTCAGATGAAAATCCAGTTGTCGAATTCTGCTGTTCTCGCAGTCGTAGTCGCATTCGCGATGACAGTCGCAGTGGCCTGCATTAGCCTCAGCCTCAGCCTCAGCCTGCCTCAGCATCAGCCTCAGCCTCAGCTTCAGCCTGCCTCAGCCTCAGCCTCAGCCTGCTCCTGCATCAGCCTCAGTCTGCCTACAGCCTCGGCCTCAGCCTCAGCCTGCCTCAGCCTGAGCCTGCCTCAGCCTCAGCCTCAGCCTCAGCCTGCCTCAGCATCAGCCAGCCTCAGCCTCAGCCTCAGCCTCAGCCTCAGCCTCAGCCTCAGCCTCAGCCTGCTTCAGCCTCAGCCTCAGTCTGCCTTCAGCCTCGGCCTCAGCCTCGGCCTGCCTCAGCCTCAGCCTGCATAAGCCTCAGCCTCAGCCTCAGCCTGCCTCAGCATCAGCCTGCCTCAGCCTCAGCCTCAGCCTGCCTCAGCCTCAGCCTCAGCCTGCTTCAGCCTCAGCCTCAGTCTGCCTTCAGCCTCGGCCTCAGCCTCAGCCTGCCTCAGCCTCAGCCTGCATCAGCCTCAGCCTCAGCCTCAGCCTGCCTCAGCCTCATCCTGCCTCAGCCTCAGCCTCAGCCTGCCTCAGCCTCAGCCTCAGCCTGCTTCAGCCTCAGCATCAGTCTGCCTTCAGCCTCGGCCTCGGCCTCGGCCTCAGCCTCAGCCTGCATGAGCCTCAGCCTCAGCCTCAGCCTGGCTCAGCATCAGCCTGGCTCAGCCTCAGCCTCAGCCTGCCTCAGCCTCAGCCTCAGCCTGCTTCAGCCTCAGCCTCAGTCTCCTTCAGCCTCGGCTTCAGCCTCAGCCTGCCTCAGCCTCAGCCTGCCTCAGCCTCAGCATCAGCCTCAGCCTCAGCCTGCCTCAGCCTCAGCCTGCCTCAGCCTCAGCCTCAGCCTGCCTCTGCCTCAGCCTCAGCCTGCTTCAGCCTCAGCCTCAGTCTGCCGTCGGCCTCGTCCTCAGCCTCAGCCTGCCTCAGCCTCAGCCTCAAGCCTGCCTCAGCCTCAGCCTCAGCCTCAGCCTGCCTCAGCCTCAGCCTGCCTCAGCCTCAGCCTCAGCCTGCTTCAGCCTCAGCCTCAGTCTGCCTTCAGCCTCGGCCTCAGCCTCAGCCTGCCTCACCCTCAGCCTGCATCAGCCTCAGCCTCAGCCACAGCCTGCCTCAGCATCAGCCTGCCTCAGCCTCAGCCTCAGCCTCAGCCTGCCTCAGCCTCAGCCTCAGCCTGCTTCAGCCTCAGCCAGAGTTTGCCTGCAGCCTCGGCCTCAGCCTCAGCCTGCCTCAGCCTCAGCCTGCCTCAGCCTCAGCCTCAGCCTGCTTCAGCCTCAGCCTCAGTCTGCCTTCAGCCTCGGCGTCAGCCTCAGGCTGCCTCAGCCTCAGCCTGCATCAGCCTCAACCTCAGCCTCAGCCTGCCTCAGCATCAGCCTGCCTCAGCCTCAGCCTCAGCCTGCCTCAGCCTCAGCCTCAGCCTGCCTCAGCATTCAAAATGTGGCCAGGGAGTGGAATTCTGGGAACTCGAAGACCACGAAGTGGCCTACAGTTGGCTCCGGGCATTCAAAATCATACCCAGGAATGGAGTTCTGGGAAGTCCAAGAGCACGAAGTGGCCTACAGTTGGCTCCGGGCATCCAAAATGTGGCCCGGGAATGGATTTCTGGGAACTCGAAGACCACGAAGTGGCCTACAGTTGGCTCCGGGCATCCAAAATGTGGCCCGGGAATGGAGTTCTGGGAACTCGAAGACCACGAAGTGGCCTACAGTTGGCTCCGGGCATCCAAAATGTACGCCGGGAATGGAGTTCTGGGAACTCGAAGACCACTAAGTGGCCTACAGTTGGCTCCGGGCATTCAGAATGTGGCCCGGGAATGGCGTTCTGGGAGGTGAAGGAGCACCAAGTGTGTGACTGTTGCATCCGGTTATTCAGAATGTGGCCTGGGAATGGGGTTCTGAGAGGTCGACGAGCACGAAGTGTGTGACTGTTGGTGAAAAACGAGCCCGGCACAGGCCCGGCCGGCAACTCCCAACGCCTGCCCGGACCCCCCTGTGGAGTGATCTGTGAGCTCTTTTGAGTCAACTAGAAACCTATCAGTCTTCGCTGTTAGGTAAAAAAGTTCGAAGAATTAGACCCACCCAAAAAAATTATCCCGGCAAAGCAACCTAACAGCGATGTGTAGAAGCATATCTGAAAGCATTCCCCTTAAGATTCAGATGAAAATCCAGTTGTCGAATTCTGCTGTTCTCGCAGTCGTAGTCGCATTCGCGATGACAGTCGCAGCGGCAACGGCAGTCTCAGTCACAGCCTCAGCCTCAGCCTGCCTCCTCCTCCTCCTTCCTCCTCCTCCTCCTCTTTCTCCTGCTCCTCCTCCTCCTGCTCCTCCTCCTCCTCCTCCTCCTCCTCCTCCTCTTCCTCCTGCTCGTCCTCGTTCTCGTCCTCCTCGTCTTGCTCGTCCTCCTCCTCCTGGTGCTCTCTCCTCCTCCTCCTCCTCCTCCTCCTCCTCCTCCTCCTGGTGGTTCTCGTTCTCCTCCTCCTGGTGCTCTCCCCCCCCCTCCTCCTCCTCGTCCTCCTCCTCCTCCTCCTCGTCCTCCTCCTCCTCTTCCTCCTCCTCCTCCTCCTCCTCCTCCTCCTGGTAGTCCTCCCCCTCCCCTCCTCCTCCTCCTCCTCCTCTTCCTGGTCGTCCTCGTTCTCGTCCTCCTCGTCTTGCTCGTCCTCCTCCTCGTGGTGTTCTCTCCTCCTCCTCCTCCTCCTCCTCCTCCTCCTCCTCCTCCTCCTGGTGGTCCTCGTTCTCCTCCTCCTGGTACTCTCCCCCCCCCTCCTCCTCCTCCTCCTCGTCCTCCTCCTCCTCCTCCTCCTCCTCCTCCTCCTCCTCCTCCTCCTCCTCCTCCTCCTCCTCCTCCTCCTCCTCCTCCTCCTCCTGGTACTCCTCCCCCTCCCCTCCTCCCTCCTCCTCCTCCTCCTCCTCTTCCTGGTCGTCCTCCTCCTCCTGGTCGTCCTCCTCCTCCTGCTCGTCCTCCTCCTCCTCCTGCTCGTCCTTCTTCTCCTGCTCCTCCTGCTCCTCGTCCTGCTCCTGCTCGTCCTCGTCCTCCTGGTCTTGCTCGTCCTCCTCCTCGTCGTGCTCTTGCCCCTGCTGAAAATGTGGCCCAGGAATGGGAGTTCTGGGAAGTCGAAAAGCACGAAGTTGCCTACAGTTGGCTACGGGCATTCAAAATGTGGCCCGGGAATGGAGTTCTGGGAACTCGAAGAGCACGAAGTGGCCTACAGTTGGCTCCGGGCATTCAAAATGTGGCCCGGGAATGGAGTTCTGGGAACTCGAAGAGCACGAAGTGGCCTACAGTTGGCTCCGGGCATTCAAAATGTGGCCCGGGAATGGAGTTCTGGGAACTCGAAGAGCACGAATCTCGAAGAGCACGAAGTGTGTGACTGTTGCATCCGGTTATTCAGAATGAGCCTGGGAATGGAGTTCTGGGAACTCGAAGAGCACGAAGTGTGTGACTGTTGGTGAAAAACGAAGTGGGCACAACCCGCCCGGCAACTCCCAACACCTGCCCGGACCCCCCTGTGGAGTGATCTGTGAGCTCTTTTGACCCCACTAGAAACCTATCAGTCTTCGCTGTTAGGTAAAAAGCCGGATAGAACAGAGTAGCGAGAAAGAGTTATCCGAGATGAAGACGTGAGGGAGTTGGACTACTTGGAACAGTTCACAAAGTTGCACTGTTTAGAATAGTCGGACGATGACCTCGATGTTTAAAGTGGTCAAGAACCAGAACACATTGACAACGCAACAAAGACAACAAATGTATGTGAGCTTGGTTGGCATGCTATAGGCGCTGCCAATCCGACGCACAGCCAATCGAGCAAACGCAGGCCACAGCCCCGCACCCCCAAGCCCCATCACCCGAACAAGGCACCTGTCTCCAGTCTGTTGCAGCTTTCTTTCTTTTTGTTTCCCCCCCCGCAACGCTCCAGCCCTCGACGCCACTCTGGGCGCCCAGGGCCACACTGGGCCCCCACTGCTTTTCCCCCCCCCCGCGCTCCGCGGAGCGCCACTTCGGCCGCCCAGGGCCTCCCACGGGGCCCCGCACACGCGGCCGGGTGGGCGAAGCGGCCGAGCGGAGCGGGGAACATCCGAGCCCAAAGGGCAGCGAGAGGGCCCCGCCGCGCACTGCACGGGAGGCCAAAGGTACCCCCTTGCACAGAAACGACAAACAAAAATCAGGCCCCCGCCGCCCAAAAGGACCCGGAAAGAGCGGCTGGACCCAAGGGCCGAAATGTCAGCTTTCTCTTTCGTGGGAGAAGAAGGGAGCATTAGAGAGCGCAACCAACCGACCATCGGCGCGGCATCAGACCGAAACGCGGAGGAGTCAGATCATAATTTGTGCCTCGACTGTTCCAAGGGCGCACGCTCAAACGTGTGCATCGACAGATCCCCACGTGTTAGTCAAAACGCCGTTCGTGGAGACGGGACGCAATCGCCACAAACAGAGACACGCAAACTCAGCCCAGCCAGAAGAGGCAAAATATAGGAGGCTTGGGCGACGAAATGGTGGTGCACAACTGAAGCTTAAGACCCCGAGATTGGGACTGTGAGCGACCGCGAATCATACTTAACAAAGGGCGAAATTGATCGAGTGCACGCAAAGCGCACCGAGACACAGGGGGGGACAGGAATAAAGTAAATCCTGTCGAACAATGCGGCTCCGACCAATCGGCGATCCAGCCCAAACCAGAGGGACAAGGCAGGCGCCTTCGTTCGCGGCGCGCCGCCACGGCGCCCACGTCTGAGCTGGCCAGAACCAGCGATGAGAAGGCAGCATGTGGAGGAGGATGGGCATGAGAGAACGAAGGGAGAAAGGCAAGGGGGCTCTTCCTCCTCCTCATCCTCCTCCTGCTTCTCCTCCCCAGCTACCAAAGCCGCCCCGCACAACTATCAAACCTCACACAGGGCGCCCTAGAGCCTCCTCCTATTTCTGTTCATCCTCCTCATCGTCATCATGCCATCACCACAACCACAACCACCACCACCACCACCACTACTACCACCACTACCACCACAACCACCACCATCAGCATCAGCATCAG